>JARYZH020000104.1:173024-773024 GCA_030021035.2 Notholithocarpus densiflorus
TAGTGAATACTGAATACCACCTCGAAAATTAGATGAAAAAATGTAGAGAACCACCTAGACATTAGTGCATGCATGTTCCATTGTCCTATGCCGATTTTTTTACAACCTCATATATTAATTGAAGTAACAGGAAAAAAAAAAAAAAAAGATGCGTCTGTATTCTGTACTGTATGTTTAGAATACGTTCCCAATGAATCTAATACAAAAATTTCTACCACTTCTATCCTCTAGTCTTACTGATTAACAAGAGATTTATTAATTATTCAATTCTCAATTGATGCAAAAGTATTACGGTACTAACTACATATTTCCCATCATCCGGTGTTTTTAATACTTGGTTTCTCATGCTATCGTACTCAGTAGTTGTACTTATAGAAGAACAACCAATGCCAAAATCAATGCTTAAAGAGTGAGTAGGAGCATCGAGCAAGCACTCAGTCTCTTCTATATAGACATCAACATTTCTCCATGGGTGTTTTTTTTTCATAATTCTCAACCCCTCAAGCACCATTGCTACTTCCTTCATGGAAGGTTTATCCTCCCCTCTCACGCTTAATTAAACACCTTTTTGCAAGTTTAGCAACTTACTTTAGATGCTCAATACTGCCTTTTTGACAATGTGGTCCTCAAGAATTTAAAGTAGGCGATTCTCTTTTACTGCAGAAACAAAGTGCATTACTAGATTTCTCACTTTCAGGCAGATGACATATGGCTATCTCATAAAGCCACATGGTATGAAAGTTTTGGAGAAGCAGACAGAGTTTATGAAGGAACTTTTAACAGATACAATCCCTATCCGAGATTACTTATCAACACAGAGACAGAGGATCCAGTAATCCGTGATCCTTCATGGTTATCTGAAATGCTAGAAGCAGGGTTTATTAGCAAATTGATCATAACTTCTGCAATTCAGATTAGTTTATTCCCTAAAGTCATCCAAGAAGCAGCTGCACAGATTGGAGGCCTTAATTATATGAAGATGGTAATTTGGAGTGCTCTAACAGCTTGGGACACCAGCTATTATATGGAAGCTCGGCTAGCACACATTTTGGTCCTTATCCATGATTGGGGTTGTATCCCTGGATACAACTGGTATACAGGAGATACTTATTTATCACTTGATGATCCAGGTGCTCTGGCTCAAGAATGGTCTAATTTCATGAGTAATAAAATTTATGAAGTACAGAAAGAATTAGGCAGAGACTTCCACTTATATGGCTACACCAACAGGATAGCTGTGTATGGCCCAAGACCTTCAACAAGAAGGCTTATTGGGAAAAGAAGGATTGTTAAGGATCCCAAACTAATGACAGCAAAGGATCGTGTTCCTGTTTACCTTCTTATTTCATACTGTGCTTTATGTAATAATTATGGAGTGCTCCATGAGCATGAGCAGTATGAGGATAACTCCGATCCACTAGATTATGATAACTACGCAAATACAGATTGATAGACAGATAGACAGATATGCCAAGAAAGACAGAATGCTCCTCTAGACAGACAACTACGGCAGATCACTATTCATTGGCACCCGTGGATAGCTTTGAGACGGGTCCAAGACAGTCTAAACAAAACTAGATAGATTTTCAAAGTTACTATTGTTCATCAGTATGCGTTCCCTGACAGATTCCAGACAAATTACTATTCATGAATAGTAAAACTTTACCGATAGATTAACTTGTGTTCACTTTACCTAACTCAGGTTACTTTTGAAGACTTACCGTGATTTATTTCATCTATAAATAGACAGACTCCAAAGATAGAAGACAGGTTCAAGTTTTAGGTTGAAAATTTTCTAAGGTCCAGTTTTAAGGTTGAAAGCTTAGGTCCGAGATAGCTCTCTCCCTCTCCCTCAGAAAGACTTTTGTAATCCTTCTCTCTTGTAATCTTGTAACCCTTCCCTTCCAGACAGATATAATCTTGTAACCCTTTATAGATTTTACTTTGTAATCTTGTAACTCTTCAGATAGTGTTTTATTTTCAAAGCTTGTAAGAAAGACAGAAGTATTTTCAAGTAAGATTTTATCAGTTTCAGTTTTCATATTCCATACTCTGTTTTAATTGGAGTACATTAACAAGAGATAAAATTAACCGACAGACTAATAAACACAATAATAGTTTTTTAGAAATGATTAATAAAAAATTAGAGTCTTTAGAAACTGCTGAAAGATCCGTTAAAGTAGAAAGAAAAAATGATAGTTTTTTGGACCTCTATGAAAGAATGAAAGCTTTAACTTCACCTTCAGAAAAAGAAAGAAAATTTGAACCCCATCATAGATCACCTTTAACAAAAACTATGACAGATAACTAGGATAATTCGACAAGTACCAACATATAAATAAATAAGATAGATAGCAGAAAAGATGGCTTAATAGATAAGGATAACAATAGTTTAAAAAATTCAAAAGCAACTAACAGAGCTATATCTATAGACAAAGAAAAGAACTTACAGACATTAAAAGCAACCGACGAAGAAACAAGTACTATAGAAAGTGTCAGAGATATAATAAATGAAGGCAAAGAAAGAAGTAAGATAAGGAAAGGTATAGTAAAAGAAACACTAGAAAAATTTGAAAGACAAAATAGTGAAAAGAAGGAAGTCATACGAAGGAAACTAGATATAAGAGATGAGATAGGAAAAGTCAACAATAGTTGGAAAATTGATAATAGACCAAAAGAAGTAATGAAAAAGCAAAATGATAATAAAGAAGCTAGTTCAGTACGAATTATATGTAAGAAGCTAGAAATAGAAAGAGATAGACTAAAAGAAAGAGAAATAGTCAACAATGAAAGGAAAAATCATAATAATTTAAAAGAAAAGGCAAATAGTGACAGAATAGTAAAAATGGAAGTAGTCCACAAAAAAGACAAGAAGTGTAAAAGTTTAAAAGAAGAAATTAATGACAGACTAGAATTAATTGAGAAATCTATGGTAGATACCCAAAATAATAGTCTGACAGAATTAACTAAAAAGATGGAAATTTTAAATACACCTTTAGATAAAGACAGACAAATAGCAGTTTTAATTACCACTAAGTCATCAGAAGATGAGAAAATAGACAGATATGTTAGAAATACTATTTATCATAAATGTAAAGAACATGGGCATACTAAAAAACAATGTGATAGACATAATAAAATTGCTAAACAAATCAATAAATAAGAATTTGAAAAATACATAATAAATGAATTAATAGAAATATTTGATGTTAGTCAAAAGGATATAGATCAAGTGAAGAAAAAGAAAGAATTAAAATCAACCAACCCACTTAAAGTCAATAAAATTAAAAGGAAAGAAAAAGACATAGTAATGAAACTAATAGAAAATCTACCTAATCACCTAAAAGATAAAACGGATTATTTAATAAAATTGAAAGATTCTATAGATGTACCTATTGCTTGTATCAAGTGTAGGAAATATGGACACCATGTTACAGAATGTCGAAGGAAAGAGAAAGCTAAAGATAAGAAAGAAAAGACAAAAAAGAAATAGGATAGGATAGATATAAAACTGGTAACTTTACAGGATTTAATGACAGAAGCAAAAATGGTAAAACAAGAAATTAAAGAAATTAAAGAAGATAACTCCACAGAGATAAATGAACAAAATATTGCAGAAATAATATATTTGAAAGAACTTTCTAAACTAGTGACTAAACCCCCTTCATCAGAAAAAGATAATTTGGATAATGACAACAATAAACAAAATTTCTTAAGTTTAATTGACAAAGTAATTTTTCAAAAATGACATACAGAAATCACTTTAGTAATTAATAAAGAATTTTCCTTGACAGAAGTTGCTTTAATAGACTCAGGTGCTGATATGAACTGTATACAAGAAGGATTAATACCTTTAAAGTATTGTGAAAAATCATCCGAGAGACTAACTCAAGCTAATGTAGAAAAGCTGATAATTAATTATAAAATACCTAGTGTTCACATATGTAATGATGGAGTTTGCTTTGAAACAGTCTTTGTTTTAATTAGAGACCTTTCTTCTAAAATTATTTTAGGAAATCCCTTTATGGCTTTGCTCTACCCCTTTTTAACGACAGAAGAAGGAATTAAAACCAATGTATTAGGAAAAGACATACTTTTTAGGTTTATTTTGCCACCAATCTCGAAAGAAATCTATTCACTTAATGCCATTCCCATAATAAAGGAAATTGATAAAGAAAGAATTGACAGGAAGAACAGACATTTGGAATCTTTAAAGATAGAAATAATATACAAAAGAATTGCTGATCAATTAACAGACCCCATACTGAATCATAAAATAAGATTATTCAAACAACAGATTGAGATAGAAATTTGCTCCAATCTCCCCACTGCCTTTTGGCACAGGCACAGACACATAGTACAGTTACCTTATGAAAAAGATTTTAATGAGAGACAGATACCTATTAAAGCTAGACCAATACAAATGAATAATGAATTATTAAAACACTGTAAGAAAGAAATTGAAGATCTTTTAATTAAAGGATTAATCAGAAAAAGCAAGTCTCCTTGGAGCTGTGCTGCTTTTTATGTTAATAAACAAGCAGAATTGGAACGAGGAGTTCCAAGATTAGTCATAAATTATAAACCTTTAAATACAGCATTACAGTGGATAAGATATCCTATTCCCAATAAGAAAGATCTACTTGACAGACTTCATGAAGCAACCATATTTTCAAAATTTGATATGAAAAGTGGATTTTGGCAGATACAAATAGATGAGAAAGACAGATACAAAACTACTTTTACAGTTCCTTTTGGTCATTATGAATGGAATGTCATGCCTTTTGGTTTAAAAAAAGCACCTAGTGAATTTCAAAATATAATGAATGACATATTTACACCTTTCACAGATTTCTCCATTGTTTATATAGATGATGTCTTAATTTTTTCCAAAACGCTTGATGACCATTGGAAACATTTAGATATATTTGTCAGAGTAATTAAACAAAATGGTTTAGTTGTCTCAGCTTCTAAAATAAGTTTATTTCAAGACAGAATCCGATTTTTAGGACATAATATTTATAAGGGAACCTTAAGCCCTATTGACAGAGCTATTCAATTTGCAGATAAATTCTCAGATGAGATAAAAGATAAAAATCAGTTACAAAGATTTCTTGGCAGCCTAAATTATGTTTCAGACTATTTTCAAGGATTAAGGAAAATATGCAGACCCTTGTATAAAAGGTTAGAAAAGAATCCTCCGCCTTGGACATACAGACATACTATGATAGTTAGACAGATTAAAAAATATGTTAAGCAACTGCCTTGTATTGTTATTCCCTCTCCTTATACTTTTAAAATAGTTGAGACAGATGCTTCTGATATAGGTTATGGTGGAATTTTAAAACAGGTAGCAAAAAATGATGCTGAAGAACAAATTGTTAGATTCCATTCTGGCTCTTGGTCAGCCACCCAGCAGAATTACAGTACTATTAAGAAAGAAATTTTATCTATCATATTATGTGTTTCGAAATTTCAAAATGATCTTTTTAATCAAAAGTTTTTAATCCGAGTTGATTGTAAAAGTGCTAAAGAGGTTTTACAAAAAGATGTTCAAAATCTTGTTTCCAAACAGAATTTTGCTAGATGGCAAGCTATTTTAAGTTTTTTTGACTTTGATATTGAATATATTAAAAGGGAAACTAATTCAATTCCTAATTTCCTAACTCGTGAATTTCTACAGGGAAGATGAGTTCCCCTGCAGATAAGAGCAAATCCCCAAAACCTAGAACCAGACAATCTTATGCTGCTCCTCCAATTCCTCCTCCCCCTAGCAGATTTCTCCCTTATCCCTCTTTCACTTCACCTACTTTCTCTTCAAATAGACAACCAATAACTTGTAGCCCAAACCCCTTCCAGCCACTTTCCCCAAGCCCCACTCCAACAACCAAACAGTCTTATGCAACCCCTTTAACTCCTCCCCTAAAGAAACCATTTAACGTAGTTGCATCTTCTTTCCGCCCTTTAGCCTCACCCTCCAACCAACCAAAGTATAGATCCTCTCAGGAAGCCCATACCTCTCAGGAAGCCCAAACCAAAAGATTCCTAGAACTTTATTTTATGGATTGAACCAGAATACCAGCACATAACAGACACCCTCACTCTTGTCAGACAGCTCATACCCCCAGGATGGGAACATCCTAAGACAGAAACATTTAAGACCCAAACATTTTATGAGCGTATTTTAGTAGATACATACTCAATATTAGTAACACATATGCCTTGTTCCCAAGAACCAAACAAAGTTGGTTACTCTAAAGTCGTCATAAAACAGATTCTCACCCCCTCCCAGTGGAAAGCACAACCCTGGATCACCAGGAACTTCTCTGTGACTTTTCAACCTCAGTTTTATAATTATTATGACTATATGGAAGCTTGGGATAGGTTCCTTTTATTCCAAAAAAATATTTACAGGCATACTTAGTTTTTTAGGTTTGATATGTACAGAAAGAAAGACATAATGATTCCAAGATGGTTCATTGACTGGTGGAATTCCTATGGTCCTGAAGCTATGATTCTCCCTCCTGATCTTTTAAAAGCCTATGAGACTTTCAAGAAAGAACCAAACATACCGCATCTTAGAGATTTCCCACATCTTTTGCAGTTCTTTTACAGGTTTCCAGATCTCCCATGGATCATTAGATGGGAATACAAGATAGAAAAGCATCCCCAGTATCCTTTTTCCATGCTCACTAGAAAATTTAAATTAAAATGGTGGAATAAGTTTAATTTTGATCATATTTGCCAGGAATTACAGAAAAAGACCTCTTCCTTTGAGACAGAAAGTTCTAATTTCTTTCTAGAAAAGAGCCAAGTTCAGTGTCAGCTTGCCTCCGTCTCAGACAGAAGACAGCTTAAGAAGCAACTGCTTGAAGTCGCATCACAAATTTCAGATGATGAAGATGACACAGTAATGGAATCCTCCTCTCCAAACTACAGGACTCATCTAGAGGCATTCCAAGACTCTCAAGACCCCTATGATATGTGACAGATAAAACAGATAAGATAAGATGACAGATAAGACAAAAGGACAGAACCCTCCAAAAACAATTATGGCAGATTACTATTCACTAGCATGAAAGATCTGGCAAGATATTTTGTTAGAATACTATTCTGACAGATTCCTCGACAGTCTACTGTTCATGAATATTAAAACCTTTACTGTTCATTTACATAGAATTCTACAAGGTTCTACCGACAGACTAACTTGAGTTCACTTTACCTAGCTCAGGTTACTTTAGAAGACTTACCGTGGTTTATTTCATCTATAAATAGACAGACTCTGAAGACAGAAGACAGGTTCAAGTTTTAGGTTGAAAAATTTCTAAGGTCCAGTTTTAAGGTTGAAAGCTTAGGTCCGAGATAGCTCTCTCCCTCTCCCTCAAAAAGACTTTTGTAATCCTTCTCTCTTGTAATCTTGTAACCCTTCCCTTCCAGACAGATATAATCTTGTAACCCTTTACAGATTTTACTTTGTAATCTTGTAACTCTTCAGACAGTGTTTTATTTTCAAAGCTTGTAAGAAAGACAGAAGTATTTTCAAGTAAGATTTTATCAGTTTTAGTTTTCATATTCCATACTCTGTTTTAACTTATTTTGAATATATCTATTTTTCTATCTTCTTCTTTATCATCTATTTTATCTTTGTTTATGCTTCTATATTACTGCTGTGCTCTCTCCTGGGTAGTAAGTTAAGGAATTCTTTTATGGATTTACTTTACTCCCTTGTAATGACAGATGATGACATCAAAATTAATGTGCTAGTTTTTGGACTCACCTCACCCCTAATTTGGACAGAAATTTGTTTTCTTAACAAAGTCACTATCTTAAAAGATATCAATAAAGAAAGAATCTTTAGGTGACAGTTGACAGAAAAATCATTTAATGAACACTTGACAGAGGATGACATAAAAAAGTCTAAACAAGATATAAAGACAGAGATTTCTTATCTCATTGCCTTTTTGCATAAGCACCAGCATATTGTCCAAACACCTTATGAAAAAGAATTCAGTAGAAAGCATACAAAAGATAGAACTATGCTTACATGTTCCTTTAGTCAACATGATTGGACTGAACGAGCTGACAGTTTGACAGACGTACCAAGCAAAATTATAATAGATGACATTCTTGCACCCTTTGTAGTAATCTCAGATACTCATATAACAGATGTTTTAACAAAAGAAGTTTTGACAGATTCTCTTTTAATAATTATTAAAGAAAATATTAATTGTGATAATTTCTTGAATAAAGATAGATTTAATTTCTTAATAGACGATAGAAATTGTCTTCTTACCTGTAAGTAGCTTTGCCATAACAACACCAAAGCTATAAATATCACTTCTTCTTCTTCTTCTTCTTTCTTTTTCTTTTTTGTTGTTGTTGTTGTTGTGTGTGTTAATTGACTATTATGAAAGTATTCTGGATAAGTATCCAAAATGTTCCTTGCACTAAAGTGGCTAATTGTGTTTGGAATGATCAAACACAATAGAAATTTGTTGCAAGACTTTTTTTTTTTTCAATTTTCTATCCCTCCTATTAAACATTTATAATAAAAATTATACTATTCTAACTTTCCTCTTTTTTTTTTCTTTTTCTTTTTTTCTTTTTTTCATTCTCTTATTTTCTTTCATTTTCCCTTTCTATCATTCCTATCAAACAAAGCATAAATCAATATTTTGATTTAATTTATGATTGGGACTACGAAAATTAATTTTACAATGTTCATTTAATAAATCCTTTTTTTGGGCATGTATTGTTTCAAAGAATTAGTTTATTGTAAATAAAATATATATAGATATATATATATATATGTTGTTGTTTTACGTAATCAAAACTAGGGTTATTATTGTGAAAATCTATTATATATTGGGCAAAATTTGGCTGCAAATATACTTGAAGCCTTGGGCTACAACAACGTATAGGAAGATGACATTATTCCTCCAACCATATAAATCGTATGCATGTGATAGAATACATGCCATCTTCCTATTGGTGGTTGGGCTCCAAACATAACTAAAATTTTTCCTTATATGGTTGGATTTAAGTTACACTTGTATAACTTTAAAAAAATTTACACTACGTACCTAATAACTTTTTATTGAATATATTAATTTGAAAATCCAACCGTTGGATTACATATTCTCTATATTTTAAACACGCATGCCAAATTTCATATTAATCGGACATTATTTACTATTTGATTCATAAACCCATATTTATGCATAATTTTAAACTATAAAAACTTGCACTTTAAATATTTGATCGATGACCTAGTTATTGATATTTGATTGTCTTGAATTTTGCAAGTAAGAAGATTATACGAAGATAATGTAATTCATGGTTGATTTTTTTAACCATTGATTTTTAGTAAATTCAATGGTTAAAAAAACACTCTACAGTGTTATTGAGTAAAGCATTAATTAACTGATTATAACTCTCTCTCTCTCTCTCTCATTGTTCTTGTTCTTCTTAATCCTCAATTTTTATTAAATTCAAAGGTTAAAAAAACACTCTGCCATGTCAATGTTATTGAGTAAAGCATTAACTGATTATAACTTTCTCTCAAATGGCCCCATAAATATCTAAAACTCAGGCATAAAATATGTAGGGAAGGTTTCCCCATATGCATGCAAAGACAAAAATATTGGGAGGGGTGAAAAACATAATAAGGAAAATCATTTATGAAAAATACCACCTTATACCAAAACAGAATAGTTTGGAAGATTGTCCCAAAAATATTAAAGAAAAATTGAAAAAAGAAAAGAAGAGCAGAGAAGAAAATGTTGGAATATCACAATCTGAAAAAGGTGGCCTCTGGACCATTACACATTCCAAACCAAAAAAAAAAAAATATTACACAAAACTAACATAAATAAGGATTAAAAGCCACCCTTGATACAGCAATTTAGAAAGTTTACAAATTGGGATTGAATCAATCAATACTACTGAAAGTTATTCCAGTAGTACTGACCCAGTTTACAAAATACAAGTCAGGAATTGGGTTGTCCAACAGACCTATCCACCTGAGCCATCTAACCAAACCTGAGCTAATTGCCACTCAATTCAACACAAGTCCGGCAACCAATGGCAGGTCCCCATCTTCAAAATCTGATGCTAACAAGTTGAGTGGAGGGTCTTCTCCTCCAAAATCCGACTTGACCCAACTTGACCACGAAAACTCTCAAATCAAGTGAGTTCCACCAAGCTTAGCAACATTTCCAATGAAATTTGGCAAAGATCCACTAGATATGATGAAATCTCCCACTACAAGGAATCTATACTATTGCAGTGGGTGCAAAAACCGCCGCTATATGCTGCATATTGCGGCATTTTTTCAGACAGCCGTTGTACGTGGGGTCTATTGCGGCGTATCAATGGACCGCCGCAGTAGCTCTAGTCTTTTGCAGCGTCCTACAGCAGTGGGACATAGAACCGCTGCAATATATTTGTTTTAGCGTTGTTTACTTATATATAGCGGCACTCCAAAATCCTACCGCAATAAATATATCATTTTGCACAAACACTATAGCGGTGGTATAGAAAACCACCGCAGTATGTTAGTTGTAGCGGCGTTGAGATGACCGCCGCAATAGGTACCTATTTTGAGGCACGTCTTCTTAGTTATAGCGGCGGTTGAGACCGCCGCAATAGAACTGTAATTCCCCGCCTCCTCAATTTTTCCCTCTATTTTTTTGGCTTTTCATTTTAGTGCCTTCTCATTTCCCAAAAATGAAACACTCTCTATATTAACTCTCCCTCTCTCTCTCTGTAACACCCCATAATTTTGATACCAATTTAATTTTTCTATGTAAATTAAAAAGGAAGCCCGCAATTAAATGGATTTAATTGATTTGGGCCTAAGATATTAAAAATAAGATAGATACTATGGAATAAGAAGCCCAAGTGAGGCGACATAAGTAAATAGATGGGCTTTGATAAGCTTTAGAAAAAAAAAAAAAAAAAAAAAAAAAATCCACCCTAGTCTTTTACCTCTTAAGTTACACATGTATATACATAAGAAGGCTCCTTTTGTTTCAGCCGCAACACACAGTTAAGGTTTTCTTTTCTTCTATGCAGCTGTGCATGGGAACCTACAGGTATGATTTTCTCATGCTCTAAATTTAGAAGTTTGAACATTCAATAGCTAGCAATTGTCATAAACCTAATCTATCATTACATTAATAGAAAAATGGCTCCTATAATTATTATTATATTAGATTAGGAATGGTACATGTGGCTGTATGTCAAGAAATGGTACTCCATAGGCTTTGAAATTGTACCTAATAGAGTAATAGGCTTGGACCTTATCAATTCAAGTTTGTCACCATGTGAAAGGGAAAAGGTTGCTTTATGGTTGATATTTATCTTCTTTAAGGGTCTATTTGGATACTGCTTATTGCTGAAAACTAAAAATACGGTAGCAAAATAATTTTTAAATGTGTGAATAGTGTCGTGGGATCCAGTTTTTTTAAAAAAAAATGCTATAAAAAGAGGTTTGTGGGTCTGTGAGCAATGCACGGGACCCACTAAAAACGCTGAATGCTGAAAACTGAAAGTTTTCAGCGTTATCCAAACTTGCACTTTATCATCCTTCTGGTGACGTGTATTCATCTCTAATTTATTGTAGAAGGCATCAATGCTTTTCAAGCCTAGAATATCTTGTTAGCCCCTATAACGTAGGAATAAGAAATTATATATTACTTAAGTTAAGCCAAAAATCTGATTATGCAGCAATATTTGTAAGCCCAAAAATCTGACAAAGCTAAAGTGTATCTCAAGGAATCTAACATCTCCATAGGCTTTAACATTGATAGATAAAACTATTTAAGTGTGAAATTCGTGTATTGATGAACCTAATTTTAGTGTTGCTAGGTTCTAATTCTACTGATTTATTGTGACTCAAGGGTGGTTGATTTCATTTTTTTTGCAACTAAAACGTAAGTGGTGTTTACTAATTTTGGGAGTTTTCCCAAAACAGTGTTGATTATTAATCTATTTTATATCAAAGAAGCATGTTGATATTCTATATATAAATTGATATTTTATAAATGTTTGATGTGCACATTGACTATTTGTTTTATGAAAAACCTGTGGGACAACCCAAATTTATTTAAACTTGTATGTGTGAATATATCTTTATATTTTTTAGAATTATGAATGGATTATTTTTGTGAGCATATTGAATATGTTTTAAAAACCTATGGCAAGTCGTGATTAAAAGCTCAGTATTGTATTTAGTCCTTAGTAAGGGACAATCATACAACTGCTAGTCCTTAGCAAGGGATGGTCCCAAAAAATGGGATAGTGCACATTTGATAGCTCCTTAGCAAGGGAGTATACTATTAAGGATCCAAAAAGGAAGCTCGTTAGCAAGGGAGTGCACCTCTAGGTTCCAAAGGAGTCACCCTTAAGAAAAGGGATGAAAAGGGTGTTCCAGTCCTTAAATGGGACAACACAACCCTGTCAACGGGGCATAAACGTTGACCACGAGAAAAGCCTAGGAAATTGTTTATATGATGGTATTGATATCTGCCATGGGACCTAGTTTTTTTTTTAAAAAAAAGTTGCTGAAAAAAAAGGTTTGTGGGTCTGTAAACAGTGCACCTGACCCACTAAAAACGCTAAACGCTGAAAACTAAAAGTTTTTAGCGTTATCCAAACGTGCACTTTATCATCCTTCTGGTGACGTGTATTCATCTCTAATTTATTGTAGAAGGCAGCAATGCTTTTCAAGCCTAGAATATCTTGTTAGCCCCTATAACATAGGAATAAGAAATTATATATTACTTAAGTTAAGCCAAAAATCTGATTAGGTGGAGCCAAAAATCTGATTATGCAGCAATATTTGTAAGCCCAAAAATCTGACAAAGCTGAAGTGTATCTCAAGGAATCTAACATCTCCATAGGCATTAACATTGATAGATAAAACTATTTAAGTGTGAAATTCGTGTATTGATGAACCTATTTTTGGTGTTGCTAGGTTCTAATTCTACTGATTTATTGTGACGCAAGGGTGGTTGATTTCATTTTTTTTTTTTTTTTTTTTGCAACTAAGAGCTAAGTGGTGTTTACTAATTTTGGGAGTTTTCCCAAAACAGTTTTGATTATTAAACTATTTTATATCAAAGAAGTATGTTGATATTCTACATATAAATTGATATTTTATAAATGTTTAATGTGCACACTGACTATTCGTTTTATGAAAAACTTGTGGGACAACCCAAATTTATTTAAACTTGTATGTGTGAATATATCTTTATATTTTTTAGAATTATGAATGGATTATTTTTGTGAGCATATTGAATATGTTTTGAAAACCTATGGCAAGTCGCGATTAAAAGCTCAATATTGTATTTAGTCCTTAGTAAGGGACAATCATACAGCTGCTAGTCCTTAGCAAGGAACGGTCCCAGAAAATGGGATAGTGCACATTTGATAGCTCCTTAGCAAGGGAGTATACTATTAAGGATCCAAAAAGGAAGCTCGTTAGCAAGGGAGTGCACCTCTAGGTTCCAAAGGAGTCACCCTTAAGAAAAGGGATGAAAAGGGTGTTCCAGTCCTAAAATGGGACAGCACAACCCTGTCAACGGGGCATAAACGTTAACCATGAGAAAAGCCTAGGAAATTGTTTATATGATGGTATTGATATCTGCCATGGGACCTAGTTTTTTTTTAAAAAAAAGTTGCTGAAAAGAAAAGGTTTGTGGGTCTGTGAATAGTGCACCTGACCCACTAAAAACGCTAAACGCTGAAAACTTTCAGTTTTCAGCGTTATCCAAACGTGCACTTTATCATCCTTCTGGTGATGTGTATTCATCTCTAATTTATTATAGAAGGCAGCAATGCTTTTCAAGCCTAGAATATCTTGTTAGCCCCTATAACGTAGGAATAAGAAATTATATATTACTTAAGTTAAGCCAAAAATCTGATTATGCAGCAATATTTGTAAGCCCAAAAATCTGACAAAGCTGAAGTGTATTTCAAGGAATCTAACATCTCCATAGGCTTTAACATTGATAGATAAAACTATTTAAGTGTGAAATTTGTGTATTGATGAACCTATTTTTGGTGTTGCTAGGTTCTAATTCTACTGATTTATTGTGACTCAAGGGTGGTTGATTTCTTTTTTCTTTTTCTTTTTTTGCAACTAAGTGGTAAGTGGTGTTTACTAATTTTGGGAGTTTTCCCAAAACAGTTTTGATTATTAAACTATTTTATATCAAAGAAGTATGTTGATTCTATATATAAATTGATATTTTATAAATGTTTGATGTGCACATTGAGTATTCGTTTTATGAAAAACTTGTGGGACAACCCAAATTTATTTAAACTTGTATGTGTGAATATATCTTTATATTTTTGAGAATTATGAATGGATGATTTTTCTGAGCATATTGAATATGTTTTGAAAACCTATGACAAGTCGTGATTAAAAGCTCAGTATTGTATTTAGTCCTTAGCAAGGGACAATCATACTGCAGCTAGTTCTTAGCAAGGGACGGTCCCAAAAAAGGGGATAGTGCACATTTGATAGCTCCTTAGCAAAGGAGTATACTATTGAGGATCCCAAAAGGAAGCTCCTTAGCAAGCGAGTGCACCTCTAGGTTCCAAAGGTGTCACCCTTAAGAAAAGGGATGAAAAGGGGGTTCCAGTCCTAAAATGGGACTGCACAACCCTGTCAACGGGGCATAAACGTTGACCACGAGAAAAGCTAAGGAAATTGTTTATATGATGGTATTGATATATATATATATATATATTTATATATATTAAGATGGCTCACAATATAAAGATATTTTTTTTATATGAAATATTTGATGATAAAATATTGATGAGTTACAAGTTATGAATTTGTTGTAAGAATTATTTATTTGAAAGGTTTGTTCCCACACCCCAATGTTAGTGAATTCCACTTATTGAGTTATCTCACCCCCCTTTATTTCCCCCTTACAAATACATTAGAGGGATTATTGGAGTAGAGATTCTTGGAAAACAACAGTTACGAATTATTTTGTGGAGCTGAGGATTTTATTATTATTTTTATGGTATTAAACATTGTATTGGAGAATTATTTTGAGAATGTTTTATCTTTGGTGGATTAGTGCTCTGACATTTGTGATGAGATTTTAGGTTTCTGGTTGTTTTATCTTAGGTTTCTGGTTGGATAGACTTTTATTTCTTATGATTTTGGGGAGTTACAATTGTGGTATCAGAGCTTAGGATATGATTCTGTAGACACTTGAAACTAGGTTATGATTTTGTAGACACTTGAAACTAGGTTATGATCTTGATTTTTGTCAGAGCATTTGGTATTTTGGTTATGTTTGATGAGAATTTTTAAATAATTTTGGCGATGTTACTTCTTATGTTTAGTTGTAATAATTGTTGCACCATTTATATTTCTTGATTTCTTTGTTAACTAGGTATCATGCCACCCAAAAAGAAGAGAGTAGCTAATTCCAATAGCAAGGAACCTATTGTTAATTTGCGTAGGTCAACCAAAGCAAGGGTTGATACTGAGGCTGTAGTCACTCAAAATGTGAGAGATAATGAACGTCCTAGGGTGACATGCACTGATCCTTTGGATGAAGCTGCTGCACCGACTGTTGGACAGGTTGACCCATGCTGCTAGTAGAGGTGCAGGTAGAGTAGAGGCAAGGGCCGGTTGCTCTTTTGAAACTTTTATGAAGCAAAATCCCCCTTCTTTTGATGGGAAGCCAAATCCCATAGAAGTTGAGAACTAGTTCTTACAGATGGAGAAGTTGTTAGAAGCTTTAGATTGCACTGACTCTCAGAAGGTGCAGTTTGCAACTTTCAAGTTGATTAGAGAAGATGAGCGTTGGTGGAGATCCACTAAAGCCATATTGGAGGGGATGGACACCGAGAGAAACCCCATCACTTGGGAGAAATTTAAAGGGGTTTTCTATGATAACTACATCCCTGAGGTGATTCGGGAACGAAAAGAGAGGGAATTTGCTGATTTGGTGCAAGGAGGTATGACTGTTAAGCAGTATGCAGCTAAATTCATCGAGTTATCTCCTTTTGGACCCCACTTAATCCTTACTAAGGCGAAGAAAGCAAGCAGATTTCAAAAGGGGTTGAATGAGAGACTTTGACACCATCTGATTGCATCAGAGGTTGATAATTATGCAGAGTTAGTTAAGAGAGCTATGAGACTGGAGGAAGATTTCAAGAACAATGTTAGGAATGAGAACCCACCTAGAAACACTGGACAGACAGGCTTTCAACAAGGCAATACTCAAGGTCATTGGAACAAGAAAGGATCTGTTGGGAGGTCTGGGAGTAATTCATCATCAAATAAGCTAGAAAATAAGAATCCACCCTAGAATGCTCAAGGTAGAAGTTCGAATGCTTGCCCTACACGTGGAAGATTTCATAGAGATAAGCCATGTTTCTTTGAAGGAAAGGCTTGCTATAATTGTGGGAAGACAGGACACTTGGCTCGAAGCTGTACATCTCCTCAACAAAACTCAATGGCACAACCTAGAAAGGATGATCAGAGGAGGAAGGCATTAGGGAGAGTGTTTGCACTCACACCACAAGACGTTTAAGCTTCAAATATTGTGGTTACAAGTATCCTTCCATTATTCTCAAACTTTGTTAAAACTCTATTTGATTCTGGATCTACACACTCTTTTATCTCCTCTCGATATGCTAAGTTATGTGATAAGAAACCTGGACTTATGGATTATGACTTGTCTGTGGCCACACCTATGGGTGATGCTTTGGTGTGTAATTTTAAGTCTTGTGTAATCCAAATTGAGGATAGGGAAATGTTAGTAGACTTAATTTTGATGGACATGTATGACTATGATATAATTTTGAGAATGGACAGGTTGGTGGCTTATCATGCTAGTGTAGATTCTTTTGGAAAAGAGGTGGTGTTTCGGCCTCTAGGAGAACCCGAATTTCGGTTTAAGGGCTCTAGGATGCATGTTTTACCTAGGGTGGGTGATATCAGCCCTTCGAGCTAAGCGTCTATTACGGAAAGGATGCCAAGGGTACCTAGCCCATGTGGTGGACACTAGGAAAGAGGTATTGAAGTTTGATGATATCCCTGTTGTGAGGGAGTTTCCAGATGTCTTTCCGGAAGACCTACCAGGGATACCTATAGATAGGGAGATTGAATTCTCCATTGATTTGCTCCCTGGAACTTCTCCTATATCGAAAGCACCATATCGGATGGCACCAACTGAACTTAAGGAACTCAAGGAACAGTTACAAGAACTCCTTGACAAGGGGTTCATCAGACCAAGTGCATCTCCTTGGGGTGCACCAGTTTTATTTGTGAAAAAGAAGGATTGGACTATGAGGTTGTGTATTGACTATCGTGAATTAAAATGGGTTACGGTGAGAAACAAATACCCTTTCCCTCGTATTGATGACCTATTTGACCAATTGCAAGGGTCACAAGTCTTCTCTAAGATTGACCTTCGTTTTGGGTATCACCAGTTGAAAATCAAGAGTGAAGACATACCCAAAACAGCTTTTAGGACTAGGTATGAGCACTATGAATTCTTGGTAATGCCTTTTGGATTGACCAATGCTCCTGTTGCATTTATGGACTTGATGAATAGGGTGTTTCATGAGTACTTAGATCGCTTTGTTATTGTCTTTATTGATGACATTCTAATCTTCTCTAAAAGCATGGAAGAACATGAAGAGCACTTGAGAATTGTTTTTCAAATTTTGAGGGAGAATAAGCTATATGCAAAGTTTAAGAAGTGTGAATTTTGGCTTGACCATGTGGTGTTCCTAGGGCATGTGATATCTGAGGCAGGGATTTCTGTAGACCCTAGTAAGGTTGAAGTTGTGGTTGATTGGGCAAGACCAATGAATGTGAGTGAGGTTAGAAGCTTTTTGGGCCTTGCTGGCTATTATAGGAGGTTTGTAGAGGGGCATTCCCATATTGCAGCCCCATTGACTCAACTAACTCGTAAGAATGCCAAGTTTGTGTGGACAGAAGAATGTGAAAAGAGTTTTCAAGAACTTAAGCAAAGGTTGGTCACTGCACCAATACTAACCATCCCTAGCAACTTGGGAGGCTTTGTCATTTATAATGATGCTTCAAGAAAAGGGCTTGGTTGTGTGTTGATGCAGCATGGTAAAGTTATAGCTTATGCTTCCTGCCAATTAAAGAGTTATGAACAAAATTATCCCACTCATGACTTGGAGTTAGCTACAGTGATGTTTACATTGAAGATTTGGAGACATTGTTTGTATGGTGAAAGGTGTGAGATCTACACAGATCATAAAAGCTTGAAGTACTTCTTTACTTAGAAAGAATTGAATATGAGACAACGAAGGTGGCTTGAGTTGATCAAAGATTATGATTGCTCAATCAATTACCATCTAGGCAAGGCTAATGTGGTGACTGATGCACTTAGTCGGAAGTCTTCTGGTTTCTCAGCTGCCTTGTTAACTACTGAAAATGAGGTTATTAATGACTTGGAAAGGATGGGAATTGAAATTGTCACGGGTGATTCCCAAGTTTTTATGGCCAGTTTGACAATGCAACCCATTTTGATTGAAAAGATTAAGAGTTCACAGGTTGATGATACACAAATTGTAAAGATCATAGGAGAAGTACAAGAAGGGAAGATATCATAATTTAATGTGTCTAATGATGGTGTTTTGAGGTTTGGAAATAGACTTTGTGTGCCAAATGATTTTGCATTAAAGAAAGAGATTATGGAAGAAGCCCATCGTACCCCTTACTCAGTGCACCTTGGTAGCACTAAAATGTATCGTGACATTCGAGAAAAATATTGGTGGAATAACATGAAGTACGCTCTCTTGTTCTTGAATTCTGAAATTTACATAGTACATGTTATCAATTGTGAATGAAGTAGATTCGTTAATTTTCTGCTACGTACGTTTTGTATGCGATACAAATCATGTTTTTCCAACATCCTCAACATTGAAGAATACCAAAAGAGGTAAATAATTCACTAATCCTTCTTGTCCCAAAGATCCAAAACCCTACCTCCTTTAGCCATTTTTTGGCCTATTAGCATGTGTAATGTGGTGTATAAAATGATTATCAAGCTTATTGTAATATGACTAAGAAGTCAAATTGCCCCTAATCAATCAGCATATATCCCTGGGAGTGAATTTGCAAAGAATGAAGTAGTGCTCCAAGAGATTCTTCATAGCTTCAGGAGGAGAAACCTAAAGGATGGTATGCTATCTACTAAGCTAGACCACCAAAAGGCCTCTGATAGAGTCAAATGGAGAGTTCTAATTTAGGCTAGTTTTGTGCAACCTTGGATTCAGTGAAAAGTTCAATCATTGGATCACGAAAAATTATGGTGCCACAAACTAGTGCACAACTCGCCCATGTGGCGAATTGTGGTTAGTGGAATGGTGACCCACCATCACCTCTCCACCAACCACAACTCGCCACATGGGCAAAGTTTTGCACTAGTTTGTGGCACCAGAACTTCTCTTGGATCACAGAATGTGTCTCCACAGTCTTCATTGAGATCTTGATTATTTTTTGTGGCAAGTCTAGACAGCTAGACTAGTAGGGGATTTAGACAAGGGAATCCTATCTATACTAGTGGAAGTTTAAAGCCAAATACTTAAATGTCTTTACACTATGACAACTATAGGCAAAATGATTGCTCACCTATACAGGGCCTTTAGTGGAATCTACCTCAACCACTGAAAGTAGAATATCAAGTAGTATGACTTAGATAATATATTGAATACTACCTAAATGGCAAGAATTTTGTAACTCAACTAGTACTTGATGTTTTCAGTAAAAACATTCAAGATTCAAATTTCCCTCTCCTAATTATTAAATTGTCAAAAAAAAAAAAAAAAAGAATACCACCAAGACATTTCGGTTGGAATGCATGTTCCTTTGGCCATGTGCCAAAATTTTATCTATTCTACAACATGTGTTTAATGTCATACACAAAACGAACCAATCTACATATTCAAATATAATGTCATACATAAGTTCAATTGCACCTCAAATTCTATCATTTAATCTAAAATGATTGTCGCTAAATAATAGATATATCAATAATTTAGTCTCAATTGATGCAAGTGTACTATGGTGGACTAACCAATTATCTCCCGCCATCCAATGGTTTCAATACTTGGTTTATCATGCTACCATACCCTGTAGTGGTATTGCTAGAACAATTTGTGCCAACATCAATGTTGAATGATTGCGTAGGTGCATTGAGCAAGTTCTCAATCTCTTCTATATTGGCATTAGCATTTCCCCAAGGGTGTTTTTCCATGATAACCAAGCCCTCCAATTCCATTGCCACTTCCTCATAGAAGGTCTATCCTCGCCTCTCACACTTAAGCAGCTTTTTGCAATATTAGCAACTTCCTTTAGTAGCTTAATATTACCTTCATTGACAATGTGATCCTCAAGAATTTGAAATAGGCAATCATCTTTTACTGCAGAAACAAAGTACTTTGCTAGATTTCTGTCACTTTCAGGCATATTGAAAGAAAGTGCCATCCTACCAGTCAAAAGCTCTGCCAAAACAACACCAAAGCCATAAACATCACTTTTTTCTGTTAGTTGACTAGTATGGAAGTATTCTGGGTCTATGTACCCAAAAGTTTCTTGCACCAATGTGTTTAATTCTGTTTGATCAAGAGGAATTAACTTGGAAACTCCAAAGTCAGGCACTTTTGCTATGAAGTTATCATCTAATAATATATTTGCAATTTTAACATCTCTATGTATGATCGGCACAGAAGTTGTAGAATGCAAGTATGCAAGTGCTCCTACAGTTTCTACTGCAATTTTCAAACGCTTTTCCCATGAAAGGAAGAATGATCGACCTTTATCATGAATGTGGTCAGAAAGAGTCCCGTTTGTGATGAATTCATAAACTAGTAAGGGTACTTCTGTTTCCAGACAACAACCTAATAGCTTAACCACATTCCGGTGGATAATTTGAGTAAGCACAGTCATCTCATTTATGAATTGTTCAACCTGACGTTGACTACCAATTTTGGACTTCTTAATAGCAATCACTTTGTTATCTAGTAATATTCCTCTATAAACTGTACCATAACCTCCTTGTCCTAGGACTCTGCTCTCATTATAGTTGTTGGTGGCCTTTTCAAGCTCTTCAGCACTATAAATTTTGGTTGTCTCCACAGAACCTTGGTGATTAGATAGTTTCTGTTGTAATAGTAAGCCACCATTTTGTTGGAAGAATTTTTCTTTTAGCTGGATAAGCTTTCTTTTTTTCAATCCCCAATATATCCAAGAACCTCCCACAAGCAAGACTAAAAGGCCAACACCGATACCTACACACATTTACACATTCAAACATGCATTTTCACCTTGTAGAACTTTTTAACCCTGTTATATTTCTCAATATCTTTAAGAACCAAATATTTAACATATATATCATATAAAAATGAGTCAGTCAATATTTGAATTACAATGTAGTTAATGACTACAGCATCAGAATATATTTGTCAACGATTCTGAATGTGGTTCATGCCAACTTACATGAGTATTAAAATAATAACAATTAAAATAGAATTGGTGAACCAAAATTTTTAATTGGGGTCCTTTGTTAAAACCTTAACATTCTTTCGTAGTTAAGAAGAAGCCAATTAAAAATGAATTTTGATGTTATCCTTGCTATTAATCTTTCTTTCACAAAGGTAGTATAGCATGACTAATTTTTATAAATTTTGCTTATGAATAGGAGTGTAACTTTTTTTCCGAATTTATTTTTGAGATTGTGACCAGTAGAGAGAAAAGAGAGAAATAGAGATTGGAAGCAATGATTTACTTGATTCGGCCTATTTAATGGCATTCCTCCACCGTGGAAAGATTTGAGTAACTACATATATACTAGAATAATGCTAGAGATACAAACATTTTTACAAAAAATTTTACTAATTGTTGATATGGTGAGTAGTTATTGGTAAATAAAAAATTGATGTTAATGGTGGGTCTAGATAAAAATCAATAATAACCTGCTCTCACATAATCAACACTGCATATAAATTAAGGCAATTTTATTGACAAGTCCTTTAAAAGAATAAAAATTCTATGGGGTTTGGTTTGTTTGTTGTTTTTTGTTAATTTTTTTTTAACCAATTGAGAGTCTAAACTCTAAAGTCTAAACAACAGACCGGGGATAGACGACAAATGCACCGTCATTTTGTTGGGCCAATTACAAACAATAGGTGTAGATTTACAAAAAAATAAAATAAATGAATAATAATAGCTATAGTTTCGGTAAAAAATGATTTTTCATTTGGTTCGTTTATAGCATAGTACCTCTAAAAATGAGTTTTTAAATTTTGCTGTTTTTATAGCATATTTTCATTAAAAAAGGCAAAATCGAAACACAATTTCTTAAATATAGTACATTATTCTCCAATTAAATTCAAAACACAATATTATATTTCTAAGAAAAATTAAATTCACTCTAGTATAAATAAGCTTTTTTTATTAAATTTTATAAATAAATTTGGAAGTTCAAATATATTTTAAAGTATAATTTAGGTGACCAAATTATAATATATGGGTTAATATGCTATTGAGACTTCCAAGTATGGTTTGGAGCTTTAGGGTTTCTTTATTTATATTATTTATATAATTGGATACAGTTTTTTATTTTTATTTTTTTCTAGATACAATTATAATCTATATAACTTGTTTATTAATGAAAATAAGTTCATTCAAGCATACCCTACCAAAATTTTCAAGGTATACAGGGCCAGGGTTACGTGAAGCGAGTGACGGATATACTGTTCAAGCAGTAATGGTATATAGGTGGGCTTTAGTTTTGGTCCTAAGTCCTAACTCAACATGGGCGTTTTCTATTGTTAAAGCAGGTTGAGTTTGTGACCTTTGTTTACAAATTTAGGATTTCGCTGTATTGGACAGTTTGGGCTTCTTTAAAATATGGGCCCATAATTGTTAAAACATAAGATACTTTCTTGCGTATTGCGGTCCGGACGACCCCACCTGCTTCTATGGTTAAAAATTTTGAAAATGAGACTAGTTTTATTTATTTATTTTTGTTTACAATACAAAATTTCACTACTTAATCAGTTATGTTTTGTGATGGGTTTTTAATTTATGTTCTGTGATGAATTTTTATTGATTTGGGTTTTGTGAAGGCTTGTGGTGGTGGTGGGTGGGTTGCAAATTTGGCGATAGTGGTGGATTTTCAGTAGTGTTTGGTTGTGATTTTGGGTTTTACGGTGGTAGTATGGTGGTGGAGAGTTGTATGGGTGTGGCTGCTGAGAGAGAGAGAGAGAAGAATAAAAAAATGAGTAGATATGAAAAATAAGAGATTTGATGTAAAGTGAGTTGTAATATGATGTGTTAAAGTAAATAAATTATTTTTTTATTGCTGTTAAAATAGATTTTAAAAAAAAAAAAAAATCCTAAATGCCCTCTCCCAATTACAAACAAAGCACTAATTTTATTGTTCTTTATGGTTATCTAGTCATGTTTTCCAGCAGATAACGTTGACAAATGAGGTTAATGATATTCCAAAAGTATTTAAAGGGTTTGTGAGCCTTACACAACTTCATGGAATCTACGCAGTATCGTGAGATTAAAATATTATGAGTAGGGGAACGCATTCCAAAAAGTTTGAAAATTCTCTGCTTTGATTGATTCCACAGTTACATAAGACCATGCATGACTCTATGAGTATTGTGTTTGAAGTTTAGTTGAAAGGAGTGAAGGTAGATTTTACTAAGTTTGGCTTACTTTTAATAATTTTTTAATTGGATATTTTTTTTTATTTTAATGAGAAACTATCACATTATCAACTAATTAAATATTTATTCAAAAAAAAAACTAATTAAATATTTAGTTGAGATTAAAACTCACTCCCACAACAATAATAAATTTAACAATGTTCATTAATAAATCTTTTTTCTATGGTGAGCTTGTAAGTTTCAAAGCTCCTTAATTAGCTATTTGTTAATGAATTAAAATAATTTTTAGAATTACTTTATTGTTTTGTTTAACAAATTAGACTAATTATTATTGTTAGAATAATTAGACTAATTATTATGCAGTTTTGTTTTATTGATAGAATAATAAACTAATAAAAAATAAACTCTATCCAAAATCCAAACACACAATAAAGCAAAAGGTAAATTAGTAATAATCAGTATTTTAGTCAATTCTAGTGATACTGTTTTTTGGATGAATAAGAATTTGTGAAATGCATATGTGACATGATTGGAGAAGACAAAGGAGACTATAGAAAGATTTTTAGAGAAAATCTTATTACACACCTATTATTGCACACTCTGTGCACAATCTTTTGACAATAAAATTTCATAAAAACAAGATTTCACAATTTTAACTAAAATCATATTTTGAAAACATGATTTTATTTCACATGGCATTGTGTATATAATGAGTATGCAACGATGAGTGTGTTATAATCATTACTTTCAAATAAATATACTTACCAACTGTGAGTTTAATTGTTAGTGATGATTTATTAGAAGCAAATTGATCAGGGACACATGCCTCCCCATGCGAATGGTACCCTTCCATGCACGAACAATGATAACTTCCGAGTTCATTGACACAATATTGATAACTTGTGCAGTTATTAAGCTCTTTAGAGCATCTCCATTCGGAAATGTCATCACATCTTATTTTACCATCCCAAAAAGCTACTTTACTACTTATACCATACCATTTTCCAATACTTCCAGCATCCCAACTTTTATTTTATAATCCTACACACTAAAATAATATAAATTATATAATAAAATAATATTTAAAAGTTATCTATCACTCCTCTCTCTTCATCCTTATCCCTTCCTCTCTGAGTCTCTGTCCCTCTCTCAACAACCAAACAACCCAATCATCACCACACCACCACCACCATTCCTACCACGCCACCATGCCCACCAAAATCCCACCGGAACCAAAAACCCAAATTAAGGGAAAAAAAAAAAAAAAAAACCCACCAGATCACTGCCACATCCACCGAGCGAAACCATCATCGACAACATCGGCGATCTTGAGCGAAACCATCATCAGCGATCTTGAGCGAAACCATCATCAGCGACATTGGTAACCCACCAATCTCCATCGAGAAACCCATCAATCTGCATCAATCCATACCCACCCCAATTGTACCATCCAGCCGCCTCTCTCTCCACCAATCCCCACCACACATCCATCATGATCCCCTCCACTCCGGTACTCTTCAGTGCCTGCAAACTCGCGTCCATCGCTTTCCACCTATTCACCGCGTTGTTCATCGTCACGCTATCCAACGGCATCATCATGGAGAGATCGGCTCGTGTCATGGAGAGATCGGCTCGGAGTTCCAGCGAGAGCTCTGATGTGGTGCGTGATGCTCAACGCCATGGAGTATCTGAGAGTGTGATAACGAAGAGGGAGAAAGAGAGGAAAGTGTGAGAGACAGAGAAAGACAGAGAGAGAGATGAGAGATGAGAGAATAAAAAGCTGAATAAAATATTAATATCATTTTTGGCATATGTAAGATGGCACTGTAGCACTATGCCAAAAAAATTTGCAATTTGCAATTTCCCACTTTTGGCCTTCTAGCTGCTGAGTGTATTTTGGGCCTAAATGCCAAATGTTGCTTACATTTGACATTTCCAAGGCCGGCTGGGGATACTCTTAGCATCACACTCGATAATGTCTGTAATTGTAAAATAATAAATAAACAAAAAAAGTACAATATTTAAGTATCATAAAACAAGTACCACGTCTACAATCAAAAGCAACGACAAAATATTAAAACGAAAATGAAATGTGAAACGTATTGCCACATGATATATATAAATATATATATATATATATATATATATATATGTGTGTGTTAAAAAAATCGTTAAAAAGATGTTTTATTGTGTTTATTTCCTTAATTTTTGTCGTAGAGATTCATAAGTAAATTGAATATATACCTTGGCAACTGAGGTATGGGTTCCCTTCGTAACCGTCCTTGCACTTGCAACGATACCCAAACTGGTTTTTGAGATTAGAACATGTGGTATTCGCTCCACATAGGTAATTCGCTTTGTTCTGAGCAACTTCACACGTCTCATTACCAATTGCCCAATCAAGAACCATGGGAAGGGTTCTGTTGTATTGTAGACTAATAAGATAATCTGAAGAGAATTTGAACTCGTCTGCTCGGATAATAAAGGCGTAGCTGCATGGATTGAAATCCCAGACTTTTGTGTGGTTATTCTCAAAGCTATATGCTTTAAAATTAACGTTTTTCATTCCTTCAGGAATTGGCACCTCGCAACACCCAATTCCAGAGCACGTCCCACTGACTGTAGGGAATTAAACCAAATTATCAACTTGTGAGAAACAAAAAAAATAGAGAAAGCACACGCCAAAGAAAAAAAAAAAATCACACGCACAAGACAGTATTTACGTGGTTCGGCAATTTGCCTACGTCCACGGAGTTGCAGGGATTTCACTATTATCAGGGAAGAATACAGAGTACAAGAATTGCGGCTACAATACTTTTTCTCTCACACTACAGGAGGCGGCAACAACAACCTACAATCTTATAAAACTCTAATCACCGCAAAGTCAGTTTATATATGAAATGGACTCAAAAGAATTTTTCGGCCCAAGCCGTAGCCCATGAACTAAGCCTCAGTAAATCTCCCATTAAAAACCATATAACATTATTCGGGCCGGGTTGGGTCGTTAACCGGATCAAACATAAACTAGGCTCCACAAAGCGCAACACTGAGTACATTGCTTATGTTTTGACATTTGGACAGGCAGCCCACGGAGAAGTTTTGACCGTTCAGATCACCATTAAGGTATGCGTAAGTGTCACAGCCAACTGCCACGAACTTGTTTTTTGTGGCGGAAACTGTGAAAGTGGGAAGGGTGAGTGTTCCAAAGTTTTTTTTCTGAGACGCACCTGACTTGTCGTAACAGTCAAGGGAGTTAAATATCTGGACCTCAATCTCACCTTCTTCCATGGAAATGCTTGAAACGTTAAAGCTTCCAATTTTTGGTTGAGGTTGGCCGTACGCGTTGGTAGTAGTACAATTGATAAAATAATACCCAAAAATAGCAGTATCATTGAGGTAACAACCTTCAGTTGTGCCATATGGATATGGAATTTTTACATTTCCACATCTGTCGGAGCAATTAGGCAGGGCTATTGGAAACACTATTGCTGCGGCTGCAATAGTTGCTGATAATATCACACCAACCCAGATGACTTCAACAAGCTTAGTACTATGGAAACCCATATCCCCACTATTTTCCCAGAAGAGTAGCTTATCTTAGATTAATGTCTTGGTACGTATCAGCTTCATAAAGATGCTGGACTTTTTAAAGACAGACGTAAAGAGAATACCCATTATAAATTAAAGAAAAAAAAAAGAGAGAAGACCCGTTAAATACGCGAGTCAACTGGATTTGTGCTCACACTTCACATCTAAGGTAGACAATAAAGTAGACCTCGACTTAATAGTTAATACCCAAAAAAATAAAATAAAAGGTCGACCTCGACTTCGACAGCTCTCGATTATACTTATTAAGTAATAGAGTAAATGTAATACACAAATAAAGCTATAATTAAACTTGTTTTTAAAAGAATAATTCATTCAATTGCCTATAAGGAGGGAATCCATAATCGCACCCCAAATTATTAAACTCACTCCAATATTATCAAAGATTACAAATTGCACCTAAATTGACTAGTCAATGCAATGGTCACATGGTTTCTCAAAAATAAAACTAATGGTCACCATACTTTATTCGCTATAATAACAACTACAAGCTAACTCAGTTTAATGCCTAACAACGTCTAGTGTTTGTGACACCACTATTTTTTTGGTTAGGGATTTTTTTTTTTTTGTCCCATTTCTTTTTTTGGGCTTTAGCTTCAATAATATTTAAACATTTTCAAATGGTTGACCTAAAGGTTTCTAAAGTCTCGTGGGCTCTATAAGATCCTTGGGTTAGCATCTTAAAACCACCCCAAAAGATTCCTCCCTACAAAAATATGTTTTAAGAATTTTAATTTAAATTGTATTAGGTAATATCATGGGATTCATTCCTATAATAGTTGGTAGAGGTGTGCAGCCAACCTACCAAAACTAACTTGATCCAACCCAACTTGCCAGGTTGGGTCGATTTTAAAGGGTTGGTGGGTTGGGTTAGGTTACGAAATTTTTTCTACAGTGGGTCGGGTTGGGTTCGGGTCAAAAAATTCACATCCACCTAACTTGACTCGACCCACATATATTTAATATATATTTAAAATTTAAAAAATATATTATACAATTTTGTTATTTACTTTTTTTCCCTTCTTCCTAAATAAAATCCAAACTGTAAGTTCTTCTTATATAGTTTGAGTTGGTTTGGTGTTATACTTATGATTATTTGATTATAAATTTGCTCTTATTTATATTGCTGTTGTTCTAATGCTCAATTTAATAATAATAATAATAATAATAATAATAATAACACACAATGACATCTTTATAAGTGGTTAAACAGAACCTTAGCTATGTCGGGTCCCTCAGACCTCTTGCTTTGGGGAAGTTAACACTCAATGACAACTCTTCTACGTGTTTAAACTGAAACTCAATCATGTCTCGGTTCTCAGACCAGATGATGTGGGGAAGTTAACACTTAATGACAACTCTTCTACTTGTTTAAACTGAAACTCAATCATGCCTCGGTTCTCGGACCAAATGATGTGGGGAAGTTAACACTCAATGACAACTCTTCTACGTGTTTAAACTGAAACTCAATCATGCCTCGGTCCTCGGACCAGATGATGTGGGAAAGTTAACACTCAATGACAACCTTTCTAAGTGTTTAAACTGAAACTCAACATGCCTCGGTCCTCGGACCAGATGATGTGGGGAAGTTAACACTCAATGACAACTCTTCTACGTGTTTAAACTGAAACTCAATCATGCCTCGGTCCTCAGACCAAATGATGTGGGGAAGTTACCACTCCATGACAACTTTCAAGTGTTCAAACAGAACCTTAGTTATGCCTGAGTCCTCGGACCAGATGCTTTAGGGAAATTAACACACTATGGCATCTCTCAAGTATTAAACATAACCTTAGTTATGCATGACTCCTCGGACCATATACTTTGGGGAGAGTAACGTTCCATGATATCTATTTGTTTCTCACTAAGTGTCAAGACAGACCTAAGATTATAACCAACTCCTCAGATTAGTAGCTTTGAAATGAGCAATTTACAGTACAAACATGGGGCGCGCAAAACGGCACTCCTACGGGTGTAAATCAAAGGATCAAGTAGAATTAACTCTTAAGAATTCAAAACCCCACTTTTCTCCTCGGATGAGAGGAAAAAATCAGAGTTTTGAGGGGCTATTGTGGGGTCATGGGCTTAAATCATACAATTGGGTCTTAGGCTTTGGCCGAGAGCGTGGGGCTTTGGCCGAGAGCATGAGTAGTTCGAATCCGAGGAGGAATATCTCCTCGGATAAGCTAAATGTAGATCGAGCATAGATCCTAATGATCAAAGTGACCTTCCAGGAAGCTCTAGTGATAGGGACGTGCGCCATAAACGTACAAGAAATATGGGAACCCAAAAATATCTAAGGGAAAGCTGCTACCATCATATTAAATGCTCTGTAGCTCACTCTCTGGCCGCATTAATGAGGAAGTGACCTCTGAAAAGTATTATTGCAGCCTTACAGCTACCCCAGAAGACTTCTAGAGGGGGCTGATGGGACAAGTATCAGCATAAACCATCAACTGTCCATGTGTAGGGTAAAGATGAAGGAAGAGATGTAGTATAAATGAGGGTAGAGACCCCAGAGAGCAAGGGAGGCAATGGAGAGAGAAAGCACTGTAGCAATCTCAAGAACTCCTGTAACCATTCTCATTTAATATTAAACAGAACAGAGCTCCTCGGATTGGGCCGAGAACAAACTTTCTTTGGTAAACTCAGTTCATTTCTATTTGATCGTCATGAAAACCCATTTTAACTGTTATCCATGCACTAAAGCCTAGCTCTTTGACCCACTCTCTACAAATTTATTGTACCGGGCTCACTGGGCCAAGATCCCATACATTTTGGGCTTGGTCTGAAAAACGTGTCCCTACAATAATAATAATAGTAATTTTATAATAATTAAAAAAAAAATGCCAAACCCATGGCCAACCCAACCCAACCCGATCCATGTGGGTTGGGTTGGATTCCTAAAATGGATTGGATTAGGTTGAGTTAGATTGTTTTTAACATACCATGTTGGGATAGGTTCAAAAAAGCACTCAACCCAACTCAACTCATACACACGCCCTAATAGTTGGTGTACGTGTATGGGATGGGGGACAACACAGTATTGTTGATATCTAGATATATATACATAATTTCTCTAATAACATATGAACCCCACATGTAAAGGCTTACCCAACCATAAAGATTTTCAATTGGAGATTTACGATAACAATAATAACATGCACCTGGTATGTGCATAATCTCTATAAGAACATGTGGGTCTTGTATAGTCATGAGTTTTATATATTGTGAGAGAAATGATGTATATAATGGATGCACAACATCTCCACAATATCATTCAAGTAACAACCTTCAGTTGTGCCAAAGGGATATAGAATTTTTACTTCTCCACAGCTGTCAGGGCAGTTAGGCAGGGCTAATGGAAATTCTGTTGCTACGGCTGCCATTACTAATAATATCACTCCAACCCAGGTGATTAGCATAAGCATCCTATGGAATTTAGAAACCCATAGTTAGCCCCACTATTTCCGAGAAGAGAGTCATAGTGTCTATGTGGAGAGCTTCATAAATCTGGACGTTTTAAAAGCAAAATGAAGTCCTAGCAGGAGTTACAACGAATTCAACTCTGCTTACGTAGCACTTAAGGGTTTCACCTGCAAGAACGATGTTAGAGTAGAACTCGCGGAACAACTAAGCACAAGGGTCAATGAAACTTCCTAAAAGGGAACCCCAATGTTTATCGCTGAAAAGAGTAGGGATGTAGGTGTGGGGAAGAGTGTGTAGCTCAACAAAAATCTCCACGAGGACCACAACCGGTGGAGCTTCCTTGAACACCTCATCATAGATTTCGTACGAGACTTTGGAGTTAAACTTGCTGGGATCATAGTCCTCATGGGAAATCCTTTTGCACTTTGCGGGTGCGAATGTCCCGTGAGTTTGATCATAACTGCTTTTTGAATGTGAGTCACGTGCTAATTTTGCGGATGTCGACATCGTATTTCATCCTACTTTTTTTTTTTTTTTGAGGTATTTCATCCTACCTCAATTTATATCTCAGACCTAAATATATATATATTTTTTAAATCATGTTTTTATCCTAGGACTGTGGGAATGTCAAGATCAACTTAATTTATCGGGTTCGGACTTTAAGGGCCCGTTTGGTAGAGGAATTTGAGTAGTGTTGTTTGTAGTTTTTTGAAATACGTGTGGGTAAAAAAGTGTGTAGAAATATGTGTAATGTTATTTAAAAACTTAAAATAGATGTTTGAAATGACCTACCAAACGGGCCCTAGATCATTTAAATTTCCAATTTAAGATTTAAAACAACCAAAATACCTTTGGTTAATTAACCAAACTTTGACTGAGTGGCTCAATAGCTAAATATGCTCAAACCTTTACCAAAAAGTCAATCTCCTACTTTTTTACATCAAAGCCAATGCTTTCAAATGGTTATGCCAACTTTAACCAAATTTTACAACGGCAAACCCAAGTTTGACCGTACTTTGACCAAAATCCGAACATTTGATCCAGATGAATTCGAACTCAAATGAAAGAAAATGGAATCCTTTAAAGTAACAAGATTGAAATCGAAGCTAAATGAGTGAGATATCATGGAAAAAGTGAAAAATTGCCCAACAATTGGCAACATACTAGTCGTTCTGTTAATAGAAACATAATCTTCCAAATTTTTAGAAATAAATTCCCCTAACAAAACTCTAAACACAATTTGGTAATAATGAACAATTTTTAATCGAAAAAAATGTCACTAATTATGCTTAGAATTTGTGAGACAGATGATGGATATAATGGAAACACAAGATACTCTGTATTATAGTACCTAATTTATATTCAAGGAGAAGAAAAGTATACGAAATTAGTTTATTTTGAAAATATTTGTAAGAAACTATGTTTCTTGTTCATGCATAATACTCATCATGTGCTATAATATTTGATAATATATTATGTCCCTAAGTTGAGTTTAAAAAAATAGTAAATTTTTATCAATTATTAAATTTTTTTTTTTTTACTTGAAAGATATTAAGATAATTTAACAATTTATTATCAAAATTAGAAACATGTGTGGTACAATAGGGATTAAAAAAAAAGTTTTCCAACCATAAAAATAGTAGTTTTCTTTTGTGTCATCATATATAATTTATCTTATAGCAATATACATTTTATATATGAATAATTTCTCTCATAGCATGTGAATCTCCCATAGATCAAGATTACACAGTCATAAAGTTTTTCAATTGGAGATTTACAATAGCAATACTTAAATTAAATTGCAAATTACACCCTTAAAGTTTTGAGTAATTTTGTTTTGACCGTTAAAGTTTAAAATTTTTAATTCACCCCCCAATGCTACCAATCATTTTGATTAGAAGCCTTTTTGTCTATGCCTATACTAATGTATTTGTTAAGTGACACTTACATGTCTTTTCAGGGAGAAAGGAAATGAATGGAATGTAAATGAATGAAGAAAATAATTTAAAATATTCTTTTGTTTCCCCTACAGATCAAGACTACGCAGTCATAGAGTTTTTCAATTGGAGATGTATAATAGCAATACTTAAATTAAATTGCAAATTACACTTTTAAAGTTTGAAGTAATTTTGATTTTGACCGTTAAAGTTTAAATTTTTTAATTGACTCCTCTATGCTACCAAGAATTTTGATTAGCATCATTTTTGTCTATACCTATACTGATGTGTTCGTTAAGTGACACTTACAAGCTTTTTGGGAGGAGGGAAATGAATGGAATAGAAATGAATGAAAAAAATAATTTTATGACACTCTTTTATTTCTCTTGTTTCGGAGTTTTAATTGAAAAAATGGAAAATTCATTCCCTTATTTGGAAATTTAAGTTGGAGGGATGAATAGGTAAGAGGGAACACTCATTCCTCTCTATTTTTCCAAAACCTAAAATTTCCATTCCCCCAAAAATTGGGGGGAATGAAATGAGGTTTAATGAAACATTCACTAAAACTCCTAAAATACCATTATATGTTCAGCCTTTTATTTTAAAATAGTGATCTAGTAATAATATTGTGAGGCATTGATTGAAAAATTTTGAAACTTAGAAGACTCAATTGAAGAAAATAATTGAAGTTAGAGGGTTTGAACTGAATTCTGGTGAAACTTAGAGAGTAAATTTTGCATTTTTGCCAAATTGTTTTGATAAAAGATTTATAAGGTTGTTTATTACATCAAATAATTAAATCCACCTGGCATGATTTAATATATAGGATCAACTAGTTCCTACGGTAGTTTTAGGAGTTTTTTTTTTTTTAATGAAAACATCAGCATGGGCATGGGTATGGAAAGAAGGGTTCTCAATAAAAACGATATGTATAATTACGAAAGTGAATAAAATATTTTAAATTACAACAGAAAAATTTATAATTACCCCAAATATAAGAGTGTAAGTTTTCAATTTAGTCCAATAATTATATTACGCAATCGGTATATGGGTAATCTCCCCTCTCATAACATGTAGGTTGCACATAGTTGGTGGATCTACATGCTATGAGAGAGATAATGAATATAATAGATAAACAAGATTTACTGAATCTTTCCAGAGCAGAGTGAGACCGCCACCTCTAGAGCTTCGATGAACCACCCACTTTTGGTCAAAATCAAGATTACGAAGAACGTGATCTAGCCTATCTTCATCTATCCATATTTTGGCTATAAACACAAAAGAGAGATCTTTTGCCCGTGTAATCTCCATAAGCTCTCTCACTGTACGTGGGTTCCAAAACAGTTCCAAATTAAGCAATTCATTGATTTTGGTGGGGCTAGGACCCAGCCTCCACCAATAGCGTTTGAGGGACTACATCAATCTGAACAACATGTTGTCTTTTCTTGGGCAAACCCAAGATGCCTTCTGAATCAACAAAAGGTATTTTCCCACTGTGATTAAGTGCCCTGGGTTCTGGGTTAACCACATCACATGGGGAAGGAATTGTAGGGCTATCAAACTTGGTCAGCTCACGATCAATATCTTGGATTTGAGAATCAAAAGACATCACAGAAGATATAGTGTCACATGAAGTTGGAATATTACCATCTGAAGTGTTTAAAGTTGACGCTACATGGGACATATGAGGTTCTTGTGGATCTTTTGGAATTTCTGAAATCGGGGGAGGAGCAGAGATAGAATCAGCTGCAGGAGATGGCTGGTAGTTCTTTGCCTAACCTGGGTTCACCACTGGGCGCAGATGGGGCTGCCTGGGAGGCACATATTCTCCTTGTTGTGTTGAGTTCTCATATCCAACCAAAGTGACTACCTATTTCCTCAAAGGATTGAAAAAAAGGAGCTCGCAACCAATCCCCAAATTCCTGAGAATCAGTCTCCAAAGTGCCATTACCACTAATTCATCGCTCACAAATCCTTCGCATTGTGGGAGAGAAGATCACACCAATAACAAAAATTTGGGAGGCGCTCATATTTGAACGACACCCACCTATCACGGCCAGCCCCGAAAACCACCCTTTGACCCTTGCATAAAGGTTGAGTAGGGTTTAGACCCACTCTCACTCTCATAAAATTGCCCTTGGTCATCTCAAATTTGTCTTGGGTCGGAACCAAAGTCTAGGGATGGCAATGGGGTATGGTTTTGTCTTACCCCATCCTCGCTCCGCCCCGCATGACGGGAAAAATTTTCTTGCCCCATCCCCACCCTTTGGGGCCCCGTGAAGCCCTACCCCACCCCGTAAAACCCTACTTCTTGTTAATTTTCCCATAACTATTACAATTGTTTTTAATAAAACTTGTTTCATTAACAAAAATATACTTGAAATTACAAATAATTTGATCCCATCAAATAAAACTAATTTTTAGCAACAATTGAATAACATTATTAAAGTGTTTAACAAGACAATATCACAACAAAAACAAAAATCTCATAATACAAAATCAATTATTCAATAGTATATAAATTTGTTTATAATAAAGACAAAAGAAATATTAAAATTGGTACCTTATTTCCACCCATGTTAGAGAAAAAAGAGAGGCAGAAAGCTTTGTTGGGTAGAATAAAATAAGCTGATAATATGTTTGTTTAAACAGTAGAGTTTTAGGGTATGAAAAATTTACAATTTAACCCTTATCAATACAGGGCAGGGCGAAGATGGGACGGGGTAGGTTGGGTCTAAAATGTATAAACTCATCCCCACCCCTCCCCGTGGTGCGGGGCTAAAATCACGCCCCATCCCCGCCCACCACCTTTGTGAGATGGGGAAAACTCGCTTGAGGCGAAGCGGGGAGGGGCGGGTCATGCAGGACAGGACAAAATTGTCATCCCTACCAAAGTCCCAAGAGTTGCACCGATGTTTTCTGCTACCTCCACTGTCAAAAGTTGAAAAGGAAGGTTACGGATTTGAACCCATAAATTAACAGTCCCAGGTAAGCCTGAACCATCTGATTCTCCCTCAACGTGTATTGTGAACAAAATAAGATGTCTATCAAAAGACCAGGGTTCACTCAGCAGCACACAATCCGCGTCAGTATCCAACTCAAAATTAAACAGTAAAACTTGGTTACCTACTGCCCTAATATGAAAGTCTTTGCAAGTTCTCCAAATCGGCTTAAAAGTTCGAACAATAGTGTCAATATTGGGAGCTCGCTTTGTAAAAACTTTGGCTGCCAAGAGTGCATTAGGGCTCACTTTAGGATTATCCAGGTTGACGAAATTCTTCTCTTTATCAAAAAGAGACATATTTCTCCATTCTTTCTAAATTAAGGGAATCCATAGGAGAAGGAAACCTGAAAAAAAAATTTAAAAATAAAAAATAAACGGAAAAAGAGTACAAGAGAATTATAGTTTAAGAGTTAGAGAGAGTGTATCCCAATTTCCACGAAGGAGAAACCGGCACTACTAAGCAACAGTGTTACTAGAGGGAGGAAACAATTATCGTTCCAAAGGAATGATAAACAGGGTATACTACAGTACTAGGGTTTGTGGCGGCTGCACAAGCACTAGGGCAGAGAAAAAACTTAACATTTCTTTAAGTTTGATGAGCTTTCTTTGCTTGATTATCAAGTGCATCCAAGAGCTACAGACAAGCATGATTATTAAACCTGCACTAACACCTACTATTGAAAGAAATAGAATTGTAATAACTGTCTATTTGTTTTCATACTTTATTTATAGTGCATAGGTGTGTTCAGAACTCTCTCCCACAAGGACAATCAAGTTGTAGAATTATTTTATTTCACTAGAATTTTTCAATGGAATTTTCATGATGCTGGATTGATAGAGTCTAAATTTTCCAAAACTTGGAAAATGGAGACTAAAGAAAAGGTTTTTACAAGTTCAAAGGAATTGATTAAGTCTAAATTTTCCAGAAGTTGGAAAATGGAGACTAAAGAAAAAGTTTTAACAAGTTGAAAATTTTCCGTTATTTTTTTCCATACCAACCATGACTTCTTCTTTTTTTTCAGAACCCAAAAAAATAAAAATAAAGAAAAGAAAAATCTCCTATTCTCTTGTGATCAAGAGTATAAAATCATTCTATATATGATCCTACATTAATTAAAACTCAATTTCAGATTTTAAAAAAAAAAGTTTTTATGAAAGATTGTAGGGGCACAATTTTTTCAAACATTAATTATGTTTGATATTACCACTATGCGCGTGGAAGTGATATTCATTCCACAAGTATATATAAGTGTTTGTGAGATATGGAGGGAGAGGAGCAAGGGTTAGAGTTCAAGTTTCCAAAAGAGAGTTTCACACATAGTTTTAAAAATCGAAACGGACAAAGAACCGAAAAAGAAACTGATTACTGGTTTTATGGTCCGACCGGGGTCGGACTGATGGTCGAACCGATGATGTCATAATTAATATTATTTAAATATTTAAATAATTTTTATATGAATTTTAAATTTTAATAACTTATTTTAAGAAAATATAAAATATAGAAATTTTTTTTCTTTTTTTGCATACTACCATTTTTTTTCTAGTAAGTAATTATTGACAAAAAAAAGAATAATTTACTATTAAAGTTTCAAATTTGTATTTTTATAAATAATAGTCAACTTTAACTATTTATCTATTAAAAAAAAAAAATTAAACCCCCCCACCCCACCCCACCCCACCCCAAAAGTCAAATGACTAGACAACACTGTCACTGACTTGTTAATTATTATGACCAACTCACTAGCCCATTCCCAGCCACACACGTACACCCTTCTTTATTTATTTATTTTTTTTAATTTCCCCTCATAAATCCAGCACCCTACAGCCACACGCGTACACTCTTCAGGAACTTTTATTTTTTCATTTTCATTGTTTCGTACTCAAAGCTCCAGTACCTCCATCTCTCGCTCTCTCTCTCTCTGGAAGTTGATCTCCATCAGCTCCTCTCATTTCCTGTCTCACCAAAGAGCTGTGGATGCATCATACCAGTCGAAGAGGCTGGTTTCAACACCAAGCATGAGCATTCAGTAATTTTCTCACTCTCTCAAGCCTAGCAGATCTGAGAAAAAAGAAGATTTTTATAGCAAAAAATCTGTCCTTACCCACTTAGACCAGCAGATCTGAGAAAAAGTAAGATTTTTCTGCAAAATAAAGCTCCATTTCAGATTTCTTTCATCAATTTTGCAAAACCGGTTCAACCACCCGGTTTCCTGTTTTTCCGGTTGAACCAACGGCTACCGTTAAATCCAGTTTTTCTTACCTTTTCGGTTTTTAAACATAATTGGACTGGATTACTGTCCGATTCTCAGTTGAACCGGTAAAACCGGTCGGTTCAGTCTAGTTTTTAAAACTATGGTTCCACATAAACACTTAGATTATGTTAAAGTAGAATTTTATCTCAGATAAAAAATAAAAATCATATTTGATATTTGACTTAACTTGATGATACGATAGAAAGATCCAAGGGTAAAAAAAATGAATATATACTTACCAACTTAGATGTTAACTGCTAGTGATAATTTGAGTGGGGACACATGCATCGCGGTCCAAATGGTATCCCTCAACACAAAAACAATGATAATGTACTGGTTCATTAGCAAAATATTGATTGCCTGTGCAGTTACATTGAGCTCTTTAACATCCTATTGTTAATGTGTGTAATTGTAAAAATAATAATAGTACCACTGCACACCTTAGGTGTAGTAGTCACTTTACAAGTATAAATTCTTGTAGGGTGTGGGAAGGTAATGGTCGGGATTCAAGTTTCTAAGAGGGAATTTCATATACATATACACTTAGATTAGACTAGAGTAGAAATTCTATCTTGTATCCAAAAATAATAATAATAATAATAATAATTGATGCTGCACAGAATCAGTAGGCTGAATGCTTCGGTTTCGGTGGGCTACTGGTGGTTGCGAAGGCCTACAAAGATGAACACACAATCAAAGGGGACCGGTATGGACCGGCCAAACACCCTCCGATGGCTAAGTTAGTTTCTTCCTAGAAAAGAGTTTCAACTTTTAGAAAGAAAAATCTCAGAATACACTTGCCTCATTTTGATTCAGATTGGTCCTTTATATAGAGGACCTTGGAGCGGTTATTGGCTTGGTAACTTCCCCAAGATTTGAGGAAATTCTCTTGAGTCCAGACATAACTTCCCCAACGGCTATAGGAGTTACAACCGTTGATGGAAGTTATGTACTTAAGAGGAATCCATGGCGATGAATTCGGGTTGAGTAACTGTTTCAAGGTTTTGGGATTCGAATCTTCCATACTCTCCAATGAATTTATACTTGAGAGTTTCTGAGTGTCATGTGGTCGTCAGTCCATGGAAGACTGGTTTTCTGATGGTGTTATGTGAGTCGTCCATGTGCTTTGCCCATGGACGACCCTACTGTTCAGACGTTGTATGAGTCGTCCATGTGCTTTGCCCATGGATGACCCCATTGCTCAGACGATCAACAAAAATACTTGGCTCAAGATCATGGACGATCCATATGGATGATTATGAGTTGTAATTTTTTACTATCCCATCAGTTGCCCCCTTGTCCAATGGTCGTCCAAAGACATTATTGGGATTTACTGTTTACCTTTGTGGTTCTGAGAAAATATATATTTATTTTTTTTTGCCACGTGTCACGACTTCATTGGTTGACCCGTCATGTCGAGTGCGTTTTTCGACGAAATTGCCACGTGCCTTCTTCTGAATAGCCAGCGTCGCTTCGTTGACCCCATTTCTGGGCCCTATAAATAGGTGCATTCCCTCTCTTACCCCTCACATCTCTCATAATTTTCCTTCTGCCATCTCGTCCAAAAGCCTCGTCTAGCATTCCTTCCTAGTTCTCAGGTATTTTTTTTCCCTTCTTAGGTTTTCGTCTTATCTATCTTCATTTAAGTCATGTCTTCGTCTAGTAGTAGTTTAGAGAAGGAGATAGACGAGTACCAGGACGTTTCCTCTGGAAGTGGGCGTAGTTATGAGAGTAGTGAAAGTAGTACAGCTAGTACTAATTCTTCGGACGAGCATTATTCGTCTGGAGTTCCTGGTATTCCTTTGGAGGAATTCCATGAATTACAACGTAGGAAGGCTTCTGGATCTGGGGCTAGCTCGTCCAGACAGCCACCTAGCCCTCCTCAAGACGAGGAGGAGGAAAATATTATTTATAGTTGTATGCCTGAAGTATCGTCCATTTTAGATGTTGCCAAATTAAAAACCCTTGTAGATAGGTACCAAATTCCTAAAGAGTTTAATCCTCGTCTACCCATGGACAGAGAATGGTGTTGTTCTCCTTCTTCTGGTTTAGGGATATACACTTCCTACCTCTTAGCTGGCCTTAGGTTTCCTCTAAATTCTTTTTGTAGAGGTCTTCTCCATAGGTTGGGTATTGGACCTAACCAGCTCAACCCCAATGGATGGAGGACAGTAATTGCCATGCAAGTGCTATGGCGTGAGGCGTTGGAAGGGAACTGTCCTATTACAGTGGACGAGTTCCTTTACTGCTATAAGCCCTCTGAGATAAAGAAGTCTGCTGGTTTTTACCAGTTCTCGTCCAGAGGCTCTTACTATAGTTTAATTAAGGGCCGTAGCTCGTCTGACAGACTTTAGAAAAAGGAATTTTTTATTATTTCTGGAAATTGGGCTGGGGACCCTGTTGATGTGGGTAATGCCCCCTTCCCACCTTTTACCAGTCCTCTAGGTCGTCTTCATTCTGAGGGTATGTTTCTTTTCCATTTTTATTTTGTTTCTCTACATATTTTACCAATTTTAGTCGTCTAACCCTTTTTCTTTGTTGACGCAGCTATCGTTCGTCCACGCTTGGACAAACTTTACTTGGATCGAATTGACCAAGTACGCGCCTTCCCTGGGAGGACTTTTCACGATCTAGTGACTCTCAGTCGTCTAGCTACGTGGGGACTCGGACCAGAACCTACTGCTAAGAATCTTGGTCACGAGGAGACCACTCGTCGAAGTAAGCATCGTCCGTCCTTTTCTTTCTTTTTCCTTTTCATTTTTTTTTTTTTTTAAAAAAAAAATTTTCCTCGTCGCAGGAATGGCTACGATGAGAGAGAATAGAGAAAAGAATATTACTAGTGGGGACGAGGATGTTACTGCACCTCCAGTCGTCCAGAAATCTTCCGTCCAGACTGGGAAGAGAAAATCTAAATCCATATCCAGTGCTGTAGATTTGGACGACCTCCCAAGTCGTCGAGGTCCTAAGAAGCAGAAACCTGCCAAGGCTTCTGTTCCTAAGGTTCCCAAGTTTACACCTTCGACGGTGGAGCTGGACGACCCTCCAATTGATGTAGAGCCCGTCCAAACAGTTCATCCCGTCTAGACCGATCCTACTCCCCCTCCAAACAAGATTCCTCGCAAGCCTCATCCGTCAGAGCCATCTGAGCGTCCTTCTAACCTGGTGTTGGACGAGAACCACGCATGGAGGACGTTCAAAGGAATAATCACTGATAATGAAGTCAATGAATGCTACAATATGTCAGTGAGGGAGTTTGAACGTTCTGGTATCCATGACCTTTTTAAGGTAAGTTTCATTCGTCCTTGTGTGTTTTCAGTAAGTTTTCAAAATGAAATATCTAACTTTCTTTCATCCATACACAGGCTATGTCAAAATTTTACACAACAACTTGTCAGGCTAAGGAGCTTGCTTCAGAGGCCAAGACTGCCAAGGACAAGGCTAAGGAGCTGAACAATGAAGTCCTGCTAAAAAAGGGGGAGGTACTTAGGTTGACTGAAGACTTTAATCGTCTGCAAGGAAGTGAGACGAAGCTTAAGAACGAGGTGGAAGAACTTAAAGCTGATAATATCGAAAAAGATACTCGCATCGTCCATCTTGAGGGACAAGTTTCTGGATTTGCCTCGTCCTTGGAGAAAGCACGTGAGGAAGCCATAGCAGCCTTCAAAAAGTCTGACGAGTACAAGAATTGTCTAGACAGTCACTATGCAACTGGCTATGAGGACTTCCGCGCTAATGCCAAGGAAACATTTCCTGACTTGGACTTTGATTCTTTCAAGCTTCCCCTTGCTACTGAGAGCTCCTTGCTGCAGACGAGTTTTGAGGACGTCAACATTATGGACGATGCTAATACCGAAGTGACCCAGGACGATCCCAAGTCTGAGGGCAATGCCCCCAGTGGTTTATCCAAGTAATTTTTGTATTTTCCTTAGTTCATTTTTTCTTTATTCAAGGTGCCCGTTGTTTTGGGCTTTATTGTGGTACAATTATCTCGTCTAAGCTTATGGACGAGCCTTATACACAATTAATCATATTGTAACTCAAGGGTTGTTTTGGACGTTGATCGTCCACCCTTTTTAAATTCTATGGATGTTTTCCATTTTCAGCTTTTTATAATATTTGAATGTTTGAATATTTATGTACGAGTTTTATTTACATCGTCCATTTGTCAAATCATTTTTCCTTGTCTTGAGTATATGGTGAATTTCTCCTTACATCACCGAATTTGGACAACCTATTTGGGACGATCATTTACTCATCCTTAACTAAATTGTCCTTAGTAAAGGCTCGTCCTTGTACTGGATTGTTAGGCTGGTTGGATTTGCCTACGGGCTTGAGTCCTCACAGCTTTTTTCGTTCGTCCATAGTTTAGACGACGCCTTAGGGTCTATCTTGTTTTAAGCTTTAGACGAACATACCTTGGTTTATTCTTATTATTTTATCCTTCAATGAGAGCTTATGGACGAACTTCCCTGCGTCCAAGGATCTTGTTCGTCCTTTATCCTTTAAGGAAGGTTTATGGACGATACATCCTTGCGTCCAAGGATTTTATTCGTCCTTGATCGTTACACAATTTTTATTCGCCCATGGTTTAGAAGATTCCTTAGGTTTCATCTCGTCTTAAGCTTTAGACGGACATGCCTTCGGTTTATTTTCATTGCTTTATCCTTTAAGGAAAGCTTATGGACGATACATCCTTGTGTCCAAGGATTTTATTCGTCCTTGATTGTTTGCCTTTCGTGGATCACTTCTGAATGAATTTACAACAAACGTAAGATTCCCATACAATTACATATAGATTTAAAAATACACTATATATTTGGAAATCCAAACTATGCAAAACATTCGTCCACAGGCATGGCACATGCTTGAGAGCTAGTGCCTTTAGAGAATTAAAAAAACTTAATACAACATAACTTCGTCCACGAGCAGCACTAAATACTTGTACATATGAAACACATAGTAGTAGTAGTAAGCAAATATGAGAAAACAATACTAGGCAACACATTACTTCAAACGTCTAAAAAGCTCGTCCGTGACAATACTCATCCATGATCACCCTATTGATAATATCTTCTTAGGTGTTCAACATTCCAAGGGTGTTCTAGCTTCCTTCCGTCCAGGGCTTCCAAGTAGTAGGATCCTTGCCTTTTGCAGTTGATGACCCTATAAGGTCCTTCCCAATTTGGTCCAAGCTTCCCGTGGGCCGGGTTTTTGGTGGCCAAAGAAACCCTTTTAAGGACGAGATCCCCAATGTTGAAACGCCTGGGTTTCACCATGGCATCATGTTGCTTTGCCATAAGATTTTTGTACCTTGCTGTTCTCTGCTCCGCATCCATCCTCACCTCGTCTATAAGATCGAGGTTTAGACGAAGCTGTTCTTCGTTTTCCTCTTCTTGATACTTCATCACCCTGTGGTTGGTCATGTGTACTTCTGCAGGTATAACTGCTTCACTTCCATAGGCTAGTTTAAAAGGAGTCTCCCCAGTAGGGGTTCTCACTGTTGTTCTATAAGCACACAAAACACCTGGTAATTCGTCTGGTCATACTCCTTTTGCCCCTTCAAGCCGAGTCTTGATGATTTTCAACAATGATCGGTTTGCTACTTCTGCTTATCCGTTGGCTTGTGGGTGGGAGGGTGAGGAGTAATAATTCTTGATTCCCAATTGCTCACAAAAATCCCTGAAAGGTGTGTTGTCAAACTGTCGTCCATTGTCAGACACTAGTACCCTAGGTACCCCAAACCTGCATACAATGTTCTTCCAAACGAAGTTCTTGACATTCTGTTGTGTAATAGTTGCTAAGGGTTCAGCTTCCACCCACTTAGTGAAATAATCTATTCCCACCACTAAAAACTTCATTTGCCTAATTCCGGTTGGGAAGGGGCCCAAGATATCCAATCCCCATTGTGCAAAAGGCCAAGGGGCCATCATTGGGGTAAGATATTCTGATGGTTGTTTAGGAATATTACTGAAACGTTGACATTGATCACATACCTTAACATATGCTTTAGCATCAGCTTGAATAGTTGGCCAGTAATATCCTGCACGGACGATCTTGTGGACGAGCGATCTAGCTCCTGAGTGGTTACCACATGCTCCTTCATGAACCTCCCTCAATACGTAGTTCGCCTCGTCCGGAGCCAAACACCTTAAGAAGGGCTGGGAGAAGCCTCTTTTGTACAACACTTCGTCCAGGAGGGTGTACCTGGCTGATCTAACCCTAAGCTTTCTGGCTTCGTCCTTCCCCTCTGGGAGCCTTCCGTCTTTCAGGTACGATACTATTGGAGTCATCCAATTTTCCTCACCTTCTATCTGCAATATTTCTGGAAAGTCTATGCTTGCCATGTTGTATTTCATCGAACTCGTCCATTGCTTCATTCGCGGAGGCTTCCTTCGCCAGAGTATCAGCTTCCATGTTCTTTTCCCTTGAGATTTGAACGAAATTAGCTTCTTTGAATTTCTTCACAAGGCGCACTACCTTCTTTAAATACCTCTTCATTCTGTCTTCCTTGGCTTCGTATGTTCCATTTACCTGGCCTATGACTAGCTGGGAGTCTCCCAAAACGAGTATTGATTCTGCTTCTACAGATTTAGCCAACTCCAACCCTTTAAGAAGGGCTTCATACTCCACTTCATTGTTAGTTGTTTGGTACTGCAAGCGAACCTTGTGCTTTAATTTGTCTCCTTCCGGTGACTCTAGAACAACTCCTATACCTCCAGCATGCAATGTAGACGATCCATCTACATGGACAACCCATTTTTGATTATCTTCTCTTCCACCTAAGTCCTCACAACTTGGAGTAAACTCTGCTATGAAATCTGCCAAGGCTTGGGCCTTTATTGCATTTCTCGGTTGGTACCGAATGTCAAATTCGCTAAGCTCGACTGCCCATTGAATCAGTCGTCCTGCAGCTTCCATCTTGTTCATTACCTTCTTGAGTGGATGGTCCGTCATGACATTGATGACATGAGCTTGGAAGTAATGTCTTAACTTCCTAGAAGCTATTATTAGTGCAAAAGCTAGCTTCTCTATCAGTGGGTATCTTCCTTCTGCTCCTCTGAGTGCTCGGCTTGTGTAATACACAGGCTTTTGCACCTTATCTTCCTCCCTAATCAACGCTGAACTCACGGCATGTGGGGACACTGCTAAGTACAGATACAGTTCTTCTCCTTGCACGAACGGACTTAACAATGGAGCCGTGGTGAGATATTCCTTTAGATCTTGGAAGGCCTTTTGACATTCGTCCGTCCATTCGAATGCCTTCCTGAGGACTTTGAAGAAAGGTAAACATTTGTCTGTGGCTTTCGAAACAAACCTGTTCAAAGCTGCAACTCGCCCAGTGAGGGATTGGACTTCCTTGATGTTCTTCGGTGATTCCATGCTTAGTATGGCTTGGATCTTGTCTGGATTTGCTTCAATTCCTCTTTGTGAAACCATGAATCCTAGAAACTTCCCTGACGATACTCCGAATGCACATTTACTTGGGTTCAGTTTCATCTTATATTGCCTAAGTGTCTCAAAGGTTTCCTGTAGATCGTCCAAATGGCTTCCCTCGTCTAGGCTCTTCACAAGCATATCGTCAACGTACACCTCCACATTCCGTCCTATCTGTGGACGGAACATGTGATTCACCAACCTTTGATAAGTTGCCCCTGCGTTTTTTAGACCGAAAGGCATCACCTTATAACAAAATAAACCTTGACTGGTAATGAAGGAGGTTTTTTCTTGGTCTGCCTCGTCCATCTTTATCTGATTATATCCTGAGAAGGCGTCCATGAAGCTCAACAACTGATGACCAGCTGTAGAATCCACCAGTTGGTCGATGCGTGGCAAAGGATAGCTATCCTTAGGGCAAGCCTTGTTTAAGTCAGTGAAGTCTACGCACATCCTCCACTTTCCATTTGCCTTCTTCACCATCACCACGTTGGCTAACCAATCCGGGTAATAGACTTCTCGGATAAACTCTGCTGTGGTCAATTTCTGAACCTCTTCCTTGATAGCCTTGTCTCGTTCATGAGCAAACACCCTTTTTTTCTGACGAACAGGCTTAGATGAGGGGTATACATTCAATCGATGAGTAATTATACTTGGATCGATTCCTGGCATATCATTGTGACTCCATGCAAAAACATCAATACTTTTCCTCAGGAACTGGACGAGGTCTTTTTTTGTCTTCTCCTTCATACTTGTTTCAATTCTGGTGAATTTTTCCAAATCATCTTCTTGCAAAAGAACATCTTCCAATACTTCCGTGGGCTCCGCAACAAACCTTCTTTCCTCAATACTCATTGTCTGAACCTGCTCGTCCAAAGCCATCATGGCTAAATAGCATCTCTAGCCGCCAACTGATCTCCTTGTACTTGTCCTATCTCGCACTCCATAGGGAACTTAACCGATAAGTGGTAGGTAGACGTTACTGCCTTCCAACTGTTCAGAGTCGGTCTTCCAATAATAGCATTGTATGAGGACGAACAATCCACCACGAGGAAACTGACTTCCTTGGTTATCTGCTGGGGGTATGATCCTACCACTACAGGTAGCGTAATGGTGCCAACAGGTTGCACCTTCATTCCTCCAAACCCTATTAATGGTGAACATACTGGACGAAGTTGATCTCGTCCAAGTCTCATCTGTTGGAAGGCAGGGTAGTACAATATATCTGCTGAACTTCCATTATCCACCAACACTCTCCTGGTTGTATAATCTGCGATAAGTAAAGTTATAACAATGGCATCGTCATGCGGGTGATGGATCCTTTCAGCTTCTTCGTCGGTGAATGAGATAGTAGATTCGTCGGTCCCTCTCGTCCTTGGTGATCGTCCAGAGAGTTGGACGTTTTGCACCACTTTGAGATAAGTTTTTCTTGACTTGGAAGACTGTCCTGCTGAAGTCCCTCCTATGATAACCCTTATTTCTCCAAGCGGAGGCCGTGATGATTCTTCCATCTTTCCCTTCAACTTTTCATCTTTTTGATCTCTTCCAACGAAATGCCTTAACTTTCCTTGTCTAATAAGATTCTCAATTTGCTGCTTCAAGTCGTAACACTCGTCCGTGTCATGGCCATGATCTCTATGGAAGCGACAGTATTTATTCTTATTGCGCTTGTTAGGATCTCCTTTCATCTTCTCTGGCCATTTCAAGGAAGGATCATCCTTGATCTGCATGAGCACTTGATCGAGAGGGGCATTTAAGGATGTATAACTCTGATTCCTGACTGGGGGGCCTTGCTTCTTGTTATCTCGGTCCTTTCTATCTTCCGTCCGTCCCTTCTTTGGACGAGGACCTTGGTCAGAGTGTCGCACCTGGTTTGCTTCCATCCTTTCAGCTCTCTTCCTCTTCTTAGCTATGATTGCGTCCTCTGCATTCATAAAGTTTTGGGCTGAATGGACGAGTTCAGCCATGGATTGAGGTTCTTTCTCATAAAGCTTGTGGATGAATAGGTCTGAGTTAACCCCATTGTGGAAGGCCGCCAAGAGTAGCTTGTCATCAACCTCGTCCACGGTCAGTGCTTCCCTGTTAAAACAAGAGATGAAGGAGCGCAGGCTTTCATTCTCCCCTTGTTCTATAGTCAACAGGCTGGACGAAGAACGTTTGTGTCTTTGCCCTCCAATGAAGTTATTGACAAACAACTTACTTAACTCTTCAAAAGAACTGACTGTGCTTGGAGATATCTTGCTGAACCACACTCGCGCTGGGCCCTTAAGGGTGGTAGGGAAGGCTCTGCACATAATCTCGTCTGGAACCCCTTGGAGATGCATTGTAGTTTTGAAGGTAGCGATATGATCGAAAGGATCACGCGTCCCGTCATACGAATCCAAGGAAGGCATTTTAAACTTTGGGGGCAAAGGATGACCATTGATGGAAGCCGTGAAAGGGGAATCTGTTCGATGAACCAAATCTTCTACGGGATTTGCCCTTCTCATGCTTTACCTCATCTCGTCCATCACCTTTTTCATTTGATCCATTTCCTTCTCCAAGTGTGGCACCCTTCGCGAAATGGTGCCCCTTGATTGACTTTCGGGCTCAGCGTTTCCCCCCCTATCTTCTTGACTCTGGGCTTGTTCTTCAGCATATCCTTCACGATGCTGCCTCAGATTGATCTCCCTAGTCAACTGTTGGTTTTGACGAGTTAACTCCGCCACGGCGGCTGCCATGGATTGCATATGTTGGATGGAAGGCGGCTGTGCGACAGGCGCTGATTGGCGATCTCGATGGGGATTGCTAGAAGCATCCCTACTTTCTTGATGGCCTGGGCTAGTAGCCCTTGATCTTGTCCGAACCATACAGCCTTTGGTCGGAAAAGGATAGAAATGCAAAAACTTGAATTTTCTTCCTTTCCCACAGACGGCACCAACTGATGCTGCACGGAATCAGTAGGCTGAATGCTTCGGCTTCGGTGGGCTACTGGTGGTTGCGAAGGCCTACAAAGATGAACACACAATCAAAGGGGACCGGTGTGGACCGGCCAAACACCCTCTGATGGCTAAGTTAGTTTCTTCCTAGAAAAGAGTTTCAACTTTTAGAAAGAAAAATCTCAGAATACACTTGCCTCATTTTGATTCAGACTGGTCCTTTATATAGAGGATCTTGGAGCGGTTATTGGCTTGGTAACTTCCCCAAGATTTGAGGAAATTCTCTTGAGTCCAGACATAACTTCCCCAACGGCTATAGGAGTTACAACCGTTGATGGAAGTTATGTACTTAAGAGGAATCCATGGCGATGAATTCGGGTTGAGTAACTGTTTCAAGGTTTTGGGATTCGAATCTTCCATACTCTCTAATGAATTTATACTTGAGAGTTTCTGAGTGTCATGTGGTCGTCCATGGACTTCGTCCATGGAAGACTGGTTTTCTGATGGTGTTATGTGAGTCGTCCATGTGCTTTGCCCATGGATGACCCTACTGTTCAGACGTTGTGTGAGTCGTCCATGTGCTTTGCCCATGGACGACCCCATTGCTCAGACGATCAACAAAAATACTTGGCTCAAGATCATGGACGATCCATATGGACGACTATGAGTTGTAATTTTTTACTATCCCATCAATAATAATAGTAAAATTACAATGTTAAGTAACTTTCAAAAGGCACTATAATTAAATGCAACGAAAAGCTAAGGAAATGAAGTATCCATTAACTCCTACCAAAAAAAAAAAAAAAAAAGAAGAATCCATTAATTTGTTTCACTATAAAATGTTTTCAGTCAAAACATTTTCAAGTTTTTGGTATGGACATAAAATTTTTCAAATATAAACCATTAAAATTGGTGCCTTCCAACCACCCGATGAAAAGGGAGAGAGTCACTGTGTTTTTGTAAAATGTTTTACCAATTATTTTAGTGCTTTGATTGTTAGACACGTTGTTGGGAATGAGGTCAATTGATCATGTACTATTTCCTCCACATACGTAATTCACTTTGTTTTGGGCAACTTTCATAGTCTCGTTACCAATTGCCCAATCAAGAACCATGTGAAGGGTTTCATTGTTTCGTAGACTGATGAGATTATCTGAGGAGAAATTGAACTTGTCTTCTCAGATTATAAAGACAAAACTGCAAGGATTGAAATCCCAAACTTTTGTGTGGTTATCGTTAAAGCTATATGCTTTAAAATCATTATCTCTGTCAAATCTTGAGGAATATCCATTTGGCAACACCCAAGCCAGAGGAAGTCCCATTGACTACATTTCGTATGTTATTACATCTGGACAGGAAGCTGATGGAGAAGGGTTCATAGTTCAGATTACCATTTAGGTATGCATAAGTTGTTAGGTTCAGGGTTTTACTTTTCAACATAAGTGTCACAGACTCACAGCCAACACCCACGAGCTGGGAACCAAGAGTTTTGGTTTCTCGCTTTCCAGAGGCTTACCTGACTGACTCGTAACGGTCAATTCCATTATACATCATGATGTCAATCACGTCTTGGATTGAAATGCTGTAACAACGACATTTCCAGTCACTGGTTGAGTTTGGCCAGGCGAGGTGCAGTGGCGGCTCCACTTGTATGTCAGGTGACTTGCCAAATTATTTTTATTTTTATTTTATTTAAACTTAGGAAAAAACATTATATAAATAATTAATTTAAAATAGTCTATTCTGTAACCACTCTAACTTGAAAAAAAATGTATATATATATTTTTAAAAAAAATATATATATACTAAATTAATCTATTTTGACCACTCTAATAAAAATGTTAAAGACCCTAACTTGAAAATCACAAAAATTTGAGTTCAACAAAAATAAGAGTAATGCTACATTCACAATATTTTCTTAGTTAATCTTATTTGGTAAGCTGTTACTAATTTTAAGTTGGACTCAATATTGACGTGTTTTGCTCACCAATAGCAACTTGTTGCATAAGATTTGTTATAAAATTGTTATAATCACTTTATTATTTTCATATCAGCATTTTCAATTTTTCTTTCTCTTTGTTAGTTGTTAGTAATAAAAAATTATAATATTTCATGTATTTGCGTGTTTTTTTTTAATTACGTTGGTATAATTAAGTTGTCACCGTATTAGATTTTGTATAATTTAATTTTTTTAGTGATCATCCTAAAAATATTCCTAGAGCCACCACCAGCAAAGTGTCACTATTAATGGAAAAATCTCTAGCAGTATCCTTCAGTTAACAACCTTCAATTTATGCCAGATGGATAATGGAAAAGATTTTGCTGCATTTTTCATTGTTACTTGAATGTTCAAATAGCGTATAAAACATTATGAATGTTTAGATCCCCAATTAACAAATTACAAATTCAAGCTTATTATCAAACAATTGATGTGCGGAATATGAACATAAGCATATAACAGAATTGATAAACAATCTAGACCAAATAAATCACATCCACAACAGAAATTAAATGGCAAAGATTAAGGGAAGAGAGATACAAACATAAGGACAACACAGCGATGTGCTATCGAAGAGGAAACCGAAGCCTTCGACGTAAAACCTCTCTGCCGCCCTCCAAGCGGTAAATAATCCACTAAAGAATGTAGTTGGGATACATGAACAGCAGAAGACCCTCCAAGCCTAATCTACCCAGTGTACCTAAGCCCTCCAAGCTCCTACTCCAACGAGGTTATGCTGAATCTATTTCTTCTTTAGCTTACCAGATTCCGCTACTAACCATAGCATCAACCAATGTGAATTGGTCCCTTCCTAACTGCTTCCCAAAGCACTAAAAAGTCTTCTCACAGATATAGGTATGGTGAGAAAATGATTTGCCTAAGAACCTCTCAAGGATGTAACAATGAAGAGGGTGAGAATAGAGGAATTTGAAGAGTCTCTATGTAAAGATTATGGATGAGTCAATCTTGTTTTTCTCTAGGATTTCTCTCTCAAAATTCTCTCTAGAAGCTCTCTACATTTCGTGGGTATAAGGGGTATTTATACTGGTGTGTTTAGAATGTAAAGAGTCAGTTTTTCCCAAACAGGGTATCTTGGCGACTTGGCCTCGCGACTTGACTGAGTCGCGAGTTCAAGCCGCGAGATAACTGCCTGGCCAGCCTGGGACTTTTGTCCTGTAGTGCAACAGCTGGCATGACTCTTCAGCTCCCCACATGCTTCACTCGTGTGCCTACTTTTGGCGACTTAGTCGCCGCGAGCCACCCGCGAGATCCAATCGCGAGTCTCTGCAGTTTGTACACTTCTGAGCTTTTCTTCACACTCTCTCACACACTACCCTTACATGATTCCCACCTACATACAGGGTTTCTAAGTGCTAAATTACAAGCAAATTGGCACGGAATAAAGCCAACAGAATGGCTGATTAAATTCAACCTTACAATCTCCCCCTTTGGCTATTCCATGACAAAACCCTAAAACAAACTCTAGACTTAACATGTGAGTTGAGAATAGTTGAACATAACTCACTCACACCTAACTCTAGAATCTGTGTAGCTCTTGAACCATAAGAACAAGTATCTCCTGAAAACACAACAACACAATATGATCATTGTATGCAGAAAAACTTGTAATGCATATGGAGCAAGCACAATGCGATCAAGCAAAATGGAATATAAGCAATAAACCATGGTTTGACCAAAAAGGAACAATCACTATAAATAGTGACCACAATGCTCATTCACACAAGGAATGGACATCCGGACATGCAAGCTAATAAGCATAATGCAAAGTATCATCTGCATGTCCAACACTCAACCAATGCAACAACTCAAGGTAATTGCATTAAGGATAAAAAATCCAACAAAGGGCACAAGAGTGAAAGTACTTAAAAAAAATGCATAACATTTAACAACAAGTACAAAGCTACAAAGTAAAGGTACAACAACATGTACTGTAAATATATAAACTGAAATATGATAATATGAAGCAAAATATTAAACATAGGCCTGATTGCTCAAATCTCCCCCTTTGATTGTACTCTGCTTGCTCAAGTCTCCCCCTTTGATCAAGCTCTTTCTCCCCCTCTCATTGTACTCCCTCTATCATCATCATAGGAGCTGTATCCTGAAACACTTGCACAAACACATTAGACCCTCAAGGTAAAGCAAGTAATAAAAAGACAAGTATAATGAAAACTTTGTCGACTTGATCATAGGCCAAAACAACACGAACCCTCTTTTTGACACGAATAGACAAAGGGTCAAGGAGAAATGAAGGCATGAGATGAAAGAATGAACAAGGATAAAGATGCATGGGGGTGCAAGAGGAAAGAGAAAATGAAACTCAAACAAGGACAAGCCAAAATGCTACAAAGCATAAAGTAAACATGAAAATAACCCTCATTGTGCAAAACACGCGATTTTCGCGACTGGGTGAAGTTGTGTGCAAGTCGCCAGGGCCAGTCGCTAGAACACTTAAAACAAGAATTTTGAAAATTTTTCTAAGTGTTTTTCGCGACTAGAAGTTCTACCCGCGAGGAAGTCGCGAAGCAAGCCGCGAAAATCTCTGGTACCCCTCGCGATTGGAACCTCCACCCGCGAACAAGTCGCCAATCTGAGCCATGAGAAACATAAAAACCCAAATTTTGAAAAATATTCTAAGTACTTTTCGCAACTAGGACATTGACCCGCCAGTGAGCCTAAAAAAATCTCTGTGTGGGCTCGCAACTGGGGCATGCGACTAGACCAACCCGCGACTGAGTTGCCAGAACAGGGCAACACTGTTTTTGAAATTTTGACAATTTTTGTAAAAACAAAATACATTCCAAAAACAACTGAAACACTCAAAAATCTTTTTGAGTTTGATCAACAAAGATTGAGCATGTGAAAACACATTTAATCAAGTACAATCACACAAATGAATATGACATTCATTGAACATAAACTTGTGTGATGTGTGTGGATATCAACAATGAGATAGTCCTTAGTCTAATGTGAAGCTTCAATGATTAATTCAACTAAGACATACACAATTAGCACTAGATAATGTGACCCATCTCAATTATAGAAGAATGTATATATGACCTCCCACAAAACTTAATAATCATAACTTTGAAGCTTTTCATTTGGCTCCATATACATTATATCATTTGATCTTTTTATATCAATACATCTCATTGTGAAATCGATGCTTGAAATTTTTGATATTTCAATTTGATGAGTTAGCCTTTGGCTCTTTGGGCATCATATAATTTTCATAAACGTCGCTTTCCCTTTTTCCTAGTCAAATACTAGTATGTGCGACAGGCTTTTGCAAATCAATATCTCTTTTCATTTGGAGATTTACATTTAATGAGCTCTTTTAAGCAAAGACAATAAAATAAATGAGTGGGAAGATATATAGGCACAAGTCTATGCATGTCTCAAGATCAACAAAATCATTCGCTAATCAGTCATGACAAGTTTGAAGATCTATTTACAACAATCACATAGATGTCAAGATTTCTTCCACAATGATATAAGTGCACAGGGAACAAGCTACGCTCGTAAATGCACAAGGCCATTAGTACAAAGGTACAAGGCAAAACATGTTTTGAGACAAAACTCAATAATATCGATCAAATTTTTTTATTTTCTACTTTTTATGCATTTTTGGATTTTTGACACAAAAACTAGAAAAGATTGATAAAAAACAATGTAAAAACATTCAAAGTAAAAAGCAAACAAGCACAATTTTCAACACATGCTGGAACGATAACAGAAAGCACTCAACCCATCAAAGTCACAAAGCATAGGAAGTATTAATGCATAGACATGTTGTAATGCTTATGCATGAGTACCCTTCTTCACCCACACGGCACGTGCGTTTGGGGTGATATCCCTAGAGGATTGGGTACTGTTGTTTTGACTTTCCAACCTTTTGTTGAACCTTGTCAAGCAGGTGGTGAATGCATCAATCATCTTCATTACATCTCCAATGTTAGACACAGCTTCTCCCCCTTTTGTTTACTTAGGGTTCCCTTTATCCTTTCTTTGTCCCCTTGGCCTTTGATAGGTGTCATTCTTTAATGCCCAAAGCTTACAACAATTCGGTCTAGTGTGTCCTTGAATTCTACAGTGATAGCAGAAAAGTTGAATTCTCAGACCTTTTTGTGACTTTGGGAGAGAGTTCCCTTGAGCCTTAGGTTTGACCACTGATTGGTTAGGTGGCCTAGACAAGAACCATTGGTCAGTCACATTCCGCTTCTTCTCCGCCTTCACTTTTTCAACAGAAGATATTTTCACCATTGGTTCCTTAGCTTTCACAAACTTCATGTCCTTTGACACTTTGATACTCGAACTGCTCTCTCCGGTGTATCCTAATCCGCTTTTGTCGTAGAAAGATTTTTGATGAGCAAGCACTTCATCAAGTTTCTTAGAGGAGACACGCTCTACTTTAGCATTAGCTTGAATTACTTCAAGCTCAAAAAATTTTATCTTTGAGTAGGCTTCGGTCAGCTCTCCATTCAGCGTCTTGACTTCACACTTAGTCTCCTTGTATTGGACTAAAAGACTCTTGTAGTCTTGCTCTGCTCTCTTCATTTTCTTAATGGCTGCTTTAGCCACTTTCACATATAGCCACTTTCACATATTCACCGGTCTTTTTAAAGAGGGAATTGTAATTCTCATGAAGATGGGTTGTATTTTCATCTTCTTCAGCATCTGATTCTTCCACAATTCCCATTGATTCCTCATCACTATGCTCCCCAAGTTCTTGTACAAGCAAATTCAAGTCCTCCGAAGACTCAACATGAGCAATAGTCATGAATACTGAGAAATTCCCTTCTTCATCACAGCTTTCCTCTAAATCAGAGGTGGAGGAATTCGAGTCACTAAGAGTGGTGGCATACGCCTTGCCCTTCGATCTCAAATAGTTAGGACATTCCTTTTTGAAATGGCCATGCCCATTACATTCAAAACAAGTGACTCATTGGGTAGATTGGGGCTCCTTCCCGTCTTTCTTTTTGAAGTCCTTCTTCTCCTTTCCGGAACTTATGAATTTCCCTTTATCACCAAATTTCCCACTGTTCTTGAACTTCAGAAATTTGCGGAAATTCTTTGCAAGGTAAGCAACATCCTTTTCAACTACATCCTCATCCGATGAGTCATGTGCTTTTACACTTTCATTTATGGTCTTAAGAGCAAGGGATTTGTTCTTCCTTTGGTTCGGCAATGAAAGTTCATACGTTTGAAGAGACCCAATCAGCTCTTGGACTTTGATATCATTTAGGTCCTTGCTCTCATCAATTGTAGTCACCTTTGCATGGAAGCTCTCCGGAAATGAACGAAGGATTTTCCTCACAACTTTCGAGTCCTCCGTTTTCTCCCCCAAGTTGAACTTGCCGATGACCACTTCATTCAGCTTGCTATAGAAAGAGTCAAAAAACTCGTCCTCACTCATTTTCAGCTCCTCGAACCGAGTGGTCAGCATTTGCAACTTGGTATCCTTCACTTTCTTCGTTCCCTCATACGTGGTTTCCAATATCTACCACGCCTCCTTGGCAACGGTAATGTGAGATATCCTGTGGAACTCATCTGGAGATACACCACAAAAGATAGCGTTAAGTGCTTTGCTATTAGCATTTGACGCCGCGAGGGCTGCCTTATCCTACGTGGATTTGGCTGCCTCCGGCTTAGTCCATCCAATATCAACAGCATCCCAAACAGATTCATCTATTGAACACAAAAATGCTCTCATCCGTACCTTCCAAAAGGCATAATTACTACCATCAAAATATGGTGGAGCATTAAGAGATTGAGACCGGTCCATCTCAATACGGGGTCAAGGATCGCACTAAGGTGTTTAAACCATAAAGAGTGCACCCGCTCTGATACCAATTGAATGTTCAAATAACGTATAATACACTATGAACGTTTAGACTCCCAATTAACAAATTACCAATTCAAGCTTATTATCAAACAATTAATGTGCGAAATATGAACATAAGCATATAACAGAATTGATAAACAATGTAGACCAAATAAAATTACATCCACAGCAGAAATTAAATTGCAAAGATTAAGGGAAGAAAGATGTAAACACAAGGATAACACAGCGATGTGCTATCGAAGAGGAAACCGAAGCCCTCGGCGTAAAACCTCTCCGCCGCCCTCCAAGCGGTAAATAATCCACTAAAGAATGTAGTTGGGATACATGAATAGCAGAAGACCCTCCAAGCCTAATCTACCTAGTGTACCTAGGCTCTCCAAGCTCCTACTCCAACGAGGTTACGCTGAACCTATTTCTTCTTTAGCTTACCGGATTCCGCTACTGACCATAGCATCAACCAATGTGAATTGGTCCCTTCCTAACTATTTCCCAAAGCACCAAAAAGCCTTCTCACAGATATGGGTATGGTGAGAAAAAGGATTTGGCTAAGAACCTCTCAAGGATGTAACAATGGAGAGGGTGAGAGTAGAGGAATTTGAAGAGTCTCTATGTAAAGATTGTGGATGAGTCAATCTTGTTTTTCTCTAGGGTTTCTCACTTAAAATTCTCTCTGGAAGCTCTCTACATTTCGTGGGTATAAGGGGTATTTATACTGGTGTGTGTTTGGAATGCGAAGAGTCAGTTTTTCCCAAACAGAGTGTCTTGGCGACTTAGCCTCGCAACTTGACTAAGTCGCGAGTTCAAGCCGCGAGATAATTGCCTGGCTAGCCTGAGACTTTTGTCCTGTAGTGCTCCAGCTAGCATGACGCTTCTGCTCCCCGCATGCTTCACTCGTGTGCCTGCTTTTGGCGACTTAGCAGCCGTGAACCACCCGCGAGATCTAGTTGCGAGTCTCTGCAGTTTGTACACTTCTGAGCTTTTCTTCACACTCTCTCACACACTACCCTTACATGATTCCCACCTAAATATAGGGTTTCTAAGTGCTGAATTACAAGCAAATTGGCATGGAATAAAGCTAACAAAATGGTTGATTAAATTCAACCTTACATTACTGATAATATTATCACACCAACCAATAGGCTCACTATTTTCCAGAAGAGTACGTATTTATGGTTTTAAGAGTAATGTGTTACGTATGAGCTTCATAAAGATGTTGGAGTTTTTAAAGGCATACGTAAAGAGAAGACCCCTTAAATATACGCGAGTCTTGATGTGCATATATATGACTGGTTTTGTGTTTATTCTTTACATTTAACTGATCTAACATGGTAGACGATAAACAATAAAGTAGACCTTGACTTAATACCTAAAAAAGAAAAAAGAAAAAAAAAATTAGGTGAAGCTTGACCTTACAAAAGTTCTAAATTATTATTGGAAAAAGTTAACGGCACTATAAGAAATTTGTACTATTGCGGCGGTTTTTTTTGCAGCGGGTGCAAAAACCACTACTATATGTCACATATTGCGGCGTTTTTTGGGACCGCTGCAGTAGATCTAGTCTTTTGCGGCGGGACATAAAACCGCTGCAATATATATGTTTTAGCGGCGTTAACTTAGATATAGCAACGCTCCAAAATCCCGCTGCAATAAATATATCATTTTTGCGCAGATACTATAGCGGCGGTAGAGAAAAACACCGCAATATGCGAGCTATTGCGGCGTTTTGTATGACCGCCGCAATAGGGACTACTTTTTGTGGCGCTTTTTCTTAGTTATAGCGGCAGGTTGGACCACCGCTATAGACCTTTAAATCTCCAGCCCCAAAATTTCACTTTCCCTCTGTTTTTTTTTTTTTTTTTTTTTTTTTTCGTCTTCCCTCTTATTAGGTTTTCATTTTCCCACTTATTCACTTTTCCCACTTATTCACTTTCACTCTCTCCAAAATCTCACTCTCTCCAAAACCCTCACTTCATCTCCATCTCCGCCGTTGCCGCCGTCACTTCATCTTCGCACTCATCGCTAATGCTTTCAATCCGAGCTAACCCACTCGCCGGTTTCACTCATTTATGGTAAGTTTCATTTTAACTTTCCTTCATCAGATCGATCTGTTTCATTTTGCGCAGATACTATAGTGGCAGTATAGAAAACCGCCGCAATATGTAAGTTATAGCGGCATTGAGATGACCGCCGCAAGTGGACCGCCGCTATAAATCTGGTCTTTTGTGGCGTACTATAGCGGCGGGTTAATGGAGCGCCGCAATATGTATGTTTTAGCGGCGTTATACCTAACTATAGTGGCGTCCTATAAACTCGCCGCTATAACTAAGATTTACCAGCGTTTGTTTCGGTTTTGAATTGCCCATAATTAGTCCAATATTTTTCCCTTTTTTTCCCCCACCTAAATCTATCAATTTAGACCCTAACTTTTTCATTTCTCATCCGATTGTATCCCTCTAAAAAAAAACACACACACACGCACACTCTCTCTCTCTCTCACTCTCAAATAAAAATCTCACATCGTTGATCTCAATACCCAAAGATCGATCTTCCCACTACCACCATGCATTCTCACTCTCAAACCCTAGATTGGGCCTCTCTCTATTAGCACTCACCACCGCTGCTAGCCCATTGAAGCCCCCAATGATCAAGATTTGAATGTGATTTTCACCAAGTCCAGTCGGGACCATCTATTAAGTTTGACCGGGTTTGACCAACTTTGACTAAATTTTGACCGTGCCTTTCTCTAAATCCAACCATTTAATTGTGACCATAATTTACCAGAATTAACATTTTATTACACTCTTCAAATCCAACAGTTAGATTTGAAATCTAAGTATGGCGCGTGATGAACATGTGTTGTGTACCTATATGACTATGTTCTCTCAATCTGACTATCCAATTGGTCTCAAATTTCACCAACACTAATATGTCACCATACTCTTCAATCCCAATGATCAAGATTTGAATATGATTTTCACCAAGTCCAGTGGTCTCAGGACCATCTATTAAGTTTGACCGGGTTTGACCAACTTTGACTAAACTTTGACCGTGCCTTTCTCTAAATCCAACCATTTAATTGTGACCATAATTTACCAGAATTAACCTTTCATTACACTCTTCAAATCCAACGGTTAGATTTCAAATCTAAGTATTACGCGTGATGGACATGTGTTGTGTACCTATATGACTATGTTCTCTCAATCTGACCATCTAATTGGTCTCAAATTTTACCAACACCAATATGTCACCATACTCTTCAATTCTAATGATCAAGATTTGAATATGAACTAGTAGTATTGAGACCATCTATTACGTTTAATCGGGTTTGATCAACTTTTACTAAACTTTGACTGCGCATTTCTTTAAATCCAACCGTTTAATTGTGACCATAATTTACTAGAATGAACCTTTCATTACACTCTTCAAATCCAATGGTTAGATTTCAAATCTAAGAATGGCATGTGATGGACATGTGTTGTGTACCTATATGACTATATATATTCTCTCAATCTGACCATCCAATTGGTCTCAAATTTTACCAACACCAATATGTCATCATACTCTTCAATCCTAATGATCAAGATTTGAATATGAATTTCACCAAGTCCAGTGGTCTCGGGATCATCTATTAAGTTTGACTGGATTTGACTAACTTTGACTAAACTTTGATCGCGTCTTTCTCTAAATCCAACCGTTTGATTGTGACCATAATTTATCAGAATTAACCTTTCATTACACTCTTTAAATCAACGGTTAGATTTCAAATCTAAGTATGGTGCGTGATGGACATGTGTTGTGTACTTGTATGGTTATGTTCTCTCAATCTGACTATCCAATTAGTCATATTATTTTTTTTAAAAAGTAAACGTAGTTAGTCACATATTAAAATTCTTACATAAATTTAATAATAGCTATGATCATTTTTTTTTAATTTATAATAAGATAGAATGTGTGATAATTTTTGTTTTGTAGTATTTTTTTAAAATTCTAATTCATTAAATTCTAATTAATTTTCCTTTTAAAAATACTTACCGTAATTACTCCATTAGTAATTCTTTATTTCTTTATTTTTTTATTTTTGTTTTGAGGAACATTTTAGTGATTAGTCTTTTTTTTAAGCAAAAGTTTATCATTAATTTTTAGTAAAAAGACAAAATCAATATATTGAAAAGACAAAATCAATATATATATTTTTATTACAATAGAGTATTAGTAATTTTTAACTTAAAAATTAACAATACTAATTTTTTTTTTTATATCCTAGTCTAAGTCTCATATCACTTTTCTAGTTGGTACCCAAGTATTAAATAAAAATGTGCATCTTTATTATTAAATTACTATATCGAGAGGTTTTGGATTATCAACCGCAAAGTGAAAGCACTCATCCTCATCACTTTAATTAATACGTATAATAATATCAATTCATCCATGCATAGTAGGTTAGAAAAATGGGATTGACGTCTCTCAAATTAAAGTGTGATCGATGAAATGCTTTCAATTATAGTGGAGCATTTCATTGATCACACTTTAATTTGAGAGACGTCATGCTCCTCAAATTCAATCCCACACGTTTCTTTCATTATAAAAAAAATGCCACATGTTAAGTCCACACTCCACACATTTCTAATTCATCACTTTGCCTGCATAAAATTTCATTTCCCACTTAAAAATTTTCATTTCTCACACAAAACATTTTATTTTCCCACCAATATTTCATTTCCCACTACACAAAACTCTCTCTCATTTTCTCTGTATCTTTCACATTCACTCTCTCACACACACACGCACAGATCTAGACATTCACATTCACACTCACACACACAGCTCCGCCGACGCCGACGAGGAGAGACTAGCCCAGCGCCGCCGAGCCCAACGCCGACAAGGCCAAACCCAACTCAGCCTGCCGACTTCTCATACCCATCGGCGATCCATACCCATACGACGTTGGATATCATCAAGAAGAACGAAATCAATGACGAGCCCAATGTTCATGAGATCGTCGGTGGCGGTCGCCGGAGTAGCAGCGTTCTCGTCAAGCCGGTTACGATGTGGAGATCCAAAGGCGCTTGATATCTTGAAAGATTGCCTGTAAGATGTTTGTGAAAATGCTTACTTTCTTGACGTTTTTTCAGTTGGCTTATGCTCTTGCTTTTGGTGGATGGGTGTCATGTGGTGGCCATTTGTTGTGGTATTGTTTTAACTGTGTGGTGATCTTGGGGAAGGGGGTTTTAGAAGGGGGAAAATGAAAAATTTTATACTAAGCTTTGGCTAGAATGCGGTCGATGTGAGAGCATGTTTGCTTGTGCACCATGTGTTTGATAATTTTGTATCTCAGGTGTTTAAAAAATGCTACTTAAAATGGAATATGGATGTTTGCATAGTGTAAATTAAGGTTTATTGGGTTTAAACTTTACAGTGTTGCCTTGGTTTAGAATTTTTGTTACCTATGTATCAGTTGCTATTTGGTTGAGTTTCTTATAGATGGCGCTTATTTTTTTAGACAATTGTTTGCTAAATTTTATATATCATTCTCAATTTTGATGAGAAGTTAATATATAGATATTTGCTTATGTGAATTTATAAGGTTCTCTTCATCTTCAATTTTGCTGGAATTTATTAGTTTTAAGTGCAAACCGGAAGTTTTAGAGACCAAAACTGTGGAAATTTCTACCAATTTCTAAGAAAAATCTGCATTGTTTTACATGTATATATAGAAGATGTACTTTCTTTCATATAGGCAACCACCCAAATTGTAATTAGTCCCTTAATTATTAGCAAAATGGCAGCCATTTTCAATTTAATAAAGCTTGGTGATTATGTGGCTTCTTCAACAAGTCTTAATTTCAATTTTAATATTGTAGGAGGAAGTTCTTTTGGAGCAACTTAAGAAGTCCAAAATACAGGTATATTAAGTATTCTCTTTAACTTTCTTCTATCTTTTGGTTGCTTTTATGAACGAGCATTTTGATTAGGATCAATAAAAAAAAGGTCTCAACAGTTAGAAAGTATTTCTTTCTGCAAAAGGTTGTTTATGATTGACCCTTTGAGTTATAAAACAGAAAGTTTTCACCTATTAACTTGGTAGGTCACTAACACTACATGGTCCAACCAGAGAGGGTGCCTTTGAATGTTTCCCTTTTTTGTGAAAAAGTAAAAAAAAATTTATAACCTCTTTATAAGATCTTTTTTTTTTTTTTTTTTTGGTTATTTCATATATCAATCTGGAGATATTAAAAATCATTCTTTTGGTGTTTGAGAACTCAATTGGGATTTTGGAATAGAAATTAGTATAGCTACTGTATTGGTTCCACCTAAGCACACTTAAAGTTTGCTCCCATGTGGTGATGGTGAAGATATAGGCCCAACGTCCGACTACCACTTTGGCAATCGCCATAGGAGGCCCGTGAGCATATTAAGAGCATTTGGGATAAGGTTGATTTGATCAAAGTTAGTGATGTGGAGCTTGAGTTCCTCACAGGGAGTAATAAGATTGATGACGAATCTGCTATGTCATTGTGGCACCCCAACTTGAAGCTCCTCCTTGTCACCTCTTGATTACTTGGGCTGCGTTATCTATTTTGTTTCTATTGAACTTTGACTGTTAGCTAGTGTCCAAAAAAAAAAGTTAAATGGACTTTTTAGCTTGTTAGCTCTAATAATGGTTCAAACACTGTAAAATTTTATTGTCCATCAAGTGAAACTTCCATTTTGAAAAGGCATCTTATACCGAAAATAGCACTACATGCTATTTGAAATACTTGTAGAAATTAACATTTTGCCAGGTGAGTTAGTTCATAGACGTGAGAACCTTCGACTAAAAAATTGCTTAACTTTCCTTTACTTGGTGATTTATGCACTATCTTGCACATGCGTGTTGCTAATTGGATGATGACTTGTTTTGCTAATTGGATGTTCCATGGTTTGGTGAATAGTGGTTGGCCTTATTAAAATTGTATTAAACTAGGGAATTGTATTAATTTAAATAATAATATAAAAAACAATTAAAGCAAATAGTCAATGATAATGACTATGATGATGCAATATGCATCTGAAACATGTGAATGATTTAGAAATGAGGCAAAATGTTCAGGCTTGTAATTGGGTTGGTGTGATTTTGCTTTGAATTAGACGTGGTTTAAGTTGTGATATTTTTTACTAATTTGAGAGCATTCTTCTTGATAGAATTAAATTATTAAGAGTACTGTGCCAATGAGGTCTAGCTCAAATGGCACTACTTCCATTTGTTAGAGCAAGGTGGAGGGTGAGGTTGTGGGTTCAAAACTCACCAGGTGTGTTTGTAACTTACTACTAAAAAAGGAAGCTTCAAAGGAAGGTTCAAGTGTACTGCCCTTTGCTTGGTTGCTTGTGTTGTGTATTTAGAGTTTCGATGTTAATTCAAGTTTTGCTATATCCTTTGTTTCTAGCATGGAGCAAAGTTTGCATGCTAATAGCATAGATAACTATTTTTCTATATTCTGGCATGGTTGTGTTGTGAATTGGAAGTCAATTATTATGGAGTTTTTTTGTTGCAGCATTGGGATTTGGCAGATAAATATCCGTTGTTATTATAATTTTTTTTACTGGAGAAAAAATTATTATTATTTATATCTAAGCTTTTTAAATTTGTATGATTTAATTATATATTTGAGCGTTTTGAATTCCTGTGTGAAGAGTGTGAAGACATATAATCGAAAGGGTATATAAGCTTATGATTCTATCTTCTACAAATAATGGTAATTCGTGTGGCATAGTTGTCAGTATCATATGATATGAGATATGTATCGTATCGTTTGAAAAAAGTGCTGTATCGTTGATACGTATTGTAGGTGCATATGAATCGGATGATACAGTTGTATGTATCGTGCGTATCGTACGTATCGGTTGTATCGGACGATACATAAACAATAGGCTTAAATAGGCTTTTTTTAACCAAAATTTCAGCCCAAGTTTGCCCAAAACGTTTTTCCATTTTTTTAAAAGCAAGTTGGGCTATTTTGGTGGTTTGGCCCGATACAAAAGCCTTCTTAATTATTATTATTATTATTATTATTTTTTAGCCCTAAAAAGTTTGAACCACAATTAAATTGATTTACCCACACCACATAGCCACACTAACCACACCAGTCACCCACACGTTTTTTATATGATATTTTCCTTTGTATCTCAATTCTCAAGCTCTCAACTTTCCCAAAACCCCTTTGGCTTCCTCTCTATTTGTTTTCATCTTTTTACCTTTTAGATCATCAAGTTTCAGGAGATCTCTCATCAAGGGACCACAAGCTCCAAAGGACCACAACCTTGTCTTTTTCTTCTATTCCTTTTCCTAACCCAAAAGTCCCACACTCCCACATGCTTGATGCTACTAGAGCAAGACAACAACAACAACAAGTGCTGCCTCACGTTGGGTCCATTTAGTTTATTTGGTTAGCTTAGTCAAATACTATAACATAAGTGATAAATAAAGTAGTCATTATTTGCATATGTTTCAATTTTATAATAAATATATGTATATGTATAATGTTTTATAAATTTTATATAGTGTTTGTGTATCTTACGATACACGACGATACACGATACATAAAAATGAAAAAACGATTCACGATACGATTCACGATTTGACAACTATGTCGTGTGGTACGAAAAAAAATTTCCCATCAAAACACTTTATAATTTATCATATAATGAAAGCAAGTAGCAAGTGCTATTTCAAATCCAAATGACAAGAAAAATAGGGGCTCTAATTGATAACCTTAGCTTGAAGATATATACATAGTCTATATAAATTACTTGGTTGGTTCATGTACATGTTTGTGTTCCTTATCAGAATCCTCACCTTCTCACTATTTCAAATCATGCATTGCCTCTTTTTTATATTTGGAATTGGAACTACTTTTCAATCATACAATCTGAGCATGTATATGAGAGATTTCATTTTCTTATCATTCTATTCTATTTATACGCACTTATTGAGTAATCATAATTTGTATGTAAGATGTTCCTCCAGTCCAACAATCTCTAGCTCTCCAAAAATCATCAGCCGCATCCCATAAACCAAGCAGCTTGTAAGTTTTATCTTGGTGTTTAAGGACTTTTTTGTGTACAAAGAACTATGGAAGAACAACCGCATTTTTTCCAAGTGTTAAAGGATATTTTTAAACACTTTGGAACTTTGATTATAGTATTAGCTTAATTTTTGCAAGTGTTTTATTCAAAGGACCACATCTTTTTTTGTTAATCTTATGATGGTGGTTATATATAATGTTATGTATTTGATAATATATTTCTATGTTAATATTACGTTAGTTTGGAGACATTTGTAGTGTTGTTAATTAGTTACATTTGTGGTATTGTGTTAGTAGAGCTAAAACTATTATATATTCTTTGTTTGTAACAAGTCTATGAACAATTTATTTATTAGCAAACAGTGGTTTTAAAACCCATTGGAAAAAAAATTAAAAAGAAAGAACTTATAGCGGTAGTAAAAAAGCGCTGCTAAAGGTGCATATATTATGATTTAAATAAAGTCCTATAGCGGCGTTTTTGCCCACTGCTAAAAGGTTTACACATATGGCGGCGTTTCTCCTCGCCGCTAAAAGTACAATGAGTTTGTTTTAATTGGTTCCCTATAGCGGTGCCTTTTGCCCACTGCTAAAGGTGGACACCAATAGCGGCAGACATAACTCGCTGCTAAAAGTCAATTGACACGAATTCTGATCTCATATGGCGGTGGTTTTCTGCTCATCGCAAAAAACCAAAAACGTCACTAAAATGTGCATTTATAGTGGCGTTTTTTGTTACTGCCGCAATAGAGCTATTGTAGTAGCACAACGCTGGAGGGTAGAACCGCCGCAATAGCCCACACTGCAATAGGCCAAATGGACCTTTAGCGGCGGTTTTCTGGGCTTTTGCAATGGTTTTGGCCCGTCGCAATAGTCCAGTTTTTTTGTAGTGCATATACCCTAAGAACATTAGTTTAGAAAATATTTTTAAAAACTTTTTATAGGAAAAAAAAAAAGTAATTAACTAGCTTTTTATATTTCTAATAAAAGTTTAGTAATAAAAATTTCTTAAAATAATCCATTAACAAATACTAGATTAATTATAAATAATTTTAGTATCGAGATAGAATATATGCAAGTTAAAACTTTGTTGACTTAAGATTTTGATTTAAGAAAAAAATATTTTTTTAATCATGAAAGTTTTCTTTTTTTTACTTAGAAGTTTGTCATATTTAACATGGCTGCCAACAAAAGGTATCTAGCTCTGCCACTGCTTACACACGCATCTAGAGTTTCTCAATTGGAGATTTACTGTAGTAGCAATTATATAATATATATATATATATATATATATTTATATAATCACTCTCATAACACATGGGTATAATGTAGTTGTGGGATTACTGTTTTGTTTGAGAAATGATGCATATGAAAGACAAAGCATACCTTTTTTCTTAGTACTTAATTTATATTCATGGGGAAGCAAAAGATACCAACTATTTAGAAGTGCCAATCCTTAGTACATTATAAAGCCATTGACAAGACTCCACAAGAAGACAATACACTCATTTTTCTATTTTTATTTTCTCAAAATCTCTAAGAAAGTTAAGCATTTTGGGCTCGTCATTATTACAGAAAGTAATGCCACAAGCAGACAAAATGGGGAACAAATCTGAAGTGGTGAGCCAAGTATGGAACTTTCATTAGGCAGTACATAAAGCCTTTAATAAGAAAGGGGGATGTATCATATGTGTACCCTTATGTACTTATCCTGCTCTGGCCAAAGGTCAGAAACAACTAAATATGAGCACTAAGGACTGATTAATACTGATAAAACCAAAAAGGTAGATCTAAATATCTCTCCTTTCATCTCTTCCTTGGATACTCTTTTCTTTCTTTTTTTTTCTTTTTTTTTTTCAGTTACGGAGGGAAGGGAGGTGGGTGTAATTGGATCTGAAAATACATACCTACCTTTTTATGATAGGCTAGTTGATGCCTTTTTATTGTTTTATGATTAACTCTAATTATGAAATACAGTAGCTCAGTAAAAGGATAAACAATAGGAATGACTGGGCCACAACGTTGAATATTTACTCTATACCTCGAATTACACACATTTACTATATAAAACTAAAAGAAGACCAGAACATCCGATATTAAATAAATAATTGCACAAGCAATAGAGAAATATCAACACTCACAGTAACAGCCCTACTGTATGTTTTGTAACAAAATGCAACACATGACAAGGAAGTAAGGATCATGAGATCATCACATTTTTTTGTGCTTACGCATGAATAAAAGTTTTAACAGTAATTTGTACAAAGTTTTGTGGAGGATAGTTGGCATACTATTTTAGCAACCTAAGCAAAAGATCACTATGCTGTCAAAATAATTGAACTCTTCCAATTGGCACTTCCAATTTTTCCACCTGAGACATCCAGAGTTCAAATCCCCCCTCCCCCAAGTATCACATTATTCCAAACTTAAAAAAAAAAAAAAGAAAAAAAAAAAGAAAAAAAAGACTATTCCATTTATACATATTAAAGAAAAACAGCATTTTCCATTTCCCATAAGTAAAAACAAAAAACAAACTATAGATGAGTAGATCTAATAAAAACCCAACTGCCAATCAATGCTTAACAGAACATGAATACCAACAGTTCGGGTTTCTACAATCTACAACAGTTAAAAAATACAAAACAATTAAGGGTCAAAATCATCAACAAACTTCAGTAAATACAGACCATTCAGAAAAACATTCTAGAATATTGGCATGATATGTGTAACAGCTATGACAAAAGTCCATGACTCCGCTCTGATGGTTGAGAAAAATTGTTTTATTGCTTCTGTATTTTCGACCCAACCAAGAGAAAACGCTACATTAAAGTACTGACCGCTTAATCACAATGCTTCACCAACACATTTAATTACCTGAGCAGCTAAATTGATCACACAAACAGAGTCTTAAAGTTCACGTAAATAATCAGAGAGACAGGCCCCACGGTCCCACACAAACTAAAGATAAAGAGAAAATTATAAAAACAAAGGCAAGAGAGTTTTGTAGCTCAACTGCCCCGTGTTTACAACGAAAACAGAGTTCAAATCCCCGCACCCATGGTAACTATCCTATTATAAAAATGAAAAACCAGAAAATCAAGACTTGGATTCGAACCCAGCCCATATTTACATTAATGAGAGATAATGAGCCATTTATGTTGGGGACCTAATGAAGGGAAAATCATTAAAGACTATGAATCCTAAAAGAGTAGAGACAGACATAAACAACTTTAATGCCCAAAATCATAGTGTGGTGATTCAAATATCAAACCTTAGCTTTCCCAAAGCATTGCTTTAAGATTTAAAGCTTAATTAAAAAGAATCTTAATACTATACCTAAATCTTCACAGTAATTAAGGAGCAGATATAAAAAGTCAAATATGCTCAAATTTTTCCAAAAAAAAAAACTTAAAGCACTTTCGAATAGTAAATACTCTCACAAAATATGGTGATAGAAGCCTTAGATTTTCACGCATAATATGCTTCCAAATCAGTAAAAATGAAAACTTTGAATCACACGTAAAATTAAAAACACTTGGACTGTTCTAAAATAAGCATAAAAAACTTTGGAATCAGTGAAAACCAGCAATGAGAATACAAAAAACCATAAATCTCAATCTGAATCACCAAAATGCATATAGAAACACTGTCAATATTTTCAAAAACAAAACAGAACACTTTACAAAAGAGAAAAAAATTCAAAGTTAAAAACAGAAACGGATCTCAAATTTGATCACTAAAACAAAACACTTTCAATATTTTTCAAAACACAGAAAACAGTTTCACTTACTGAGAATCAACAATGCGAATGAAACAGTTTAAAAAAAAAAAACGAAAAACTCAAGCTTGAGTGAGAGAGAGAGTTACCAGCAGCTTCTTCACGAGGGAGACGTTGCCGGAGTGTACGGCAAGGAACAAAGCGGTGACGTCAGTCTTGAACTCGTTGTACTCGACTCGGACCTGACTCGCCGATTCATCGCACGGTATCACCTCGGTCTTCCTGCTCTTCAGGCACACGGCGCCGACGAAGTTAACGTCGACATACGGATCGGCGATGAGCTCCAACGCCGACTTCAGATCGCCGGAGAGAGAAGCTTCTAGAAGGCGTTGCGAAACTTCGGCCTCGTAGTCCACCGGAAACACCTGTTTCCCGGAGAACACAGTCATTGTATGGTGTTTTGGTACACGCGGCGGAGGTTGAGCTCAGGTAGTACGAAACTGTGGCTGCAACTTCAGGTGAAAGACTCGCATGCGGGTGTGTGAGAGAGAAATGGAAATGCGAAGCTCGAGAGAGAGAGAGAGAGAGAAAAAAACTTGAAAGAAGTGAGCGCCAGAGACAAGAGAGAGTGGGGTGCGAATTTATTGGGATGGTTTTACTGTGATTTACTAATATTTAACCACGGTTAAATAAAATACTATAAATAAAAGGTGGTTAAAAATCTTGGGTCAGTATCGATTGGTCAACAAAAAAAAAAGGCTGTAAATCTTGGCTCGGCTTCAGTCTTGGATAAAATATCGTATAATTTGAAATATAAGGTGTTAAAACTTAAAAGTGTTAAAACGTTTGAATTTTCTCAGCAAAAAAAAAAAAAAAAAAAAAAAGTTTGAATTTTCAAATATTGGAAACCATAATTAGACTTTATCCATTTGATTGGATTTGTTCAACTATTATCCAAAATGTTATGTTTTACTTACAGCAAGATCATTAACAAATCTTACATTTAAATCATGTTTATTTGTCAAGAATCATGTAACTCAATTAGTATATTTTTAAAAATATTATGGATTTAAACACTGCATTCTTTGACTATTGAATTATAAAAAAGAAAAAACTATGTTTCTTGAAAAATAAGCATAGAAAAAAGAAAATTAATAATAAATACTATGGTTAAAATTCACAATCCAAAAGTTTAAGCCGATAAGGAAAAAAAAAACTACAAGGGGGCAAAAGTATGAATTTTTTCAACTATAGATTGACAAATTTAATTTAATTTAATTTAAATCATACATGGATAAAGTGAAACTACACTAAAAAAAAATAAGGTGAAATTAATCTAAAATGTAGAGAGAGAAAATTCAAATTATATCATTTAAACTTATCTTCTCAAAAAAAAAAAAAAAATCATTTAAACATAAAGTACATTCAATTGTGCTATAATTTATTATATTCTCTATTTAATTCAATTAATTGTGCTATGAAGTATGATCTATTGATATCTTCGCATATATGTGTGAATTTCAAATAATTTAACTGATAAAATATCTTATCGTCGAATAAGAAATCAATTGTTGGCTTTAATTAGCTCGATAGAGTTGACTTATTGATCACTTGCTCTTGTTGTTCTTCTTATAGATACTAGTGGGACGAGGTCAATGGTGGTCTTGTGGCCATTGATGGCTGCAATGGGGTCGATGGAGTTGTGCTTCTTGGTTGGGTTATTCCTTGAAGACAACTTTATTGGCTAGGATAGTGCATGTAATTTGTAAAAATACAAATACAGAGAGAGAAAGATAAACATGGTTCAACATAATGACTTACATATATAGTAAAAGGCGCTTAAAAGCTACATGTTTACTTTTCTAAATTGTATGTTACCAAGAACCCAATGAAAAATATATACTAAGTGTAATATGGTACACTTAAAACTATGATAGCCTATGGTATTTTGCAAAACCTTGCAATATACATTTATGACAATATCTTAATATATTATATGAGCTACACATTTACGGTATTATGCTAATATATTCTCTTATCCCACTCAAACTTAAGGTGGAGGAGTAGCAAAAACTTGAGTTTGAAAAGAATGTATCCAATGCTTGTTGAAAGAATCAAGGCCCACAAAGAAACATGAAAAATATCACCGTCCAAGCAAGAGAAGTCTATGAAATGCATGATGCGGGAGTGGAAGTAGCTGCATCTCCAAAACATGTACTTAAACAATAGTTTTTAGTTTTTTTAAAAATATATATTTATGAAAAAGTGTGTAAAAATATGTGTAATATTGTTTAAAAACTGAAAACGGTTATTTAAGTTGTGATACCAAATAGACCCGTATTGTGTGGAGTAGAGAACTATAAAAGTCAAATCATAGGTCAAGTGTATTGCCAAAATGAAAACTGGCGCTAATTTTGAAGTGCATATGAGACATATGGATGACGTCTTCAAGGTAAGAAATAGAGTACGCAACCACAAGAAAGCACATGATTAGGACTGAAACAGTTTGTGAAGGTGTATGTAATGCTCAAATGGTGATAGGACGTGAATGTAGATCTAAGGAGTCTAGGTTAATTAACATGGTATAGTCACGAATATTGTGACTTAGATACCATGTTAAAATAGGAAGAAGAAATAAATGATATATTGAGAGAGTATGATAATTAACGTAATTTGACCGAATGACCTATGTTCACAATCTAAAACCTAAAATGACTACATTTTTATTACTATTGAATTCTATGTTACAAAGAACCTGTATTAATATGAATACATTATGTTATCTCCAAATATCACTATTGAACATTACTATTGAATTGTATGTTACAAAGAACCCGTATTAATACGAATACATTTTGTTATCTCCAAATATCAGCATACCAAGCAAGTCTAATTACCAAGGATCTAAAACTCATTCCCCTTCCATGAAGTTTTATATCTGAGTAATCTCTTCTTATTCATACAAAATAAATCCACTGAAACCGACACCGAATCTTCTTAGACATTTACCCTTGATTTCTTTTTTTTTTGCCAAATATTTACCCTTGATTTCAAAGGACACATTTGAGTACTTCCCATATAAAATTCCAAAGTTGTCTTATTTTTGCAGATAAATTATTATCTTCTTTGTTTGATCAGGAAAGAAAATAGCTAGAAAACAACAAACATACTATGCAGACATTCTGCATTGTGATAAGCATATTATCTTCAGAGGCCAGAGTGTGAGATTTCTTCGAGAATTGCAATAATGCTTTTACCTATATAATCGAACACGAGACATTATTAACTCAATCAACCCCCTACGTACATTGTATATGCATTGCCCACCATAGTAAAACAGTGTCATCAATGTTTCTCACACTGTCAAGGGGGTTCTGTTTCCTTTTTCACTTTTACTTCATATACTTACCCTTAAAGGGAAAAGAAGAAAAACAATCTGCGTAAAGAAAAAGTTAGACTCCGAGCCTTCTAATCTTTTATCCAAAAAATAAAAGAAAAAAGAGAGCTAGTCCGAGCGACCAAGTCCTGGATACTCCGTAGTCAATACGAGTACTAGAGAAGCAACAATTTCTGCTTACTTCAGTCAATCTTTTTTGACCAAAATTTCCACTCTGTCAACGTATGCTTTCGCTGTCTGACTGAGTCCTCGATCGGTCTAATGCATAAAATTATTCTACTCCATATGACAGTATTACTACAGCCACGTTCTTTTTAGTTTTCACAGCCTGTTTCTATTGAGAAAGTAAATTGTAATTGGTTTAATATTTATTTTTAGTGAGGCTTTTGGTTAAATATTATGCAAATTGGAGTTTATTTGTGATATGGACAAAGTTCAAAATTATTTAAGAAAATGAGAAAAGATGTGAATTTTGGTAATAGTATTGTCAAAATTGTGAGAAAAAGTATGAGAGAGGAGAGAGAAAAAGTGATTTCGGCAATAGTAATGCTGAAATATCGGCCCAATTTTACCAACTAACTTTGATCGAAACAATGAGAGAAAAAAAAATTTTGAATTGCCACAATTCAACTTTTTACTTTATTTTTTTTATTTATCTCTCCCCTCTCCTCCTATTTTGGCACTTTAATTACCACAATTCAACTTTTTTTTCCCTCCTCTCTCTCCTTTATTTCGGCAATGAGATTGTCATGATTAAAATTTTTTCTCTCTCCTCTCTCCTCCTATTTCAGCAATGACATTGCCACAATTAAATTTTTTTCTCTCTCCTTGTTTCAATTAGTTTAGTTGGGCAGCACAAAAATTGGGCAATTATTTCAGCAATACCATTGTCGAAATCACTTTTTCTCTTCTCTTTTCGTCACATCATTTCTCTTTTCTCTCTCTTACTTTTTCTCACAATTTTGGTAATATTATTGCTGAAATTTACATCTTTTCTCATTTCCTTAAATAGCTTTGAGTAATATCCATATTACAAATAAACTCCAATTTGCACAATATTTAGCCTAAAGACTCTATTTTTACATTAATCCATTTTCATACAGAACTATAAGTAATAAAGCAATTAAGGAAAAAGTTAACGGATGCTCTAAAGTATTGGTTTAGGAGATATTTTTAGAAAAATTTCATGGCAAAAGAATATTTAGCCTAAAGACTCTATTTTTACATTAATCCATTTTCATACAGAACTATAAGCAATAAAGCAATTAAGGAAAAAGTTAACAGATGCCCTAAAGTATTGGTTTAGAAGATATTTTTAGAAAAATTTTATGGCAAAAGAAAAAAGCAATTAATTGTTTTGATGGCTCTCTATATTTTTCATAAAAGTTGTATCAAAACTTTCTTAAAATGGTTTTGTGAAGACAAATTACCAAGAGTCACGCATCTTGGGCTGTGGGCCTAATTCGAGGAAGACTCATGGGCCGAACAGTGTGGCATTTATTAAACATTCTACTTTCAGAAGATTCGCACATAGGAAACGGCGATTCTGTCCGAGGAGGGTATAGTCCTCGGATTAGAAGAGTTCAGTTCAAGGATGAATCCCAGTGATTGAAGTAATCCTCCTGGAATCCCCAATGACAGAAATGACCTCTGTGAACTTACTGGAAAGGAAAAGATCCCCAAAATATCTGAAGAAAGGCTGCTACCACTACATTGAATACCCTGCAACTACTTTTCTGGCCGCATTTATGTGGAAAAGACCTCTGAACAGTGCTACCAAGACTATTACCTCTCACAGGGAAGCCAAAGAAAAAATCTGATGGGACAAGTATCAAGGGACGCCTTAGATGAATGACAAGTGTAAGGTTATGATGATTAGAAGATGATTATATAGTGTAACTCCCCCTCCATTGTAGGGGGGGAATTATTTTTTGGGCAAAAGGAAAAAGATCGAAAGAAAAGAAAAGAAGAAAAGAACTAGAACGTGAATTACATAACATGATGTCTCCTCGAACCTAAATAAAACTTATTTATACCAAATTATCTCGATATGCTTTGGCCCTTTGATCAGCTTTTTAGTTCGTTTTTAAGAATAGGTTGAACGTAGTTCTCGCCATTCGGACCTAATTCTTTAACCCACTCTCTACAAATTTATTGCAGCGGACTTATTGGGCCCAGGTCCTGCATGCTTTGGACTTGAGTGCACAATTTGTTGCCCTACAGGTTTATTAACAATTGTTTTAAGGGTACCCATTAACATGACTCATAAAGTAATGCTACATGCTCAAAACTTTTACATCGTTTTTTTGTAATAATTAAATTGACAAGTTTTTACTCATTTTTATTTGGCATTCACCACTAACACAACTTTTTGCTTACCATTAGTAATATGTCATCAAGAATTGTGAAATTTGTTGTGTCTCTAGAGTTATTATAAGCAATGACATATCAACACAACTTCTTTAAAATAGTTGTAATAGAACAAAAAATTGTATCACCGTAGAGTTTATTCTAGTTTGTAGCTAACGATTATAATTCTTACTTAAAAAAATTAAATATAATTACATATTTTGAGAGTATAACCATTTAATTTATATGTTCTTTATATTCTTGATATATATATATCAAATTTTGTACTAATAAAATATTATTTATTACCGATTTATAATTTTAATTTTTATACTAGAAAATTTAAATATTTAATTGACAATATAATTATTAATTTTTTATTTTTTAAAAATGTAGATATTGAATAGAGCTATAATTAGCCAAATTTTGTCCTATTCTGTATTGGCACAAAATTTTCACGTGCGAATCACAAATTAGCACTACGACAAGTGAAATGGTCGTTAATATATATATGTGTCGTGAATATATATATGTGGCCGGGTCAAAGTCTGGTGAGTTTTTAACCCAAAAAAAAAAAAAAGTCTGGTGAGTTGATCAGCTTATCGTGTAGAAGTGGATTTCCTCATATTAAATACCAATGTAGTGGTACTGTAATGACTCGTGTCACCTATTTACGACTCTATATGCTAGGGACCCTTTTGAAGAAGAGGAAGAATATCTGGCCAATCACCATTAATTGATGTATCCATCCTACAGATTGGGATCCATATATATTCAGCGGCAAAATATTAAGGGAGTGTTTGGATTGAAAGTATCTCAAAATTTAAAACTCTGAACTCAAAACACGTGACTCAGAAACATAACTCAATTCTCAAAACTCTATCTCACTCAAAACCCAAAACTGAAAAAAGTTGTTTGGCTCTAATATCTCAAATCCGTGCCCCACATCTTAATTCTCAATTTTTTCACTTTTGGTGGAGCCCACAGCCACAGCCTGCAATAGCTTTTGTCTTTTTTGGTTATAGGTGCTGTTAGTTGAACTTGTTATTGTGTTGGTTGTATCTATACACTGCCACTAGGTCCCACATAGATGAAATAATAACCAAAATACCATCAAACCCAGTTTTTGAAAACTGAAAACACCATGAAACCAGTTCTCAGTTTTCATTCCCATGTCTCAAATTTTTGAGAAACAAGTTTTAGAAACCATGACTGAAAACAACGCCAAACAAATTGCAACTCAGTGGGGCCCACGAAATTTGAGTTTTGAGTTATCAATTTTGAGTTATATAAATTAATGGGGCCAATCACCATTAATTTATGTATCCATCCTACAGATTGGGACCCATATATATCCAGCGGAAAAATATTAAGTGGTTCTGGGTGTATCACCCTCTACCAATCACAACTCGTCACATAGGTGAGTTGTGCACAAAATTATGTCACCAAAATTTTCCAAAAATATTTGATACACCATACATCGATCCGCTCTGGTTTCGTGTCTAAGAGAGGACGCTGCTGAGGCCAGAGATAATGGTACGTACATATATTATTGAACATCCCGGCCGGTTCAGCTGGATGCACCAAATTTACTCACCATCTAGGATCTCACAAGATCTTCCAGACACAGGACTACTTGTACATTATCCCATTGTCACACTGGATTCAAACCAACTGTACCTCGCTGCAAGTTCTCAATTGTGATATAGTGATATATGTCATTATCTAAATGGGTTTAATACACAAAAAAATATTGTAGCACTGAATTCAAGCCAAGTTATTGCCGCAAGTTCACAACGGCAATGGCTAGCGGTGGGATTGTATAAAAATAAAATCAGGTCCCACGATGATAATAAGTAATTTGGGATGAGGGGAATGCATTTTCCAATAAGGGACCATAGTCCATACTCACGCACGTGGATGATAATGCTAGTGTAGACTGTAGACTGTGTATTGTTACAGTAAACTCTGTTTAGAATCTTTTTTTATTTTATAATTAATATAATTTGATATAAATAGAATTTATACTATATATATATATATATATATATATAGGCTGAATTGGTCGATATAATACCTGCATGGAGTACTTAGCATCTAGGAAGTACAAACATGAACATAGGTGTGGACTATGAACACAAATACGACATAATAACACAAACAATTTCTTAAAAATTATAACATAAAATAGCCAGTATGACAGAAACATAACACCCTAAATAAAGTGTGACTACTTCCTAAGTTTACATGAAGTATGAAAGGCATGAAACACGGCATAAAGTGTGACTACTTCCTAAGTTTACATAAGGTCAATAAGAAGTATGAAAGGCATGAAACACAGCAGACACGTTATGTTTATTGTTTTATTGGAGACAGCAACACTGACGTGCCTGTCGATACTGGGAGGAGACATGTATGTTGTTTATCAGATCTCCAACCCTTTTAATTATATCTGTCTCAATAATATAGTCTAATAATTTTGAGTATGATATAATATTTGCTTTTAGATGCTTCTACTAATGAATCCAACTACTATATCCTAGAAATTGATGACAGTTACAAAACCTGGCAGTTAAGTTAAATTATAATAAAAAATGAAGATGATAACTTAACGCACATCTCTTTTTATAAACTCAGCAAAACCAAGTCCTCGCGTGGGCGGCGTGGCATGCATGCCCGGTATTGCCATGGAGTCATGGACTATGTCAGTGGTGAGTCTGGTGACACAAAAAAATACTGAATAGTTTTTATTTTGGTAACTTTTTCAGTGAGACTGCATGCCATTAGATATGCTTGTACTTAAATACTTAATTGTTGAAGTTGAACACAAATAAGTTTAATAGAACTTAAATAAGTAGGGTCGGGTTAATGTGTCTTTAGAGTATATTAATTATATATTTTAGAAAATTTTTTATAAAAAATTAAAAAAACTGTCAAAAAAGTCAATCACGTTTTTATTTTCCTATAAAAAGATTTACTAAAATATGTGTGCCCATATAAGTAAGTACATATATAATACTATAAAGTGGCAATTGGGAGATTTGGGAGTGGGTAAGTACATCATACTAGTAGTAAAAATTGGGCTTTTTTTTTGGAGTCAAATAGCATAATTTTAAGAAAAAATGTATGAGAAATGCATTCGGTCAAACTTATTTAGTTGTGTAGCACTTTTTTGGAGTTTAAGTTTGTCAAACTTGAGTTCCAAATGAAACTCGAGTTTCAAGCATTATGTTTGATCATATTGCTACACAAGCTCATAATGTTTGGAACTCGATTTTGACAAAATCGAGCTTCCCGTGAAACTTAAATTTGACAAACTTGAATTCTAAAAAAGTGTTATACAACTAAATAAGTTTGGTTAGATATGTTTTTTCTAAATTTTTTCTAAAATTATACTATTTGACCAAATTAGTCTAAAAATGTCTAAAAATGAATTTCAATATCAGTTTTTTTGGTTTGGACTTGAATTTTTCAGAGTTGTGTTTAATTCCCAAAGTTCCAGCAGTATATATTGGATCAAGATTTGAGCATTGATGGAGTGAGTGCAAAAATTGTCTGATCCTAGTAATGAGGTAGAATCTTTTATTATCAATTTCCAAAAACGTGAAGCTCTTATCAATTGTCTCATCTGATCATACTCTCACTCTCAGTCTTTCATGGACATGGGTTGTCGGTTGACTAGTGACTTAGGGGGAGGTATGACTCTGCACGTGATGCGAAGGAGGAGTTTCCACTGTCTTTCGTACGTGCCTTTTTGTTCATAATTAATAATTTAATTGATGATGAACACAGTGCACGAGGGGAATCAACATTTGCAATTTTGCATTGCACGTACACCCCATTCATGTGATCCTCTTTAATGCCATTGCAACTTCGTTTACTATACTCTCACTATACTCAACACTAGTCAACCACACAGACGAGAGAGAGAGAGACAGAAACAGCTAACTTTGAGTTGACTACTGCAAGCATATAATAAGAAAAATTCTTAGGTATTTTTGGAGTACGAAAAAATAGTGCTTATACCTCTCATATACATGGTAGACTCTACAATGAATTTAATGAGTAAACTCCACCATAAATGTGAGAGAATGAAGTACAATTTTCCATACTCTAAAAATACTTAAAAATTATTCGTATATTACTTAATTAATTCATTTATGGCGTTGCATATATCCATGGAGTAACACTTCTTGCTAAATCATGAAGCAATGTATTGATGAAGATCAAACTATACAAATTGGGTGTCTTAAGAGTTGGCATTTGTGATTTGTATACCTAGCTAACTAGGGTACTTCAAATGGGATGTTGATTTTTTTATTTATTATTCCTTTACTTACTAATAAAAATCGATTTTTTTTTGGGTGTGGTTGTTTTGTGCGTGTCAATGAAAATAATGCAAACAACTTCAATTTTAGGCTTTTAGCTTTAAGAAGAAATTACTTCGTTTTAACTTTTCCTTTCTTTTGGATGAATGAGTTTTTAAGTTGATCAGAAGGTGGAGTTGAGTCTTGTCATGAATTTTGATTTTCAATCGATACTAAATTTGTGTAGTTAAACTTAAAAGTGACCCCCTTTTATGTTGGTGACCTTTTGTTTTTCAGAAGAAGTTAGGTGAGCCTCTAACTCAAAGGTAGATGCTTTCTAATTCTAATTTACCGAGCTATATAAATATATTAATAAAAACAGTGATATATATGATCAATTTTATTCATTAATTGAAAAGCCAAAGGTCACTATAAAATTTTTACACTTTGATCGTTTTTTATTTTGAGATTTGTTTTATTATATACCGAAGGATTTTAAACATATATATGATATTTATTTTAAGATATATATATATATATATATTTTATCATTGGACAACACACCAATGAATTTATTTTTTGTGTAAATGTAATTGAGCTAATAGAAATTAGAAATCCACTTATTTGAAAATTATCACTATATGAATTTCATATTTTTATACTAATTTATTTTGTATAACTTATACTAGTTTTTTATTTGGTTGAAAAAAGTATAACTTACTAGTTTATACTGCCTATAAAGGACGCTTTTTCTTCCCCTTAATTGAGAAATATGCATTAGTTCACTAGATAGATTTATTCTTCTTTGTGTTTTTCTCTCAACTTCGGTTCTTAATTTACAAATACTAATATCATATATCTAGTTATATAATACTATATATCATAGTACTTAAAATGTCGATTAGTAAGATAGCTAGCACTAGGGATTGACAGGCTAGATTGCTAGAATATCCTAGCGATAGAATGACCAAAAGTTTATTATATTAGTTGATAATTAAGAGAACGACAAATGCCTGTGTCTCAACTTGATCAGTGATCACACTCAATCTTGTAAAACTAAAGCATATAAATATAAATAATGTTTCATACAATATTTGAAGTAAATAAACAGGATAATATACCATCTTCCAATTTTCTTTATTTTAAGGTGTGCACATTGGTGCAAGATATATTATTATTATTATTATTATTATTATTATTATTATTATTTAATGCATATTTTTATGAACTAGAAAATTCATTTTATTTATTACTTTATATTTGGTGGAACAAACTGACATGATGCAATAACTCCGAAGGTTAAAATGTGCATGGATGAAAATATAACATCGAGGGTAGGTTATGAGTCTATGACTCTTTATTAGGGCCCCTTTATTATTAGTTTACGACCAGAAAGAAAAATCAAATTTTGAACTGTGATATAGAACTATTCAAGATCCTGCAAAGTTGGCCCCAAAGACTTGACCCATTGTCCTTGATGTTGGTTCCAATTGTTTTCCAAAGTTGGGCAATGGAAGCCTTTATGATAATTACAAATCTTCCTTTTCTAACACTCTTGGCTCCTTCCCTCATAAATAACCTTAGAACAATTGGAAGTTGGAAGTGCCTAAGCTAATCATTCTCAAACATTCAATTCTACCAAATCAAAACCAATTATTATAATTTAAATGGAATTGGCGCCACCATGTACTTTTTTTCTTGATAGATTCTGATTCTTATAATCAAAATTTAATAAATTTTCTTTGTCAATATGACCTTCTAAAAGCTTTTTGTACCATTGCTGATCTCATTGGCTTAAATTAATCAGCAAGATTAAACTATGATTAATATCATAAGGGCGCCACACAATTCAAATAGTCAAATATATGATGGGGGCCACTTGGTTCACCGGTTGCTCAGCTAATTAGCCATGCAAAGTGAAAGTTGTTTTGGACATAGATAGATAGATTGATCTTTAAGACACCAACTAACACCAATATAAACAAGTTGCTTATGTTTCAAAGTTCTAAAACTTAAGCAAATATGATGATTTTGTCTTATTTGGGCTTAAATCTAATATGGGTGGACCGGTGGAGAGGGGGATATCTTTAATTTTTTCCTTTTTTTATAAAATGGTAACCAAACTTTTTTAAGCCATTGCCTCCTCTTTAAGTGAAAAAATAAAAAAGACAATGATCAAAGTCATTCAACAGATTTCTTGCCTCACGGTTTTATCAGGAAATGATTGAGGGAGCCTAAATTCTTTATTGTTCAAATGATGATACCCAAAAACAAGCTCTTGTGGGCAACTTAATGTATGAAAAGGCAAATCGTATGCATGTCTTTCAAGTTTCAATCATGTACAATGGAAATGAAATGGCCTTTTACTTTAAAGTATTAAATATTTCTAGAAGCAGCTCTCAGCTCTAAAACTCTCCTATTTGACATGTATTTTTTTTTTCTTTCATTTTTTTTTTTTTTTTTTTTTTGAAAAGACATGTATTTCTTTTCTTATTTAATTACGTTTTTCCTCACTCCCTTGAATTTTAAATTGAAACTAATGCATTTGGCTAATTAATAATTTATTTTTCATTCTTTAATAAATAAAATAAAAGTTTAATCAACCAATAATTTTTTTAGGAAACATATACTAATATATAAGGTGTTGTTTTTGACAAGTTATAGATATATTTTGCAATTAGAAAGATTTAAATATGTAGTATTTTGATTCTAAAAAAAAAAATGTAGTATTTTGATTTTTGATAATCTCACTTTAGAGTGGACCAAGTCAGGCCTTTGGAAAAAATTAGTTGTGTTACTCATTTTCATGATCCTTTTAAGTTATAATCAATTAATTATATCTCTAGTTAAAAGTTTGACCCACTTTGAAAAGTCGAAGATAATTTAACGATTCATTTCAATGTTAAGGTAGGTCATATGTAAATAGATATATAAAGGTTCTTTTATTCTATTTACCAACCAACAAAAATAGTTCTTTTATTGCCTTTTGTATGAGAGTGCCCTTTCACGCAACAAACTAGCATCAATGCTTTTGTTGTCACAACAACAAACTATTATATGAGTTTTCGCTGTCAAACACGCGTGTACCATTTTTTTTTTTGGTAAACAGGAGAATTCATTTAACTAAAAAACAGCAACATGAGAGCAGAAACGCTCATACCACTTTCAAATAGGGATGTCAATGTTCGACCCAACCCGCGAACCCGACACAGGTTTTTTCGGGTTAGGGTTGGACCTTAATGGGTTTGGGTCATAAACGGGTCGACCCGAAAACGACACGATAAGAAACGTGTCATAAGCGGGTCAACCCGCGTAACCCGCAATAGACACGTTTGACACACCAATTTATTTGTGTTAACCCGAAATGACCCAATGAACACAACCCGTTTAACTCGTATAACAAATAAATTTTTATTTTATTTTAGATTTGTCAAATAACTTTTATATCCAACATATATTTTAAATTTAAAAAGAAAAGTGAGTAAATCCAAAAATTTACAAGGGATATAATTGGAAATTGAAACTTTACAAACCCTAGATCTCTAAACCCTACAAACCCTAAACCTCTAAACCTTCTTATAAATATCTTTTTTTTTTCTTTTTTTTTTCTTTTTCTTTTTAATTTCAGCCATACTACACTTCTCATGCCAATTCTCAAACTCTAGATGAATGTTATATTTTTGTTGAACTATATTATTTTGAACGTGGGTTGAAGACTTGAAGTGTATGCACTGCTTTTTGGGATCGATGTAAAAAAAATTATTTCTAGATAGATGCTATATTTAATATTATGCAGGTTGAAATGGGTTGTGTTACATTCATGTCAACCCAACACGACTCGTTTATTAAGCGTGTTAAATGGGTTGGGTCAGGTCAACTCGCCTTATTAACAGGTCAGGTTAGGATTGAAGGATCATGACACGATTATTAAATGGGTCGGGTTAGGGTTGAGCCATTTAGTCGAATACCCCTACCTCGACACGACACAAACCGACACGCTAACCCGAATTGACACCCCTACTTTCAAATTCATCCTTTTTTAAAGAGTTTGAAAAGGCATTTAATTTTGGTGACAAGTAATTTATGTAGCGTTAATGAAAAGATTTCGTAAAATTATAATGGGTGTTGAGGGAGAAATTTGTGCCTCTGAATAAGATGTTGGGAAACCAAGTCGAAACTTGACTTTGGGCTCTTGAGATGACACCCAAAGGCTTTTGGTGTGATGACAAGCCTATCCAAGCAAGAAAAACAAAGGCTGCACTTAACAAAACAGCAACAAAAGCCCAATGAAAAATACTTTACAATACTTAGTTAATACATTAGTGGTTTTGTTTTGATAGTTCAAGGGAAATAAGTTCTCCAGCGATAAGGGTGAAGTTACACTTAAGTCCAAAAGATGAATTGTCCAATGATAAAGATGGAATTACACGGTCTAGCCATTAATAATGAGATAAATTTAAGCAAATTTTAGGTCCTTATGTGTCTCATTCAAGAGGGATTTATTGTGCTTTCAGCCGTCATTACATCAAAGTGAGGGAAGAGTTCAATTGTTACAAATACATCATATCCTTCAATGGTAAAGTAAAAAGTAAAAATTAAAGGTTCCCTTGGAAGAAAAAATGGAGGATTAATTGGCATGGTGTGAAAGGAGAGAGAGATCCCCAGCTCAGTGCAGCAAGTATCAAGCTAAGATTTTAATGGGCTAAGATTTTAGTGAGTGTAAATTTACAAGGCATGAATAAGATGAACGTGGGCTACTTCTGAGTGAGGGAGATGGGATTGATGCTGAGACCGAAGCCTTTTATGGGTAATGGGCTGTTTGTGGCTAGCTGGAGGACACTTATGAGCCGTGATAGTGTAAAGGGAGGAGAAGAAGGTCTGAGATTAGATGAGTCTGGGCTTTAAGATGATGGGTGGTGAGCTAAAAGAGAACTGAACCACCAGCAAAAAGAATGACCAATGAATTTCAAAGTCTCTGAGAAGGGTAGCCAGGTTGGTTTTTGGTTAGCATGCTTGTGCTTTTTATAATGGAGTTTTTTTAGAGAAGCATTTATTGACAAAAATCCAAAAAACGTATGACCACTCAGGGGTGATGAATCAGAATCAAGCTTCCCAGTGATTTTTGCTCAGAAGTAGGAAAATCCATTTCAGGGGCTGCCTTGCCTTTTTAGGTAATGATGGGATTTTAGAGCGTTTTGCTTTAAATGCTAGGATTTGGGGCTGAGCTTAATTATTGTGATTGGGGTGTGTATCAAGAGCGAATCCTAATGCTGCAACTGAGATTCGGACCCTTGAGAAGTAAAATTTAACACCCCAAGCCAGGTGTCAAGTTCTAGTCTACTTCTAGGGGTTCCGCTGGAGATCCTTTTATGCCTTCCAAACCACATGTTCCCAATTTTTCCCCTTTAGGATTCATGGGCTTGGTACATGAATTATGTTTAGAGCATTTTTAACATTTATAGCATCATTTTGTTGAAGTTTGGATAATTTTGTTTCAGCTTCCCTTCTGCTGGAGGTGCAGCTTTGAGGAAGATGATGGAGCCCCTTCATCTTTTTGACTTCAGTTGATATGACAAGCCTTGGGCACTGTTCACATCAGGCAGAGAGTGGCAGAAAACTGATGGACCAGCCCTTAGTCCATTCTCAAAGGCTTGGTTCCCTTGTATGAGTCCCTAGTTACTCTTTTTTTGGTTAGGAATGAACAAGGGCTGTTCTCCTTTGCCTCCTACTGGTGTTTTTTGCTTTGGCTTGCTCACATGGGCTGGGTTGTGTGCACATGTTGCCATGGGCTTTCATTCCTCATGGACTTTTATTAGTAAATATACTTCTTTTTTTTGTGTTTTTCATAGATACTTGCAATGGGCCTTTGAGCAATTAGTTGTAATATTTGAAACAATAGGACAAGTTTCAAAATACTTTTGTAAATAATATTACTTTGATGAATTCCATGTTTGCAATAATGTTCATGGTTTCTAATAATCGCATCATAACTTAAATGATGAGCTTGTGGGTTTGAATGTTTACCACGAGTGTCGAAGGCGTATATTATGGATGTCACAATGCAAATGATGTCCATGTATTTCATGGGTTTATAATATAAGAACATAATTTTCAAGATAACTCCCAATGAGTTTTTTTTTTTTTTGGTTTATAAGACAATTGCCATGGTGATATTTTACCATGATATTTTTTCTTTGCCAAGTATTGATAATTTTGGGCTCTTTTTTGATAAAATAGTGCCAATAAAAATTGGGCTTTGATATTGCCAATGAGAATTGGGTTTTGATGTTGCCAATGAGGATTGGGCTTTAAATATTGCCAATAAGAATTGGGCTTTGATGTTGCCAATGAGAATTGGGTTTTAAATATTTCCAGCGAGAACTGGGCTTCGATATTGCCAATGAGAATTGGACTTTGATGTTGCCAATGAGAATTGGGCTTTGATATTGCCAATAAGAATTGGGTTTTGATGTTGCCAATGAGAAATTGGGCTTTGAATAAATTGCCATGGGTTTAAATCATGGGCTTTGATCATGGATTTGAATTCCATAAAATTGTTTTGTCATGGATTTGAATCATGGGCTTTTCAAATATTGCTAAGCATAAGTATTCTTGGGCTTTAAATAGGATAGAATGTGTGTGTTTGAAATTAAATAAGTGGTACTTAACAATAGGTCATGCTAACGAATGTCCTTAGGGCATTCGTTAACAATCCATTTTAAGAAAGTTTTGACACCACTTTTATGGGAGATGAAAAAAACTGTCAAAATATTAATTGCTTTATTTCATTTTCCCATAAAAGTTTTCTTTAAATGGATTATTAACCAATGCCCTAAGGGTATTCGTTAGCATTTCCCAATTATAATTTAAGGGTGTAATAAATTAATATACTTTTTTTTTTTGAGAAATAATTACAACATGCTGTTAACCTCGTAACTTGAACCATTTTTCCCTATTGACTCCCGAGCACTTTGTGCATGGAAAGGTGCTAATTCAGTTACAAGGCATTTGACATAATAAATTAATATACATGGTTTCAAAGAAAGTAACAAAGAAAATCATAAAGTGAATGGTTGTTATTTGATTGACTAAATTTTTATTATTATTATTTTTTTCTGTTTGGCTACCAAGAAATTAGATTGTAAAGTAAAAGAAAAGAGTGGGGAAACAAATAAAAAAACAAAGAGAAAAGGCAACATATTATATGACATGTCAATTTCGTGCCCATATGTAACTGAAATAACCATTTTATACTAGTTATTTTTTATTCTAATAATGTGATTTAATCAATTAGAGATATTAGCATCTTCTCACCAAAAAAAAAAAAAAAAAAAAAAAAAAAAAAAAAAAAAGAAGAAGAAGAAGAAGAAGAAGAAGAGATATTAGCATTTTTGGTCAATGAAAGTTATGAAACGACAGTAAACTAAAAAGACAACTTTGTCAGTGTAAAAAAAAATCATGATGAAATTGATGCAATTGAATTCGTGAGTACCAAAATGAAATCACTTTCCATATTTGTAAGGACAACAAATGATTATTTTTATTTTATTTTTTATAATTCAATAGTTGGTGATGAAGGAATTTGAATCTAGGATGTTTCCATTAAAACTATCATGAGGTGTCAGCCAGTTGAGTTACAAGACTCTTTAACTTATTTATAGAATTCAAAAAAGCGTTTACTTTTGGTGATAAGTAATTTATGTAGCGTTCATGAAAGGATTTTTGGGAAACTATATTTTAAATCTTATAATATAGTTTAGGGATGTAGTAAAATATATAAGTTTCAAAGAAAGTGTCAAATAAAACTGTGTGGAGTTTGGGGACCGAAGAGGACTAAAACATGAAATGTTTCGCACAAACACGCTTGTAGAAGTGTATCAGTCTCGAGGACTTCACTGACCCAAGCATGGGAGGGGATACGGAGTAGCGCTTCATGTAAACCCGTGCGGAAGAGAAAGGACCATGAGGGGGGCAGTGACAGTGGGAGGAAGCTTCCTGGAGAAGTTTACCTTCCCCCTTCGCATTAAATGTTCTGGAACAACCTTAACAGCTGCATTTAATGAGGAAATGACTCCTGAACAAAATCTTCACAACTAGTAACCCTTTCCACCACCTTCATCAGAGTGTTGATGGGACAAGTGTCCTTAGAAACGCTTGGAGGCATATAGATGGAGGACTAGGATATGAAGAAGAGGGGTATAAAAGGAGAGGAGTCTCCTAGAAAGGGGGGGGGGGACCTTTTTCTTGTGGAGAAACTAGAAAAAAGAGAAAGTATACAGTGCATTATTGGGTGTAAAACTCAGACCTTATTTACAAGAGACTAATCCTTAGATCTGCTCAAGGAGAGTTATTTTTCTTATCATATACTTGTATTAATCCTTTCTGTCATTCCAGACTCTTCAGTCTTTGATTTGAATTCAGATTAGAGTTGCACTTGAATTGTTTGCCCACTCTCTAGAGAAATTCTATTGTTGGGCTCGAATTTGAGGAACTAGGCAATGTTGTTCTAAGTAGACTTGGGTCTTTATTTTTAGAGCGCTTACAAAAACCATAAAGTGAATGATTGTTATTATTATTATTATCATTATAGAATGAAGTGAATGATTGTTATTTGATGAAGCTTTTGTTTTTATTTTCTTCTTGGCTACCCAAAAAAAAAAAAAAAAAAACCCTTAGATTGTAAAGTAAAGAAAAGAGAGGAAAAAGGAAAAGAAAAGAATAGAAATGGCAACATATTATATGACATAAATTCCCTATGTAGCTGAAATGACCATCTTATACTAGTTATTTTTTATTATAATAATGTAACTTGTAGGGGGACGGTTTCATTTAAGGCCCGAATAGCCCTGGTCAACGTGGGCTTTATATGAAAACAAAGCCCAACACAAGCCCAAAGAGCAAGCCCCAATGATAAAGTTGAAGTCACAGCTTAGTTCTCAGTTCAACTGACATGTCACCCATAGTCTCATCTGAGATCACATCTGAGGGTAAGTTTCTACTGAGCAGGACAAGATGAAACATCGTCTGAGGAGTAAATAAGAAATTCTGGAACATGTAAAATTGTCCGAGGAAGCTTTCTGAAACTTCCTGGTGGTTCTACAGTCACCTTTACATTAATGAAGCTTACCTGCCTGATACAGTAGCATTTATTGCTGAATGACAGGCCTGAACAATGCAAAAAGCCCCAAAAGAGTCTCCTGCGTCATGAAAATAATGAAATGAGAGCCTGATGGGACATAAAGTAGTCCAGCTATATAGGGACAACACATACCGGAGAAGGAGGCAGAACAAATATAAGGGAGGAGGAGGGCAGAAAGTGAGGAGGATAGATTTTGGAGAGAGAAAAAGAGAGAAAGAAATAGAGATTATCTGGATAGGCATAATTTACAGTTTGTTCTAGAGAAAGACTTGTAATCTTTATTAAGAAATATAGAAAGATAGCCCTTTTACGTGGCTTTTTACATAAACTTTTGTTCTTGTTCAAATCTCCCCTTATAGATTGTTTTTAATCCATATTACAAATTAATTGTACCCTTAATCTTCTTGAAGGCTGAGTTTTAGCATGCGCATAACTTGTAAAATGTAAACAATCCGTTAGACATATTAGCATTTTTCGATAATGAAATGACAATAATTTATAGGCGTAAATGCACTTTTAGTCCCTACATTTTAGCTTTTTTCTATTTTAGTCTCTACATTTTAATTTTACTACTTTTAGTCCCTAAATCAATTAACACGTTCCATTTTGGTTCTTTCCGTTAGCCCACCAATGGAAATTGCTTAGGTGACAAACTGATGCTGACGTGGCCAATTAAAAAATAATAAAATTTTTTAATTAGCATTAAAAAAATGCCATGTCAGCTTTTAAATATAAAAAATTTTATTAATCAATTTCAATGAAATTAAAAATTAAAAAACAAAATTAAAAACAATAAAATACATCAATTCAGATCTAATTCATTTTGAACAAGAACACACAAGAACACAATCACATATTTAAACATCACCACAAAAACATAAAACACAAACCCAGAACCAAACACAAACTCAAATTTAAACGTTAACACATGATCACAAACACAAATAACACAATAACATACATAAATCTCCCAGCCAACCCATAGCAAATAAACCCAAATACTCCAATAGAACCCAAATCTAAAAACTCCAAAAAACTCAATAGAAAACCCACCACCTTATTGATTGAACCCAGATCTAATTCACCACGAAAGTAGCTTCTCGATCTCTCTACCTGTTATCACACTCTGAAACTGTGACCAAAGCCCAGCTCTCTTCTAAACCCGAGCCATGTCTCACCGAGTCTCTCTACTCTCAAACCACAGAAACCACTCTCCGATCAACAAGCTAAAAGCGCCTTGAACGGCGCATGAACCACAAAAGGTGGATGTAAAGGTGAAAGGTCTCACGGATCTGCCAAGAACTGAGACAATGGTGGCACGTGGACCTACACGTGGTGGCGTGTGAACAAGTGTGTGCATAACTGAGGGTAAGAGCTTGATTTATGTGTTTGTGTGCTCAGTGTTGTGAGGCTTTGTAAAACATGTAAGTATGTGTGTGTGAAGCAGAGAATCATAGAATGTATGTGTGTATGTGAGACAAAGAGATACTATCAGAGGAAAGAAACAAAGAAAAGGGAGAGGGTTTCGGGTTACAAGTTGAACCCAGATCTAAAGCCTTCGAACCTAGATTTGCCCAGATCTGCTTCAAGTTGGCTTCAATTCGAACTCAGATCTAATGATTTTGAACCTAGATTTGGTTTGTGTTGGCTTCGATTTGGTTCATAATGCTAAGATCTTTGTTTGTTTCAATTTTTGCAACTGGTTTTCTCTTTTTCCTATCAAAGATCGGAGCACCGACAAAAATTTTGACAAAAACGGCCACAGTATATGCTGGAAAACCGACTTTAGGTGCTCTTGATCAACACCGGTCAAAGCAAAACTGCCCACAATAGTTCGGTGATGAAAGTGCCCAAATATCTTCCCGATTTGTGTTTGTTATTGTGTTTTATTGAGTTTTTTGGAGTTTTGAGATTTGGGTTCTATTGGAGTATTTGGGTTTATTTGCTATGGGTTGGCTGGGAGATTTATGTATATTATTGTGTTCTTTGTATTTGTGATCATGTGTTAATGTTTAAATTTGAGTTTGTGTTTTTTGTGTTTGGTTCTGGGTTTGTGTTTTATGTTCTTGTGTTGATGCTTAAATATGTGATTGTGTTCTTGTTCAAAATGAATTAGATCTGAATTGATGTATTTTATTATTTTTAATTTTGTTTTTTCATTTTTAATTTCGTTAAAATTGATTAATAAATTTTTTTATATTTAGAAGCTGACATGACATTTTTTTAATGCTAATAATTTTTTTTTTTATTTTTTAATTGGCCACGTCAGCATCAGTTTGCCACCTAAGCAATTTCCGTTGGTTGGTTAACGGAAATGACAAAAATGAAACGCGTTAATTGATTTAGGGACTAAAAGTGATAAAATTAAAATGTAGGGACTAAAGTAGAAAAAAGTCAAAATGTAAAGACTAAAAGTGTATTTACGCCTAATTTATAAAGACAACATTGACAATGTAGAAAAAAAATCAAGATGAAAATTGACGCAATTGAATTTGTGAGTACCAAAATGAAATCACCCCCCAAATTTGTAAGGACAACAAATAATTATTATTAATATTTTTTTATAATTCAATAGTTGAAGATAGGAAGATTTGAATCATGATATCTTAGAAACATTGTCTTATTTATTTGGGTAAAATACTATTTTGGTCTCTAAATTTTAAATAATTTTTTTTTCATTCCTAAACTTTGTAAAGAGTTTTTCTAGAAACAAAAATGGGGATGAAAAAAGAAATTTTTTTCAATAGTTTAGGGATGAAAAATAAACTTTTAGTAAAGTTTAAGGACATAAATAAAACACTTTCAATTGTTTAAGGACAAAAGATGAACTTTTCAATAGTTTAAGGACTAAAAATGAACTTCTTAAAATTTAGGGATAAAAAACAAACTTTTGGTAAAATTGAGGGACTAAAATAATATTTTACCCTATTTATTTTTAAGTTTTGAAACCCATTACAGCATTACTTATTCCAACTTGGACAATTCCAGGATTTTTGGGCCTATTTAACAATGGCCCAAATAGAAATATCCATCCTCTAACCATTTATACAGCATAGTTGTATTATTAGGGTAGTACTATCCTTACTTCCTGTCCTCGACTTTTGAATTTTGCAGGAACATTGTCCTCCCACATAGAGCACCAGCCTCAGCTCCCAAAGAATATAAGGACACACTATAATAGTTACTCAGCAACAAAGTACAGTGAAAAAAATTTATAATTAATTCAAGATTTATATCATTGGCTTTAGTACCAGTAAAATGCCGGGTAATTTAGGAACCCGTTGACACTGTACTAGTAGGAACTTTTTTTAATTAAATTTTTTGAATTAGAATTTCTTATCCTTGCAATTGAATTAGAATTAGATTGCTCCATACTGTTATCATAATTAGTCTCCATTGCATTATGAGGAAATCATTATTTAGGACTACCAATATCTAACATGAAGTTTTAGATAAACCAAAAGAGCTTCTTCTCTTCTTTCATTAATACTATTATTATATTACTATAGATCACTTTTTCTCCTGAATTAACTTGTTAAGCAATTGATAATCCAGAAATGAATTGGACAGACAAGCTAAGAAAAAAACTCAGTGAACAACAAGCGGAACCATAACCTGGCAACTGGCAAGATTATCAATAAACCTCAATTAGTATTTACTTGGCCACAGCCAGCCAATTATAATTCAAAATGAAAACTGAAACAATCAAGAAAATATGTTGAAAGATTGCAAATGGACAGAGTAACAATAACATGGTAACCCTTTCCACTAAATTATAATCATCAAGAGAAAGAAATGTTTTTGGTTTAAAAACAGTGTGCTTGACTTACTACAAGATACATATAAATACTAACACAAAATGCGCTTACAATTCACTATGAATCTATCCTACTATGGAAAGCCAATCAAGTGACAAAATAATGTATAAGTGAGAAGCATGCCCCCAGTCTCTTCCATGCAATTCCGCTCCATGTTTCTTGCAGAACAGGTAAAAACTGCAAGTTGCTGGGAAGTATTATGAGTTCAGAAGTAAAGCTCGAACAAGCTGGTTAGAGTTAAAATATGCTTCTACCATCAGTAAAGAGGATATAAAATTCATCAGTAAAGTTCATTGGGGTGCCATCGTCAGCAAAATCACATCACTGGGACAACACCAATTTGCCTCAAGTAAGTGCACTATGTAGGCTAGACCAACCCAAGGCGAGACAACTTTCAATGATGGAAGCTGGCAAGAGTTATGCCATGAGTAACAAAGTTGCATGCATTTTTCATTTTCTTGTGATAGGATATATATGGAGACAGATACCCACCAACAAAAGCATCAGCTTTTGGCATTTAATTTCTCCAAAGGTATCTTGTTTAGAAGCCCAGGATTTGCTTTACCTTTTGACAATTTCATTACCTGCACATCCCCAAAAATGCAGAATAATCTTGGTATATAGGAAAAATATTAACAAATTAACCAGGATAAAAATAGATAACAAGTTTCATATTAAGACCAGCAAATTTTTTACCTGACCAGCAAAATAACCTTGTAACTTAGTTTTGCCCCCACGATATTGCTCCAGCTGCTTTGGGTTCTCTCAAAGCACTTTATCTACCATTTTCTCAATCTCCACTGGATCTGCTATCTGTTATTTTCAAAACAATGAGAGGATTCTTTGCACAATGTCTACTACACCATGTTACTATATCGTCATTATCATTCAAATAATTGCAACCATTTGATTGGCAGTGTAAACCATCTCTCTCATAGAACATCACTTAATGAAACTAGTCCCAAATTAGGGAAACACTTGCTCGGGCTTTTTCACCAACATGCGACTCACTTTCATATATCAGGTTGATTGCCTAACAAGACAAAACTTGACAGCTGTACGCTTTAACATCAGTTGATGATCCAATGAAGTTGCAATAACAACTCCTCAAGATCTTTTGCCCAGGAGTCAGTAAGAAATGATGAAAATTCATACAGTCAATCAACAATACTATAGGACACAATAGCTTCAAAAGCAAGTTTCTTTTTCTTTTTTGGTGCTTTTTTTTGGGGGAGGACGGAGGGGAGTTTACTAGAATTAATATTGAATTAACATAAAAGTGATGATCAAATAAGGCCACTAACCAACCTCAGTTAGACCCGTAAAGAAGTTCAAGTTTTAGCTCATATCACATTAACATAACCTGAATAGGCTGAAATCAGGTCAACTAGCATACTCAAAGTTCAATTATACACAAGCTTAAAAACCATTCAGCTTCTCTTGCTCATACCATATCTCCAAGACATTGAAATGCTTATTAAACTCTCAACAGTAAAACCAAATTCAAAAACAAAAATAATTTCAAATTCAAAAAAATAAAATCTTAAAGATTTTGGTGCTCCTTGCATCATAATATGAGCAATACCATAGACAAATCCTACTTCAAAAGGTTTTGTTTCATTAAAGTCCTCAGATACAAGGACATCCACTAAAACTAGTTGTTCTTGCTTCCTGCATACTCACTCTTACAGTAGTCCAAGACCATGTAACCCTTGAAATTGAGCAGCCAATCCTAGGTATTTCAAATTTAGACATCTTGTGTGAGCATTTCATGGCAAGGGTATGAGAAATAAAAGTTTTCTTTTTATCATTTGAGAAGGATTGTATCTATACTTTTTTTTTGAAGTAAAACAGCAGAAATATCTGTACAAGTTACTATAAGTAACTTACCTGAACCAATTCCTTTTCTTTTATTAGTCCCTTAATGGTTCCACCTTAGGCTAGTAGTTCAAACAATATCTGCAAATTATAAATTATATGGTAAGAATATATTTTTTTTTGATAAGTACTAATACTTATTCATAAAGAAAACAGAATGGTAAAACGTGTCCAAACAAGACTAGGATAGGATTATAGCAAAACTATAATAAGGTCTTGCTTCCTTTTTCATTCACTTAGACAGGCTAACACAGCCCCATGCCCCCACAAAGCACAACCACAAAATCTGTACCTGCAGAAACCTCAGTCCCCCAGACACCAATTGAGCTGTCTCATTGCTAAACTATCATAAGGTCCCAATGATATTATAGTTTTAAAACTTATCCCCCATATTTTGCAGCTACCATATCTTAAAACATTGCCAACAAGGAACTCTAGCTCAAATGACACCTCCTCCCCTTGTAAGAAAAAAGTAGGAGGATGAGGTCATGGTTCAATGCTTGTATAGCTTACCAATAAAAAAAATCTTAAAATCTTGCTCCTTTGTGATCCTTACAATTCCCTCAAGCCACGTGCTATTACAAGCCTAATCTAGGCTAGTGTTATTTGATATTTTACCTACTTATATGTTAGATTAGAGAGGCTCTTATGATCCAATAACATTATAAAAGGGAGGAAGGGGGAGTAGAAGAAGAAAAAAGAAGAAAATCTTTTATACTGATGAGATATTTACAAATAAAGTGAATTGACAAGACCCAAAAAACAAAAAACAAAAAAACTAGGACAAACATTTACAAGCGTGATCCAATGACAGATGCGCATATGATGATCAACTAGGACATCAGAGTTCAAATGAAATTTGAAATGTAGTATGTAGTAATCACTAGTACAGCGACAAACTCTTACCTCTTTCCCTATCTTTCCACTAATGATACCACCTTTTATTGAAGCAATCAACTTAGCTAGCTCCTGGGGGATTAACTTAATCTCATTTATGGTCAACTTTTCATTTTTCATGTAGGCAGCAATATCACTCTTTATCCAATTGGCAGCCAGCTTCACATCAGATCCCTTTGCACTAGTTGCATCAAAAAATTTTGCAACCTGAGACATTCATTCAGCAAAAGAGCCATATCTCAAATCATTCTAGCATGACATATGTCCAAAACAAATACTTTAAAGCAACAGATACATGGTCATAAAGGCATGCAAGAAATATCTTTCAGGCTTGCCTCTAAGACAGACTAAGGCAAATGCCTCAAGGTACAGCATTAGAGGCTTAAATGACCTTGGCCACCTTTCAAATCCTGAGACATTCAAGAGGCACATGGAATATGCTTGAAGCTTGTGATATATGACTGAAATACATGAATAAACAAATTTTGGAGTTCTATTACGGGATTAAGAGCTAACTCTCTCTCTCTCTACACTTTTTTACTTACATCTCATTTTGAATAAATGCATGTAGATTAAGGACCTTAGGCACAATTCTACATTGAGAATTACTGAATCATATATGATTTAGGACAAAGGGAACAAGCCAAATAAGATTTTAAATTCCTGGGTCAGGTGTGGCAGTTCTTGGACAGCTTGGTTTTTGGAAAAAAGGTGGAAAATATTAAGAACTACAGGGTTTCTGCTGAAAATGAATAATAGGATTTGGGAATGAAACAAAAGGAAAAAACCAAGGTCTGGGTTGCTGTTCCTGGACTGTGAACATAACCTGTGAACTAGGTTTTATCTTTTTATGGGGTATTTGGGGTTATTTGATGGATGGGTAGTTCCGTGTTTTGAAGTTTAGATTTTAAGATTTAATAGGTGAAAAAAGACTGTATTCGCAAGATTTTAAGTTGCTGAGAATCTATGAACAAAAAGGAAAAAAGAATAAACTTCTAGGCATTACACCTTGGCATCATACCTCAGAGAAGGTTGTATCGCAAAAAATCTCATACAAACTTCAAAGCTTCGGAAATATAGAAAACTTATTTATGTTCCCCATTGAATAGAAAGCATTACATCTGACTAATTCCTAAACCTACTCCTTGGAAGCTAAAAATTACAAATTATGCAACAATTAAAAATAAATAAAATAAAATCAAAATAATATTGTTTCTCACTGCCAGTGCCAATATCTCTCTAGACTAACCAAAATTTTAGCTTTTCTTATTTTTATTAGCCATTCCTTTAATTTTATGTAATGAATATGAATTGGGTTTTTCCTACTCTTCTCCTTTTCTTCTTCTTTCTTTTTTGATAAGTAATAAGAGACTGTTTTTAATCATAGAGGTTTTTTTCTATTTTATTTGGTTGGCCTTTACCTTCAAAATCCTGAATGTGTAAAGCAAAAGCTTGTAAATGCCAATTGAACAGTCCCCAGATAGTAAAAACATTCAAAGTAATGAAGAGGACTCACATTAATGTCATTTGTTAGGAAAAGAACATCCGCATGCTTAGGCCCATCTTCTCATACCTTCTACGCTTCACTTCTGGAAGTTCTGGGAAATATAGATAATCAGAAAGCCCTTCCTTTTTCCTCATTGTAACTGTTTTCTAAAAAGTATAACACAGGTTAATGGAGCATAAAGTAGACACAAAATGACCAAGTGAACCATAAATCTAGTACTTGTTTCCACTACATCACTAGAATAAAAGCAAGATGTAGCAACAACCTGAGCGCCTTCTTCCCAGAGACGAGTTTCCTGTGTAATTTGATCACTCTGGCCTTGGGCTATGAAGAAGCACCTGCCTTGAAATTTCAAAATCAATAGCCCTGCTAACTGACGAAAAAGAGTTCAGATTTTTTTATCTCAACCTGACAATACAAGAGGGGCTTAGTTAAGGCACCAGCGCACTGCCAATTACTATGCACATCAAATGCATTGAGCTCTAGCTCAAATAAGACTTTTTTCCTCCTATAACAGTAAGAAGCAAGAATTAAACTACCTTTGTCCCAAGCTGTGATTGCCCAATTGGTCGAACTGAGACATTCACATCACAACGAAGTGAACCTTCTTGCATATTGCCATTACTCACTCCCAAATAATGAGCTAACCTCTGTATTTCTGCTGCATATTCTGCAGCTTCAACACCAGTTCTCATATCAGGTTCTGAAACAATCTCTCTGCTCTATTTAAATCAACCTGCAACAAAATCAACCATATCAACAAGTCTATAACATACATAGTAATCAGCAATTTCGCCAAGAGCCTTGTAGCTCAACTGGTTGGCACTTCCTGGTGTTTCCAAAGGAGACATCGAGGGTTCAAATCTCCCCTCTCCCAATTATTGAATCATCAAAATAAGAATAATAATAATAACCAATTGCAGCTCTTCTAAATCTATATATAAGATACGTGTCACAAACAAATTTTTTTTTTGCAATGCATACCAACTCATTCATACTGCTAGATAATAAGGCAATAAATTGCAAAATTAGCATGCTTATAGAATCAACTTAAGTTACTTAACCCACAAATCACATGACTAACACTTGGAACCTGATTAAACATGAAAACAGTCAACAATAAATATTCTTGAAAATAAAAGGAGAATATAGTTTGTTATAATAATAATAATAATAATAATAATAATAATAAAGTGATTAAATTCATTATTTTCTAATTGCTTAAATATTTGGGAGAACCAATAATTTATCATAACATAGGGAGTTTTATATGTGTTTCTAGTTTACGTCCTATTTAAAAAATTAAAAATCTATGTATTGAGCCCCACCTATTAAAGGGGCACGCAAAAAGAGTGTTAGAATAATGAGAAAATAATTAAATTTATTATTTTTTTAATACTTTAGAAATAATTAAATCTATTATTTTTAGTACTTTTTTAGAGAATCGATAATTTCTCATGGTTAAAATATAAAATATAGTAAAAATTGGTACGGTACGTAGGCAAAGGGAAAGAAGTAATTACCTGTGAATAACTTCCATATTCTGAACGAAGCAGCTTGCCTGCATCTTCCTCCATGTGAACCCTTGTAATGCCAAACCTCCTATGCCCACCACCGAACTCCACAGGAATATCCAAATCAATGTAACCACCACTTGCAATTGGAACATCAAATTGAGATAGTTGGTACCCTTTTGGAAGGTCCGGGTAAAAGTACTGTTTCCTATCAAACTTTGAGTTTAGAGAAAACTTGCAATTCAGTGCAAGACCCAGTTTCACCGCTAATTCAATGACCTTTGAGTTCAAAACTGGCAAAGCACCAGGCAAACCCATGCAAATGGGGCAAACACTAGTATTTGGTGGAGACCCATAATTGTATGGACAACCACAAAAGGCTTTGGTGAGTGTTGAGCTGGACATGAGTTTCTATACCGATGATTGCTTCATAGTCTTTTAATATTTTATCAATCTGGGTACGAGGTAAAACTTTGATTCGAGGCTTTTGTTTTTCTTGAGCGGCTGTTTGGGCTTCTGTGGTTTTCATAGTGCAATATAGTAAAGCACCATTCTTTCTTCTAAACAATGCAGTCTGGTACAGCAACAAAGGGTAGTTTTGAATTCTTCTAAATATATTGGAAGCCATCATCAGGGTCTGAATCAATTAATATATCAAGCAATACATAGGCTGTCTGCAAAGCATTAAAATAAGGCATTGGTATGCTATAAATATATTGAAAAAAAACAGCATAAATCTATTATCTTTACAATTCAAGCATTCAAATTAAAGAGACAAGAAAGTAGTGAGACTTTTGTGAGTGTGGGTTAGCAATTGTAGAAGAATAAAAACATGGAAACCACTGTTTATTTATTCCAATATGGACAATTCCAGACCTGTTGGGCTTACTTAATAACGGCCCACGTTGAAAAATCTATACTTTTTTTTTTGGATAATTGAAATCTATCCTTAAATTCAAACCATTTACAAACAAACAAACACAATCATTACTCATAGGACACGTGTAGTCACTCTCATTCATCAACAGACACCTATTCTCAACGTTCCCAACCGCCAAAAATTTCCTCACAAAACAAGTGTTAGTGTTTCCAAAAGCCCTTCTCTGTTTGTGTTACCCAAAACCAGACCAAAACAGGGCAGGAAATGGAGAAGATGGCACTTTTTTGTTTTTCTGATTCATCATTAACCATTTGCTTTCATAGCTTCCATATGTAGAGCAGTTGCTTGTGAGTTCTTACTCTGATTAAACTGACTCATTCTTCTTCATAATTGAATTAATGTATTGTGAATGATTTGATATTTAGGTTTCTGTCTTTTTTGGGTTGGTTTGTATTAAACGTCTGGGTTGATGATTTGGATTGTTAAAATTGGGTGTATCAATGTATGTGAGAATTTTAATTTTTTGAGTCTGAATTAACTCCATTTTTCTAGATTTTATATGTGTTTTGTTCAAGTTCTGTTTTTTTTTTTTTTTTTTTTTTGCTGTTTTTTGAATAAGTGTGTTCTAGATTTTTATGTGTGATTTGTTTTTTGTTTTTGTTTATTATAATTATATTATCTTGGTTAATTTCCATTGTATCTGTAAATACAACCAGGGGCATGGTTCATGCGTGTGTATGTTGTACCAAAAACTTGTTTTCTTAAATGGTCCTTTTTTTGTATGCTAACATTACCTGCAGAATGATGATTTTGGTGTAGTGGTCATGTTTGGGACCTTTGGGATGAAATTATGTCCCATATAGATGACACACTTCCACTGTTTCATGTGATATTCAATTTACTTTATTTTGATTCTTTTTGCCTCTCCTCTATAGAGGTTGGAATTGGATTGTTTTACCAAACAATCAATTATATATGGTTCCAACTTCCAACTCCTAAACTAGGAAACACCTGTGCCTCCTTCCTTTAATGAAGTTTTATGGTTGTGGCTAAACTTGATTTCAATAACTTTTACAGATTTTCCAATGAGAAAAGATGGAACTTGAGAAAGTAGAATCTGATCTCCTTGCCTTAAGACAATTATATGGGCTCCTTCAAAATATTGGTCAAGGCCTGCAAAGCAAAAGTTCAGAAAATGTAAGCTCTCTTATCTCGAAACAATCTGTTTTCCTTTGACTTACCATGTCATGAAGTCTTGACTTTCAATTGTATTACTTCAGTACCACACTCATTATTTTGGCTATGGGAAAAATAAACAAGAAGCAATTAATAAACCTTTTCTTTTATTTGTTTCTTAATTTTAATTTTTCGCCCCAGGCATTGTGGTGGTAATATACTCTATCCTTTTGAAGAATCTTGAATTGTACCTCTTTGTTCATTGCATGATTTGATTATAGTCTTTATAGATACTTTGAAGAATCGAAAATGTGCGAAGAATATAGTTTCTGAGATAGAAGATAAATTCTAGAAAAACAACTACCTGGTGTTGTATTCACCGATATAATCGTTTAGTTTTACATCTCATGTCTTTTATTATTAGTACAACAGGTGAGGGGTTCTGTTTCTATAACAAACCATTCAAAAATCAAATAAAAGATCAGACAACATAATAAGTTATAAAGAATCTTTTGGTGGTGAGTAATATCTTCGGAACTCTTCTTGCCATTCACTGTTTTTGATTTCTTCTCTGCAGTCTGTGACTTATCCTTAATGAAGAAATCATTTGTTGAGTATAGTTGTTTTTTCTTTCTTGTTGATATTTTTTTTGAGTGGTGCTTTCAATACTACAAAATTTACTACATAAGCTCTACAAACCAATGTGTCAATTTTTAGACATGAGAAAAAAATTTAACCAAAAAAAATATTTATTATGTTATTGTGCTGACACAAATTACATTCATTGTCACTTCATTTTGCAAGTTTTTATTTTTATTTTTTTATTTTATAAGAAAATTGGTAGTAGTTTTAGCATTTTCTGTCTTTTTTTTCCCTACTTTTACTCCCAAGGAATGGACGTCTTATAGTATATAGCAACATAAAAAACATTTAGTGCTCTTTTGTTATGACTTAATCTTAACATGATCTTCTTCTTCTTAAACAGTTGGATGAGAAAGCACAACTCTTTTTGAAAACTTTGCTTGACAATGCAACAGAAAGAGTTTTTGAGACCCATTCAAAGGTACGTTTTGTCATTCAGTACTGTGAATGAAGTTCTTGTTGGTTTTGTTTCTAGAGCAGACTGTACTTAAGAAAACAAAGTATGATATTGGATCCTATTATCTTAATAGGCAAAGGATTATTGCCTAATTTATTTTCTCATGCTGGTATCACAGATTATAGCAGCACAATCTGGTGTCTCTAACACACCAAAGGCTATGCTAAAGTTAAACCCTCCTGTTCCAACATCTGTTCCCATCATTACTCAAGCCTCAAGTAAAGGGTCCAAATTCCAATCAATTACTTCACAGAAAGATGAGCTGCCACCCAGGAAACCAACACTAAAGAAAGCAACTTCCATGCTCTCTAAACCCAGCATTTCTTCAAACAAACCTGAGGGCAGAAGGCAACAATGTTGGATTTATGAGCAAAGCAGTATGAAGAGGCAGAACTCAGTTGAGGACACAAACAGCATAGCTAACGCTAGAGCCACAAGTTCAAACTTAAATAGTACTCGTCAACATCAACTGCACAACCAGTTAGGCCCTTCTAATGTGGTCAATGTGCAAGCAAAAGAAATACCACAAGTGAAAGAGAACCCAATACAGAAAAGAATGCATGAACTCCAACATAGTCCAAGCATTGCTAGTTCCTCGAGCTATTTGGCAACTGGGCTTATTGAACCAGGACTTGGGAATAAAAAACCGGACCAGGCCAGTGATTTTTCAAAGGATGTTGCTAGTACACTCAAACAAGTCGAATCCCACATTTCAGCTTTAAAACCTTGTTCTGGTATTGTGGATTTTAAAATGACTAGTGCAAGTTTGGCTGTGATGTCTAAGCCAGTTACTCCTTTGACACAAACAAGAGATGGGTTTGTTAAAAAAAGCGAGCTGGGCTATCTTGGTGAGCCTGTAGCTTTGGGTCTGGGTCAAAATGATCTGCCGAGTCAGCAGGTGAGTCAACTCAGCAGGAAACATGATAGTCGTTTGAGCCCAGCACGCAAGCCCATTTATTCTCTGAGTCAGCTAGCGAGTCAGATCGGTGGTGTTGGGGACAGTGAATCATTTTCAAGAGCACGTGGCTGGCCAAGTGTGAGGAGTAGAATTGGGTCACTGAGTCGAGCAGTGAGTCAGAATGACGATTTAACGAGTCAGAGCGGTGATTATGTTCACGGGTTGAGGTTTCCTATGAGTCAGCCTTCCAAAGAGAGTGAAAAACAAAAAGATCCTACGGTTGAGATAAAGACAACTAGGAAGGGGGTTAGATCTAGACCATCCATGCCACCTCAGTTAGTGGAATCCACTTCTTCTCTTGGTCCTAGTGAGAGAAAATTGCCACCTCAGATGGTAATCAAACCAACTCTACTAGGACTAGATCAAAGAAAAGGGACCCACAAAATCAGCCATATGGGCCCACACAACAAGATCTTGCCACGTCAGGTGCTTGATGAATTAGAGGGTCCTAGCTCTTCTTCAGATTCTTACTTCTCCACTATTAATAAACAAGGTAGTAGTGTGAGCAGCAGTGAAAGCTTTGATTACTCATCGCCAAGTCAGACTCGGACCCACCATCAAATTGGTCCCACAAGTGAAACTAGTTGGGCTAGTGAGAAAAATCAAGGTAGTGGGAGCAGTATTGAAAGCTATGGTTACTCATTGCCAAATCAAACTCGGGCCTATCGTAACATTGGTCCCACGAGTGAAAGTAGCTGGACTAGTAATGAAAGCTACGGTTATATTGGTCCCACATTGAGAAGGGTTGTAATTACAAGTGAAAGTAGCTCAGAAGAGACTAAAAACGGTCCATATGCGGGTCCTACTAGAAGATTCAAATTAGGCCGTAGGAGAAGCCCAAAAAAAGCAATTGGACGGTTGAGGAATTTCAAGAACAAATTAGGACTTATATTTCATCATCACCATCACCATCACCATCATCACCATGATGATGATGAGAATGGTCAGAAAATGTTACACCATAGGGATGTGCATGATAGTAGAGCGGTTCAGAAGGTGAAGAAATCAACGGTGAGTAGTGTGCCACGGAAGCATCAGGATGGACATTTTCATGGTTTGATGGAAGGGCTATTGAAGCATGTGCAACATTCAAAGAAATCAAAGGGTTCTAAAGGTGGGATCAACCGGCTGGGAAATGGGCCACGTGGTGGTAATAAGAAGTTGCATTTGTGGAAAATGTTACGACGTCGTGGTGGTGGGGTGAAGCTGCCCAAAAGCAAAAGGGGGCGTGTTAGAATAGGGTTTATGAGGAAAAATAAAAAACCACTTCTTAAAATGAATTGAGATTTTTGGTTCCTTTTGAAAAAATAGTGTATTTATGTTTTCTTTTCCTATTTTTTGTGGGACTCACTTATGAAAAGCATGTTTGGGTTTGTTTTTTTGTTCTCATTTTATTTTCATTTTCAATATCAAAAAAAAAAAAAAAAGTGAGAATAAAAATAGAATACGAAAACAACTCTTTAACATTTTTCAGTTTCAGCAAAATGAGTTTAGTGGTATTTTTGTAAAAAAATTGAAAATTGCGAGAAAAGATTGTGAGGATATTCAATGAAGAAAGTAGTTGTTTTTTCATAACTCATATGAGTTCTTGAAGGAAAGATGGAGGGAAATCCAATGCTGGGTGGGCCTTTGGCCCAAAGCTTATTTGGAAGGAAATCCAATTGTAGAATAATATAAAGATGGAAGGAAACCCATTGCTTATATGGACTATTCCAGGCCTGTTTTTATGGGCCTACTTAAAAACAGCCCACGTTGGAAAATCTATCCTCAAAGTCAAACCAACCATTTAAACAAAGCAAAAAAAAGCAAAGAGTTGCTGTACTCTGTCTATCAAATATCAATATCTCCTCTTCTCTCATGTCTTTTGAATTTAGCAGCAGCAACATTGCCTTTGTCTTCTAATCACACACACAACAGAAATGGGCTCAGCTACCAAAGAAAATAAGAAGAACAGTAAGTTTCTCTCTCTAAGTAACAAAGTACAAGAGAAAAAGTTTGTAATTCGTTTTTGAGTTAGAAGTTCTTATGTTTCCCAAGTACCCTTTTCAATTGTCTGATGCTGTTCGAAATTTGATGTTCAAAGTGTGGTTGGTTTTAAGGTAGGATTTTTCTTTGATTAATGATGTAATGATATAATGGGTTCTTGAAATTTTGCAGGTTCTGCTAAAAGAGTAGCTGTTATTGGTGCTGGTGTTAGGTACTCTCCTCATTCATTAATATTTATGTGTTAAGGCTTTTTATTGTTGTTGGTAAATTATTCACTGTGTTTTCTTAGAGAGAGGCTGAGTGGGTCTTTCATCAATGTGGTAATCAACTTCTTTGATTAGTATTGTGAACTATGTGAATGTATAATGTGGGGTTTAATTGTGAAATCATGAAAAGGCAGGACTAATGCTAGGATGGAATTAGCTATTAATGTTTTGATTATATATTGGAAATGTTTAGTTTGTTTAATTTGATTTGTGTGAAATGGTTGTAAATTGTGCCTGCACACAATGCTCAAGCTGACTGGTAAGTGGCCTCTTTTAGCCATTAGGATAAAAGGTAACCATACTCACTCTTACCTCAGCGATCTAGAACCAGGCAATAGAGCTTCTTCAGCTGTCTGCCTCTTTCTAGACAACTCGTAGTGTAAACTATTGACATTGCAAAATCAACTGGCACCTTCTGATGTTTCCAATGGAGACATCCAAGCTTCAAAAATATAATTATGGTCCCTTAAGAATGTCTGGAGTATTTAAACTCTGCTGAAGTAAGCCCATCAGTCCTCCCTCAATGATTGGATGGAATGTAAGGTTTTGGGTTCAAGACTCACCAGGTGCATCGCATGAGTAACTTAACCAATTATTTAAAAAAACTCTCTTGAAATAAGCCCATCAGTCCAGAACTTAATTTATGCTTCAGTGATGAGTTTATTATCCAATTTGACAAATTATATTATGATACTCACACATTTTGCAATATAATTTGTCTTTTGTTTTCCATAAGTTGACTTTTACTTTATCTTTTGATGGTCAAGTGGGCTTGCTGCAGCATACAAATTGAAATCACATGGTTTGAACGTCGCAGTATTTGAAGCTGAAGGAAGAGCTGGAGGAAAGTTAAGAAGTGTTTCACATGATGGTCTAATTTGGGATGAGGGAGCGAATACAATGGTAAAAATTTTTTGTTTGCAGATTGGGATGACAATGAGTTCTTACTTGAAACCAATAGTAATGGAGGTTTTGTTGCTGTGCAGACTGAGAGTGAACCGGAGGTCAGAAGTTTGCTTGATGACCTTGGACTTAGAGAAAAGCAACAATTTGTAAGGGTTTTCTTTGTTGTTTCAAACATTTAACTGAGTAACCTGTAACTTGTGCATTGTCATGCTATAGTGGGAATCTTTTTCTTTGATTTGTCTTCTATCACAAACTATGTTTAAGACTTTTGACTGCTAAACTTTGATTCTTGGAGTTTTGAAGAGATACCTCATTGCTTTGGAAATAAATTTTTTGAAGTTTGTGGTAGTTATTCTCTTCATTTGTTATGGAACTTTTATGACTAAATAAATTGTTGTCTTCTGTTACAGCCAATATCACAGAACAAGCGGTATATTGTAAGAAATGGGATGCCAGTACTGGTATGTCCCGCCTTTTACATTGTGCTAATTGAGTTTGCTACTTTTGATGGTATCACATTTTTTTTTTTTAATTATAAATTTTAATTTTGTTACTGTTGTTTATATGCAGCTGCATTAACTGTGATGACAACCTTTCATTTTTTAATGTCAGATACCCGCAAATCCCATTGCACTGATCAAGAGCAACTTTCTTTCTGCCAAATCAAAGGTTTGTTTCCAAAACATGTTCGGAAACCACTTCAACCTTAGAAAATTTCCATTATTTAAAAAAAAAAAATATATATATATATTAATTTGCAATGTTTTTGGGTCCATTGACAATAATCATTACATGTTTTGTTTGTGTGTTGACAAAGGTTGTTGCAAGAAATAATGTATTCATAACAAAGATCTAGGCTTCCTGATGTATCATATGTGCATTCATATGCATCTAATCAAATGAATTCCTTAGATTTTGAAACTGGCAAGTTTGGGTAGAATATGGCAACTGGCAACTATGCACATGAGATGTGAGATTCATGATCTAAGGGCACCAAGAGTTCACTACAGTTAAATGATAATAATGGCCCTACACAAAGTGTGCAAATAAGAAGCTACAAGTTCTCTGTGCTGTTTCATTGCACACTTAAGGTCATTAGGTTGTTATCTTCAATTTCTGGAATTGACTTTATTTTATTTTTTCAAGGGTATGCAGTGTGCTTTTTTGTATACTCTGTGTACTTGGGTTACACCCCCTTGGACACTTATATTAACTTAAAAAATAATAATAATAATAATAAAAAACTCATGAAATTCTATATATATAGCTCTTGACACTTGACATGCTAGAGCATAAGACTTCCCACAAAAGTATACTTGTGGAGAAATATTAAGGTTTTTTTTACCCACAATTTTTTTTATTAAAAAAAAAGGAAATATTAAGGTCACTTATATTAAATATTGTACATGGCCTGTAATTGTTGTAAGAATTTGGAAAATAGGAGGGCACACCTTGATAGTTTCTATTTTGCTAGTGTTTGCCTTGTATCATTACTCTCTACAACTCTTGACACATTTTATACAATTTAAAAGTACAAAACTCACTTTGGAAGGCTTAGTACAAAACTTGGCTTAGTTGATCTGTATCTTTTTGCTTGAAAATCTTTCAAGTGGACAGCCAATTCAAAACTAGAAGAATCGTATCTGACAAAGCATATATTTCTAAAGTTATTTACAATTGGGGAATTAATACACAAGTATACAAATTGCATCTGAATTGCCAAGGTAATTTTAAATTGCATAAAGTGGAACCCAATTAGATTTTTTTTTTTCTTTTACACTGCACATCTTTTCTGTGAGCATTCTTCAAGTTCAAGGAGCATAGTACAACTCTTTCTCTCTCTCCTTTTGAGTATAGCGAAATGTGCATTTCTGTGTGTGCAGTTTCAAATCATTCTTGAGCCATTTTTGTGGAAGAAAATTAACTCCTCAAAAGTTTCTGATGACTATACACAGGAAAGGTGATAACCCTAAAAATATGTAATTTTAAGTTTTCTGCTCATACTTTTTCTCTTCTTTGTTTGTTACTATTTACAGTAGTCCCTTTGTTTTCTTATTTGCTATTTGTTCTCTTGTAGTGTGGGTGGGTTCTTTGAGCGTCATTTTGGGAAAGAGGTATTCATTGTATTGTAACACCATTAATCCGTAATACATACATTTCTATACATGAAATGATGTTTATGTAGCACAAATCTTTTGTTCTTCCTGAAATTGATAGATGGAAATATTTAATGCATTTCTAATTAGTGCTTTTCACTTGTAAGGTTGTTGATTATCTCATTGACCCTTTTGTTGCGGGCACAAGTGCTGGAGATCCCGAATCTCTTTCTGTGAGTAATGTCTAAGATCTTTGGACTACCTACATACTTATCATTGCTAAGAAGCACAAGCATAGGATTTTTTTTTTTTTTTTCAATTGATCAATTATGTCACTAACTAAAGAAGATGCCTGTGCATAAGTGTGGTGTATTTATCCTGCATTAATCTTTGTTTTTTGGGCAATCAGAAACTTTTAGTTTTAGAGAGCTGCTTTTATGAGCCATGACTTCTTTATGTTATGACTTCAACTGTTGATGCTTATTCATTTTCATTTGTTCAATAACCTCTTTTTATTGCTTTCTTAATGTTTCAAATAGATCCGGCATTCTTTCCCAGATCTGTGGAATCTAGAACAAAGGTACTGTGTACTTTATGCGATTTCTACATTTTACAATTGATTATTGCCAAAGATTTTTTTTTGACTTAACTGTTTGTTTGAATCTGGATTCGCTGTCAGTTGTGTCATTCTGTACAAACCCTGCCTTTGCCTATCCTATTGTTAGAAGAGAATTTATACTTGAGTCATGGCTCATGATTCAGTTGACCTTAAGAGATTTGTCTCTTTATAGAAGAATTTGTGATACATCTGGCTACAAAGAGTATATTTTATTATTTAACAGTTACATGAGCACTTTAAAATTTGGTCTATTTCTCTTGGTACTTGATGTCTTCTTTATCTGCAAATAACATTGTACTTCTATAGCTTCATTCCTCACTGACTTCTTGCAACCATTCTTTAGGACCTAATTTGGTACAACTTTCTGTAATTGAATTGGCAGGATGAACTATTGTGATCTATAATTATTAATAACATATACATATTGATATTCTATTTATTGATGCTTGTTTCATGATCAATGTCTATAATTGGCCTATTTTCTACTCTGTCAGGTTTGGCTCCATTATAGCTGGGCTGCTTCAATCTAAGATATCTGCCAAAAGGGTAAAAAGTGGTGAAACAAAGGGTACTTTAGAAAAAAAGAAACCTCAGCGTGGTTCATTTTCCTTTCATGGTGGAATGCAGGTACTGATACCTCTTAAGAATTTATGTAGTTTTGCATGTTGTACCTGACATCACTCAGGTGTAGCATGCTTCTTGTAGATGTAGGAATGTAATGCTTAATGTGATCTTATTTTGCACATTGCTAGTTTTTAGAATAAATACTTGGTTCTTGTATTCTGATCTTGGTCTTTTGCAGACACTAACTGATATGTTGTGTAAAGAGCTTGGCAAAGATGATGTTAAACTGAACTCAAAGGTCTTGTCACTATCTTACAGCTGTGATGGGAAGTCTGCATTAGAAAATTGGTCAGTTTCTTATGCTTCTGACCATGACAAGCATTTACAACGTTTATCTGTTGATGCTGTAATCATGACGGTCAGTATACATATTTTCTCAGAAACATTTTTTTCTCATTTATTTGCAAGACCATGGAATATGTATTTTTAACATTCTCAAAAAAAATGTATGATTTATTTGTCTGATGTTGCTGCTGCTGAAGCTTATGCAGCTTGATGCGAGTTGATTTGAAAGAAATAAAACAAGAATAAATGAAATAGAGCAAGAAAGAAAATATATCCATTTCACATGGCAGTTGTTGGATTCCTGCCAACTGCCATGACAAAATTTGATTAAAGAAAGTTGTTTCTCAAGGAAGAACCCGTGCCACAGAGCACTTTAATGCTTCTAAATTATGTATACTTACACTTTAGCCACATGACTTGCATGGAAGATGCTTCTGTATTCTGGAATGTAGTTTCACCTGCTCACACTTGCTGCATTATATATATACACACACACACACACACACACATATATATATTGCCAAGAAAGAAACATTGTTGACTGACAAGGAGCTTAAATTATTATAGGCTCCATTAAGTAATGTCAAAGAAATGAAGATCACCAAAACAGGAACGCTCTTTCCACTTGACATTCTTCCTGAGGTATCTATTCCTTAAGTTTGACTTGAATTATGACGCATCAGGTAGTAGGTGCTTTCCTTTCAGGTTGAGTATCTAAACAGAGATAACATTCCTCTAAATTGACGTTCAATTAATCTTTATACCTGTAAATGGTATAACTAAACAAGTTATAGTCTTCAACAAATACTTTTGGTACCTGAAAAAAAGTTCTTTTCAATCTTAATGATATTGCAGGTGACTTACACTGTCTCTGCTGGTCATATTGCAGGTGACTTACATGCCAGTATCTGTCTTAATCACAACCTTTAAGAAGGAGAATGTCAAGAGACCACTTGAGGGATTTGGAGTTCTTGTTCCTTCTAAGGAGCAACAAAATGGTCTAAAAACCCTTGGTAATGCTTGGCTCTGGCTCACTATACGTGAACAATCTAAATTATTCTTCTAATGTTTCAACTGTATGTAATTTGCTGTACAGGAACACTCTTTTCTTCAATGATGTTTCCAGATCGTGCACCTAATGACCTATATCTTTATACAACCTTTGTTGGGGGAAGTCGAAACAGTGATCTAGCTAAAGCTTCTACGTATGGGAAGCTTCCATGCTTTTGATTTAGCAAATAAATTATGTATCATATCCTTTACTGTTATATCTTTTACATCAAGTTCTAGTCATTCTACTTATTTCTGTTCTAATTATATATTCCCGTCAACTAACATTTTTCTCCTGTTACCTATATTGCTAGGGATGAGTTGAAGAAGATTGTTTCTTCTGACATCAAGCAATTGTTGGGAGCAGAGGGAGAGCCCACATTTGTAAAGTATAAAAACCAATATTTCTTCTTTTTCATTTTTCCTTTTTCTTCAGGTGGTAAATTTTGGAAATGAATATGTTAAATCCTGTAAATTACCATATTTCTTTATTTAAGTTTGTTCTTATATTGTGAAGTGTACTTAATGGCAGTCATTTCTACTGGAGTAAAGCATTTCCCTTGTATGGTCGTAACTATGGTTCAGTTCTAGAAGCAATTGAAACGATAGAGAAAAATCTTCCTGGATTCTTCTATGCAGGTAATCACTTATCAACTTGAAGCTTGCATGTAATAACTTGTAATTTGGATAAGCAATCATTTTCAATCTCCAGCTGGATGAAGGGCTGGCTGATCCTGCCGTTTCCTAAAGTTATATTATTATTATTAAATAACTAGAAGTTCAAATTTAGACCAATGCAAAAATCAACTTATTATAAGTGAAGGAATTCAATGAAAAGTATATGAAAATACTTATCCAAAAAAAAAAAAGGTATATGAAAAATAATTACCTTATTGAATTGAACTTATATATGAATGTGAAAGTGGATAAATACGGCTTGTCTTATTCTCCTTAATACACATCAATGACTACACTGTTATTAGAACACTTGGTATATTTCCACACTTTAATAACTAGGGTGTAAGATAGATCCCTAGAGAGCAATCATCTGTGAAGGAGAGAGTGAACAGAATCATCCAACATGTACTTAACGTTGAACATTTATTGACAAAGAAAGAACGATTATTTTTCTAGGAATAGTGCCTAACTTCAAGGGCGGTCACTTTTATGGGAAATTGCAATCAAATTTAGATAATAAACTTTTAAGATCTTAATAAACTAGCAATCCCTGTGGACGCCCATGGATTGGGCCAAACCAACTGAAGTTTCTAGGGAGTCGATGGCCAACTTTTCAAATTTAATAAACTTGTAAGATCTTAATATGCCTTAGCTTCAAGAGTTGTTAAACATGATCAGGTTTCTATTAGGCTTTTTAAGACATTCATGTAAGAAAATAACAGCACATCATACCATTATATCACTATAAGTTGTGAATATCACCATTTATGCTGTCTTAGCATGCTAGTTAATGACATTGCAACAAAAACTGGAGGATCTGTATTGTTACCGTTCTTCTTACTCTTTTCCTTGAATTCCTTGTCCTAAGGTTTGTCCATGAAATGATAGGATTACATACAGCCCTGAAGTAGAACCGAACTTATCTCCTCGTGGCCTTATCCAACTGAATTAGATGGTGTTGGGTACAGAAATACTATTTTCAAAACATTGTAGATTTTGGGTAAATGCCTCTGAATATAATGAAGCTTCTTATCCTACATTTGTGAAAATGATAAAATTATGGAAAATAATGATTTTGACTGAGAAATGTTATGCTGCTGCTAAGGAATCCTCCGAGTGGATTTTTATCTTGAATTCTTGATATTTATTTGTGTACTACATATATGGACAGAGACAAACAAGAACTGCTTCTGTCCACCGTATTATGTTATGCTCAGCTAATGCCATCAATAATTTTAATTTTTCTTTTCTGGTATGGACTAGGTAACCATAAGGGTGGACTGTCTGTTGGCAAAGCAATAGCCTCTGGGTGCAAAGCAGCTGATCTTGTGATCTCCTATTTGGAGTCTTCTTCCGATGACAAATTGCTCAAGGAAGGACCAACGTTATAGAAATAGGAAGTGTATCCTTGGTACTTAAAATGTTTTCTAACCTTTCTTCTTTGAAGAATATAAGGATGGGTTATCTCTTGCAGAATGTATACCATTCCCCTCTTTTGAAGGGTAAGCAATGAACATTATCTCTTTGTGCATGATAGAGTTACCTTATTGTGACATTTTTGTTTATTAATAAGTCCCAAGATTTTCCCCCCCTTTTTCCATTTTGTGGGATAAATAGTTCTTCCAAGATTACAATTTGATGGTTCTAATTTTTTTTTTAAATTGCTTAAAGCCGGCCGATAGGCGAAAGAGGATCCACTAGTTCAGTTTTGATTAGAATAGGCTTATAATAGAGAATGCTCTAACCTTGGGAACCAGGCCAAGCCATCCTTTGTTTGTGGTCGACATTTCGGCAAATGAGAGTCAATAATTAGCTTAATCCAATAGCAACAAAAAGAACGAAAACTTAATTAGAGGGTGTTTGGTTTGAGCATAATTTTAACTCAAAACTCAGTTTTCAAACTCAGTGGCCCGCAAAAAAAAAAAAAAAAAGTGTGTTTGGCTGAGTTTTTGAAGTTAAAAAACAATAAAAACCAGTGAGGTTGATCGCATTTATCCACCCTAGGTACTTGCAATGTACACCCTAAAACTTCAAAACTTTGCAACAGCACTCGTTGAGAATAATCTGCGGTATTCATGATGATCCTTTCTATTCAAGCAGCATTATTGCAATGATGAAAACGGCAGAAAACAAGGGAACGCCCAGTATTAATAGACCCCGAATAAAGCTTCTTTTTTTCTTTACTCTTTTTTTTTTGGTCAAAAAATAATAATAATCATTCTGTGTAAGGGAAGTTCCACTTCCACCAAGCATAAGTATAGCGAGAATCATAATCAGTTTGGTTATGATCCTCATAATCCTTTTCTAAGTAAAGCAACATAGTGATTTAGGTTAGCATCACACTTCTTTCTCAAAAAAAAGGTTAGCATCACACTAGTACCACTCCAACTTTTCCCTTTGTTTGTACGTGTTTAATGGATTGCCTCACCATATGATTAATTGCATCAACATATATGAGTTTTTTTTTTTTTTTTTTTTTTTTGTGTGGAGAAACTATAGAAGTGAGTATCTACTAAGTTGTATTTAAATTTTAAAACTATGTCATACTAAAAAGATAATATAATTCATTGCGCTGTGACATTGCCTTTTAGAATGTACTAGTATAATTTATTACTTCCACACCCACCCTCCACACACACCCCCCCCCCCCCCCCCCCGTCAAAAAAAACAAAAAAACCTTATGGCTGGAATTAAACTTACACGAACCATTACGTAGGAAAATTTTTTTTTGGGCCAAGAGCTTTATAGTTCGACTTGCAATTTTTGATATTTTCAATAATAAATACGTTTAAGATTCAATTTTCCTTTACTTAACTATCAAATTATTATCATCTACTTTACGTGTGCGTTTGCGTACTATGGTTTCCGCGTTTGCGTTTGGCTAATCTCATGACATTGTTCATGGACCAACCAAGTTGCACAAAACGCTTGATTGTTTAAAAAATATTTTGTTACAGTGTTTTTAACAATAAATTTTCAGTTTTTAGCAAATAAACGGTATCCAAACAGGTTCTACATATCACACAATTTTATCATAAAATTATTTTACATTGTCAAAATAGGATCTCAAGAACTATAAAAATTATATAAGATAATAATATAAAAAAAAAAAATTTTCTTCTAAAGTGGATAATTTGAGGAAAGGTATGGGCTTTTAAGGATTTGACTTTCAAACTTACGAAGGCAACAAAATTTGCCCTTACAAATTGTCTTGACCATCACTCCTCTCTGCCATAGCTCGCTCGCAACAATGACTCAGTGTCAGTGAGTGAGCCAACAAATAGTTTTCCTCTCTCTAGGGTTTTTCTCTCAGGGCTTCAATCAACACCAATTCAGCCTCTCAAACCACAGGTAAGTTTCTTTTAATACAATTTACAAACCCGCAAATCTTTTCTCAGAAAGAAAAAAAAAATGTTTCATTTCATATGCAAAACGCTGATACAAAACAGAATTGTAAATTCAAAAACCAGTTATGTTTGTTATATCCATACCATGCCATTTCTCAGTTCTGTTTCAAACCCCACAGAGAAACAACCTTTGACAGTCTCTTACCTCATCAACTCATGTGGGTTGTCCTTAGAACAAGCTATTTCAGCTTCTAAAGTTGTCAACATTAAATGCACAGACCAGCCAGACTTACTTCTTAAGCTTTTGAGCACTCATGGCTTTAGTCTTTTTCTTGAGGTTGTCTCTATTTATCTTAGTAAGCTAGTGTACAAAAAACGAAGACTGACTTACTGAAGGTGCATGCATCAAAGTGCAAGTCAATGATTTTGAAATTCCAACCATCTAAAATAGTAAAGAGGTTTGAAATTTTCAAAATCAAATCGAAATTTAATCAAGATCAAAGATGTAATAATTATTTTAATAATTAATAATATAAAGATAAATAAATTTTTTTTTGAGAATCATAAAGATAAATAAATTAAATGTACAAAATTTAATAATATTGATTAAAATAATATAATCTTTTAAGAGATTTAAAAATATATCTTGATTAAATAATAAAGCCTTAGTAGAATTTCCTTATCAATTTTTAACAAATTGCACAAAATGGGTAATATTTCAAAAGGTTTAATAAACTAGTTTTTTTTATTTTTTTATTTTATGAGCAACAAACACATACATGAGAGAGAAAAAGAAGTTCTAATACAAGGACACAAACTAGTTTATCAACACAAAGGCACAAACAAATACACACACAAAGGATCTTAAAAAAAAAAAGTTTATTGAAAGGAAAAGGCTATTATATAAAGTTTAAACTTTAAACTAAAAAATAAAAATTCTACATAGTCCTTTTTCTTTTTGCTGAATAGTCAACATGCCCTTTTAAGTTTTAGAATAAAATTCCTATAAAAAAAGATTTTAGAATAAAATAACCAAAACTTTTTTTTTTTGAAACTTAAACCCATACCCACTAGTACATGTTGCCTCTCTTCCTCAAAAAATGAACCACACTTTACTTCACTTATTCACCCTCCAAACAATCAGATCTGGGAAAACCTCTAATCTGTTTCAAGCCATCTCGTCAGCTAATAGCGTATAGAACTAAAACTTTAGAAATGCTGCTGCAATATCGGTTTTTCGTAGGTATAGCGAAGGAAGCCCAAGTCAATGCCCTAGGGCATTGGTTAAAATTTAAAAAAATTATAATCTTCTTCTTTTCTATTTATTTTAGTAAGCTAGTGTACAAAACATCCCCGCGTGGTTAATTTTTATTCGAATCGACGAAAGCCAATGTTTGAATTTTACTCAATACTTTTTTATTCAAACACGAGGACTCACTGAAGATGCATGCATCAAGCCTATTTGTTCGTGGTGGTGTCCCTTCTCTAGTCCTCTTCAAAGGAAGAATTCAGTTTATAATTCTCAGGCATTTGATATTGTCTATTTGTATTGATCGGAAATTATGGACTTTGAGGTGTATATAGAATAGGCGAAAAATGGGCATTTGTCCTTAATTTACAAACTATACAGTAAAATGCCCATATTTTGAAACTATTTAACAAAATGCTTCTGTTTTTTAAACTCGACAAAATCAAGTTACAAGTAAAACTCGACATTAGCAATGTCGAGTTCTATACATATTTTGCCACTTAATTTTTTTGGAAAATTTAAGTGGAACTCGATATTGCTAATTTTGAGTTCCACTTAAAAATATATATAGAACTCGATTTTTAAGATATCGAGTTTACACATAACTCGATTTTGTTAAAATTGAGTTTCAAAAACATGGACATTTTGCTAAATAGTTTCAAAATAAGGACATTTAGTTGCATAATTTGTAAATTTAGGGTAAATGCCCATTTTCTCCTATAGAATAGAACAGTCTTGAAAGCGATAATTGCTCTCACTTCGAAAGAGTTTTTGTTATCGGTGAGTAGTCAATTCACCTCTAAGATATAATAAAAACACCAACTACATACAACAGTTTTAGAAGTTTCCTCTTAAAAGAATTTCTTAGGAAATTATATATTTGACTAAGTAATGTAAGAAAAATGCAAGTTGTAGTTCATAAAAAAATGGAAGTTGTAATAAACTTTTTTCTGGCCACAACTAACAGATCATGAGTAGTTTCAGTATAAAATTATGGCTTTCATTTTTTTTTTAAGAACAAATACACACAAAAAAGAGGGAAAGAAATTCTAACTCAAAGGCATATCACAAACTCTACTCAAAAAGGAAGAGAAAAGATTTGTATTCTCAGGGGCGGAGGGAGGGGGGGGGGCCTAGGGGGTAGGTGCCCCTCTTGAACTTTAAAATTTTTTCGCTAATAATATTATAATGACCTAAAATACCTTATTTCCCCCTGACACAAAAGACAAAAAAAATTTCTCAATTCACCGTACCTTTTCTAAGTAGACTTCTACACCTACTACAATTCTAATATATAAAACCAATGGGTCCCACTTAGTAATGATTAAAAAGAAAAAAAAAATCTCGATATTGATTCATTGAATAGTAGTCTGAACACAAGCTTGATGGATTAGACAAAAACGTACTACAAGTCTACAACTATAATATAAAATTGTGGGTCCCACTTGGTCATGATTAAAAATAATAATAATAATAAATAACAACCTTGCTACTGGCTATACCTACACAGAATAGGATTCAGTACTAGCATAAAACTCTGAAGAAAAAAAAAAGTGTATATATAATGCAAACAAAGCATGCCTCCCATAAAAAAAAAAAAAAAAAAAAATTCTTTTCATATCAGTCTCTTTTAGTTTTTAAAAGCATCAAGTTGGGTTTTTAAGTTACACGTTCAAATATTCATAGGTATACATACTCTTAATGCTTTTTCTTTGATTTATTTATGTAAAGTTATGATTTACAACTATATTTTATGTTGGCTTTATTCCATGACAAAAAGTGTTGTAATTGCTTCAATTTTGTTCCTTGTATTTTGTGGGATTTTATTGTATTGGGTTTAGTATTAAGTTGGTGAAGACTCAAGCTTAAATGAAGAATCAGTGAATTTCGCGAGAAGCTCGTGAGAAGCTAAGCTGCGAAAGAGCACTTGAGGAGCACATGACTGGAAGCTGAAGAGTCGTGCCAGGCTGTCGTTTTCGCGAGTGTCTCGCGGGTAAGGCCTTCCCACGAGACAGTCGCGAAACATTCTGCATGGAGGATTTTTAAGTGAGACTTTCATACCCTTCACCCATACTATATATACCCTCATTACCCACAAATGCAGATGAGGCCATTCAAAGAGAAAAACCCCAGATAGGTTTTCTACAACACACACACCCATCCTTTTGAGAGAGAGCTACTCATCCTTAGTGAGAAATCCTTGTAGTCTCTTCTCCATCCCTCTCTCATTGTCATACCTTAAGAGGAAATTTGTACCCAAACACAACCCACACCTTTTTTGAGTGTAAAGAGTGTTTTGGAGCTTGGGAAGCTTTGGGAATTGCCAAAAGAAGCCGGTGAGGCTTGGTTGATGCTATGGGCTATAGCGGGATCCAGTAAGCTAGAGAAGACAAAGGTTCGGCGTAACCTCGTTGGAGAAAGAAGCTTGGAGGGCTTAGGTGCACTGGGTGGATTAGGCTTAGAGGGTCTTCTGCTATCCGTGTATCCCAACTACATTCTCTAGTGGATCATTGACGGATGCAATCGGGCGTATTGCGGGATCCGGAGAGCTAGACAAGACATGGTTCCGAGAAGCTTTGTTGGAGTAGGAGCTTGGAGGGCTTAGGTACATTGGGTAAATTAGGCTTGGAGGGTCTTTTACTATTCGTGTATCCTAACTTATTGTCTAGTGGATCGATTTACCGCTTGGAGGGCGGCGGAGAGGATTTTCACCGAGTTCTTCGGTTTCCTCTTCGATAACACATCGCCGTGTTATTTTGTGGTTGCATCTCTCTTCCCTTACTCTTGTGCTTTACCTTTATTATTTGTTGTTCATGTTTATGCACTAGAGTAATATCAGTTGATTGCGTTTCATTTACTCTTGTTTCTGCACTTAGATAAGTTAGAGTAAAAACAATCTAGCCGTAACTTTTAATCGGGGGTCTAAATAGCTCTTTTGTTTTCAACACATTTTCGAGCTTTCAATTGGTATCAGAGCAGGTACACTTGTATTGGTTTCATTACCTAAGTGTGATCCTTGACCCCTTGTGTGTTTGCCATGGATAGTGTTTTGTATGCTTCTATGGTTGTTGATGATTGTAGCATGTCATGTGTTTGTGAAAATGCCTCTATGAGTGTTAATCTTCATAATTGTGATGACATGTTACTTCTATAGGTGTTGTTGACAAACTCTTGAAGAAAGAAGCTAAGAAGTTTCATAAGAATTTGAGCAAGTTTTGTTGTGAAAATGATGATTTGATTGCTAAACTCAATGAATCCAATAAATTGGTTGAAAAATATAAGAAGCTTGCTGAAAATTCTCTTGAAAAATTGAAAGAGTTTGAATGTTTAAATATGGACTTGGATGCTAAACTAGTTTTGTCTAACAAACTTGTTGATGATCTTAAATGTGAAAATGAATCTCTTAAGATGCATGCCAAATGTTTGATTGCTGAACCTATTGCTAAAAATGATGAAAATATTTGTTGCAATCATGTTATGGTACCCGATTATGTGCCTATTGTGTGTTCTACCTCAAAGGACAAACCGGTGTATATTCCTCCACACAAAAGAAATCAAAAAGTGGAGAGAAATGCTCTTAAGCCTAAGCCTCTGTTTAGGTCCCATCCTAGGGAATTGAAGGGATCTAAGTTTGTTCATACTTGCCACATTGTGGTGTGATCGGTCACATAAGACCTCAATGCCCTATGTTGAAGAAAGAACAAAACCATGGTGCTAGATCCCTTCCCAAAAGACCTAGTGGACCTAAACACATTGTTTGTCACCATTGTGGTGCCTTTGGTCATCTAAGACCTCATTGCTCTAAGTTTCAAGCCCTTAAAAGAATCAAAAGAAAAGAGAAACTTGAGCTTTTTGGAAGTTGTGCTTTGCAAGCTAAACCGGAATTGATGGAAAATGGTAAGTTGTTGAAGAAAGTTTTTAATGTTTTTACCTCCTTGTCTATGTGCATCTCTGGTTCTCATTCTTCCAACCCTCGTCTCACTTCTCATGAGACACTCATTCCAAACAATCATTTCGTTTGGATGAGGAAGGGTTCCTATGGTTGAGCTTTTGCTCTTTTGGTCATTTATCTAGTTCTTTCGATCTTTGTAGGACCCTTCATGCATTAGATGCTTTATTGTCATGCATTTGTGCATCATGCATCTCTTTATATGCATTGTTTTGTTTTTATTTTTTATCTTACTTTTATGTCTTTGTTTTGTGTGTGTAAAAAATTCAAAACCACATAAAAAGTGAAAAATTCAAAAAGTTTGATCGTATATGTTTGAGCACATGTCATATGTGAGTTTGGCCTAGTACCTTCGTACTAATGGCGTAGTGCATTTACGAGCTTAGCTTGTTATGTATGCACATTTATCTTTGTGGGAAAAATCTGGAAAACTATGTGTGATTGTTGTAAATCGATCTTCAAGCTTGTCATGAATGATTGGTCAATTGTCTTGATGGTCTTGATACTTGCATAGACTTGTTCCTATATCTCTTCCCACTTTATTTTTATGTTTTTGCAAATAAAGCTCACCAAATGTAAATCTTAAAATGAATACGAGATTATGAGCTGCAAAAGCCTGTCGCACATACTAGTATTTGACTAGGAAAAAGGGAAAGCGACTTTTGTATTGAAATGTATGGTGCTCAAAAAGCCAAAGGCTAACTCACAATGTTGAAATATCAAAAAATTTCAAGCACCGACCTCAAAAATGAGATGTATTGTTCAAAAAATGATCAAATGTTATGATTTGTAAAGAAGCCAAATGAAAAGCTTCATAGATTTTGTAATCATCTTTGTGGGAGGTCATATATGTTCATTTCTATAAGTGAGATAGACCACCTGACTTAGTACTAGTTGTGTATGACTTGATTGAATTGATCATTGAAACTTCATTCTAGACTAAGGACTATTCCACACTTGATCCACACACACAACACACTAGTTTAGTTCAATTAATGCTTATCTCATTTGTGTGATTGTACATGTTCAAATGTGATGTGTGTGTGCTCAACCATATGTGGATCAAACCAAAAAGATTTTTGTTCTTTTTGTTTGCTTTTGGAAGTGATTTGTATCACCCATGTTTTTCAAAGTTTTTCAAGTTGTTTTTGTGTGAAAAACATGTTTTCTGGGTGTTTTCTTGACCCATTTCATGTGTATGCTCAACTGGGAGTTAAATGGTCCAAATCTCAAGTTTTTCAGCTTTGGACAGAGGCTATTGTGACTATTTCGCTAGTATTTCGCTAGTAAGGCTTACCAGCGATATACCAGCGAGATACCAGCGAAATTTTCGCGGGAAGCTAACCAGCGAGATACCAGCGAAATTTTCGCGGGAAGCTAACCAGCGAGATACCAGCGAAAATTTCCAAATCAGCTTTTAAAGGGCATTTCGTGGGACATTTGTTCTAAACATCTCCCATCTTTTCCCAACCCTTTGTTTTAATGTTTCTACATCAAAACCCAACTAAATTCAAGTGTTTTTCAATCCATTAACATCTCTAAGGTAATCTTTAACTCTTTTAATTGATTTTGATCTTTAGATTATGTTTTTGGGGGTTTTATGTTCATAGTTGGGATTTTCTCAAATGGGAGTTGGAAAACTTAATTTTTGTCAATCTTTTTTATTGGGCTTTGTTTTAAATGATTATTTGCTTTGGATGTTGGCCCCTTGTGGCAAAAATAACATGTATTTAGGCAAGATTTTCATATATTCATGCATTGTTTAACATGCATGTGTAATGTGTGCACTCTATGTGTTTGATAAAATGCCCAAATGGCATTTTGTTGTTGTTTTGGACTCCGATGAGTACCAAACTTTGGGGATCACCATAATTATTCATGTTTATCATGTTTTGATCATTGGTGGTGTGTTTTATACACCTTGCCTCTTGAGTGCTTATTCATGCATTGGTCATGCATCTCACATGCACACTAGATGCACCTTTGCTGCACACACTCTAACACTTGACATGTTTTGCATTCACTCATGCTAGTTAAGTCTTTTTAGACATTTTTAGCACATATAACATGTTCTTGTGTCTATGTCATGCCTAGGTTCATATCATGTTCCATCATTCTTAGCATGTCATGTTTACTTTATGCTTTGTAGCATTTTTCAAAGATGTTTTTGTCTTTCGTTTGATCATCTTGCACCCCTCATGCATCATCATTTACCCTTGTTCATATCTTCTTTTCTTTCCCTCCTTCCTCTTGATTGATTTGTCTATTCGTGACAAAAAGGGGGAGAGTATACTGGTTTGTATCGTCATTTCTATATGACTCATGTGCACACTCTTAGGGGGAGTAATTCTACCTCGTGCACATTCGTAGGGGGAGAAAGCCATAGGGGAGATGCATATACCAAGGAGGAGAAGACATTTTTTTTTAGAAAACCTTGTTTTACTTTATGCTTGTTTTCTCGTTGCTTTATGGTGCTTTGAGTTTTGTTTAGTATCATCTATGCTTTGCTGCTTTCATTGCATCATGCACTTATGCCCTAGTAGGATCTTGTTCCTAGATGCATATACTTCGTGTATTTTGCATTGGTTGTGTGTTGGACATGCTTTTATCCTTATGCTATTGTGCTTTTTTGGTTGCATGTTCGGATGATCATTTGCTTTGCTATATGATCATTGTAGTTATTTCTATATGACTGTTTTGATGTATGGTCAAGTTACTCACATGTTTCACATGATGTTTACTTGATCGCATTTTACTTATTACATTATACTTGTCCTTTTATCACTTGATTTACCTTGAGGGTCTAATGTGTTTTGTGCAAGTGTTTCAGGTTACAAGTATATATGTTCCAAGTGCTACACAGCTTCTAGATTTAGGTGTGAGTGAGTTTTACCATTGTTCCCAAACTCACGTTTAAGTCTAGAGTCTGTTATAGGGTGTTTTGTCACGGAATAGCCAAATGGGGAGATTGTAAAGTTATGATTTACAACTATGTTTTATGTTGGCTTTATTCCATGACAAAAAGTGTTGTAATTGCTTCAATTTTGTTCCTTGTATTTTGTGGGATTTTATTGTATTGGGTTTAGTATTAAGTTGGTGAAGACTCAAGCTTAAATGAAGAATCAGTGAATTTTGCGAGAAGCTCGCGAAAAGCTAAGCCGCGAAAGAGCACGTGAGGAGCACATGACTGGAAGCTGAAGAGTCGTGCCAGGCTGTCGTTTTCGTGAGTGTCTCGCGAGTAAGGCCTTCCTGCGAGACAGTTGCAAAACATTTTGCTTGGAGAATTTTTAAGTGAGACTTTCATACCCTTCACCCATACTATATATACCCTTATTACAGATGAGGCTATTCAGAGAGAAAAACTCTAGATAGGTTTTCTACAACACACACACCCATCCTTTTGAGAGAGAGCTACTTATCCTTAGTGAGAAATCCATGTAGTCTCTTCTCCATCCCTCTCTCATTGTCATACCTTGAGAGGAGATTTGTACCCAAATATAACCCACACCTTTTCAAAATGTAGAGAGTGTTTTGGAGCTTGGGAAGCTTTAGGAATTTCCAAAAGAAGCCGGTGAGGCTTGGTTGATGCTATGGGCTATAGCGGGATCCAGTAAGTTAGAGAAGACAAAGGTTCGGCGTAACCTCGTTGGAGCAAGAAGCTTGGAGGGCTTAGGTGCACTGGGTGGATTAGGCTTGGAGGGTCTTCTGCTATTCGTGTATCCCAACTACATTCTCTAGTGGATCATTGACGGATGCAATCGGGCGTATTGCGGGATCCGGGGAGTTAGACAAGACATAGTTCCAAGAAGCCTTGTTGGAGTAGGAGCTTGGAGGGCTTAGGTACATTGGGTAGATTAGGCTTAGAGGGTCTCTTACTATTCGTGTATCCCAATTTATTGTCTAGTGGATCGATTTATCGCTTGGAGGACGGCGGAGAGGTTTTTCACCGAGTTTTTCGGTTTCCTCTTCGATAACACATCGCCGTGTTATTTTGTGGTTGCATCTCTCTTCCCTTACTCTTGTGCTTTACCTTTATTATTTGTTGTTCATGTTTATACACTAGAGTAGTATCGGTTGATTGCGTTTCATTTACTCTAGTTTCCGCACTTAGATAAGTTAGAGTAAAAGCAATCTAGCCGTAACTTTTAATCGGGAGTCTAAACAGCTCTTGTGTTTTCAACACATTTTCGAGCTTTCAATTTATTTATTTAATTTTTTGAAGAATCATATTATATGTTTAAACTGTTTATATTTAGATAGATCTCTTGATTTGACTATTCTTAATCATAAATTTATAATTCAAATTATATGTTTAAACAATTTGTATTTATAATGATCTCTTAATTTGATTATTCTTAATCATAAATTGGTAATTTTTTTTCTTCTTTATTTTAATGATATGACGTATATAATTGTAGTTAATTGAGATTATGGAGAATTCTTGACAATAGTTATTTTTTTTTCTTTCTGTTAGATTCTGTATGATAATTACATTATCATATAGTTGTTTATTTATTTTGTTATTAATATTGATTAATTTTTTACTTTCAATCTTGTCTTTTAATCCCCCCAACCTAAATTCCTGGCTCCGCCACTGATTAGTTAATCACTTATTCAGTTTTAGGATGCTTGAGTATGTGGCTGAAAGCTCAAAAAAATTTAATACAAAATTCATGGGTTAATTGTCTATACCCCTAACTATTGGGTCTATTTCATGGGTCTATTTTACTTTCAATCTTGTCTTTTAATCCCCCTTTGAAATTTTGGAAATAGCTAGGCAAATTACTCCTTCTTGTTACTAAATTCCATTAAATTCAAATCTTTTCTTTTAACGGTAAGAGGTGATTTGCTAGTTTCCAATATTTAAGTGTGGTCATTGTTCGGCTTTAAAGTTTGGTGGAGAGGGCTGAAGTGAGCTGAATATTTAAAGGGATCATTTGACAGTAGATCTAGGTCATGATCAATGTTTTGGGGAGGAGATAAAGGGAGTAATAGAACACGTACCGTAAGAGGCCATAGATACAGTTTATTATTTTGAAAGATGGTGAGCTCAGAGAAAGGGAATGAAAGGAATGGACAGGGGTCGAAAACGTGGATGCCAGTGTTTCCAAGGATGATAAAAAGATTTGAATCAAAGTACACTTTGAATGGATTTAGAAGATAGACACGGTAGCATTGTAGAGGTGTTTGGGACTGTTTGGGGGATTCGATTCATTTGATTTGCTAATTAATGGGATTACTTAGTGTAATTAGGCTATGATGGTTCTCATTTTTTTTTCCCTCTCTTTCTTCATATTAAATGATAGTAAAGTGGTAATGACATTTTTTGTGGTGTCCCATATATATATATATATATATATATATATATATATATATATATATCAATTTTCTTCATTTAGAAATTTAGGCTACATCATTCTCATAAAAAGAAATTTAGGCTACATTTACTTTGATGTAAAAATATTTTCCTAAAACTATTTTTAGTGTTTTCTATTGTTTGGTGACTAGGAAAATATAGTTAAGGGGGTATAAAATGTTTTACACCCAAAAAAATATATATAAAACATTTTTCACCTTTAACCCCTTCACAGTGTCTGCACTAAACATCTCTAAAATGACCAAAATATACTTGAAACCTCTTAAATTACCAAAGTATCTCCAAAATGCCTAAAATTACCTAAAAAATATATTTTAAAAAATCCAAAATGATCAAAATACCCCCTTAAAACCCCTAAAATTACAAAAATACCATAGGAACCTCCAAAATACCCCTAAAATGTCCAATATAACTCCAAAATGATCAAACTACCCCCTAAAATCTAAGGGTGGGAATATGTGTTCTTGTGTTGTGTTCGTATTTATGTCAACTCATGAGTATTTGACTATATAAGAAGTTGACATGGATACGACATGTCTATTAATTGTGTTTGGATCCTTGACCCCGACATGTACTGTTTATTAAATGAGTCATATTACAACTATAAATTTTCAAGGGTAAAATAGTAAAATAGACTTTTAGTTAAATGTGTCAAACAAGTTCAAATGAGTTTCATGTGTCAAACTTGAATTTTATTAAATGGGTCAATTCCTTTTGACCTAAAATTAACACTAACCCGTTAAGTCTAAATCCTAACTTGCTAACTTTGTGTAATGTTTGTATTGTGTTCTCTAGATGTGTCAAATATTGCCACTTATAAAAATCTCTAAAACGACCAAAATACTCATAGAACAAGTATAATGACCAAAATGTCCATTTTGATTATTTTGGATGGCCAAGGGTATTTGGTCATTTTGGATAGGGAAAAATGCTCATACACCCCCCTAAACTTTCAACCACTGGCCGAAACACCCCTTGAACTTTTTTATTAGCCAATTTACTCCATAAACTATACACATCTGCCAATTCAATACATCTGCTAGTTTGGTGTTAAAAAAACTAACAAAATAAATGCATGTGAGATTTAAAAACTAGCAAACTCAATTTTATTAATTTGAAACCGATGGAAAGAAGAGAGAGCTAGGTTTGATCACTGGAGAGAGGAGAGGGATGGTAGAAGTGTAGAACTAGAGCCACCGTGATAGGTAGCCCCATTGTATCGCCACCAATGTCTCGACGGCAGCTTGTGCTTCCACCACCGTTTGACAGCCACCGCCTGGTATGTTTGTTTGTTTGTTTGTTTGTTTGTTTGTTTGTTTCTTTTTTCTTTTTTCTTTCTTTCTTTTGCTGGTATTGTTATTTAAATCCACAAAGAACCCTTTGTTTTTTTGATTTTCATATGTTAATTTCTATAGGAATTTCTTGGTTTGGTTTAATTTTTTGGGGTTGGGTTTCTATAAGCTCTAGTGAATGTGTATTGCATTATTAATTTTGAGTATGCTATACAACTATTTGATTAAATGCTTGAGAGATATCTAAGAAATATAAGAAACAGAGGCTTTTGGTTAAATTCCAACGGTATTTTGGTTATTTTATGAGGTTTTGAGGGTATTTTATTTATTTTTGAGGAGTCAATGGTATTTAGGCCGTTTTAAAAGTATTCGTGGGTATTGTGGTCGTTTTGGGGGCGTTTTGGTCATTTTCTAGGGATTTGGGATATTTTGGACGTTCGTGTTGCATTTTAGCCATTTTGGCAGTTCTAAGGGGGTCTTTTAGGGATTTTGGTCTCTTTATAGGTTTTTCGATATTTTGGTAATTCTCATGGATAAAATAATTTTTTTTAACTAAAAAGTACCCTTGAAATCACTAGACTAGCCAATATACTCCCAAAATCACCAAAATCACCAAAATACCCCCAAACCAGAAAATGTCTAAATAAAAACACCCCAAAACCTTCTAATTGACCAAAATAGCCTCAAAATCTGTACAATGACAAAAATAAACCGAAAGGATCTATAATGACCAAAATACCCCTAAAACGACTAGAATGAGCAATCAAATCTTGATACCTCGTAAATAACAAAAATACCCTAAACATCTAAAATGATTAAAATATACACCTCGACGATGCTTAAATGAGCAAAATGCCCCACAATCCACTAGAGTAAGAAAAAAAACTTGAAACCGACCAAAATACCCCATAAATCTAAAAAAATTGAGTGTATTTTGGCTTAGTTTTGGGGTATTTTGGTCATTTTTTCAAGGGTATTTTGCCAATTTTTGAGGATTCGAATGTATTTTGATCATTTTAAAAGTTTCCAGGGGTATTGTGGTTAGTTTGGGGGCGTTTTGATAATTTTCTAAAGTTTTGGAATATTTTGGACATTCAAGGTGCATTTTAGTCATTTTGACAGTTTTAAAGGGGTCATTTTAGAAGTTTTAGTGTATTTATTGGTTTTTTGGTATTTTGGTAATTCACACGGGTCAAATAAATTTTTTTTTTCGAAAAAAATACCCTTGAAATCACTAAAATGGCCAATATACTTCCAAAATTTCCGAATACCCCAAAACCACAAAATGTCCAAAAAAAACCCCCTCGAAACCTCTTAATTGACCAAAATCGCTTCAAAATCTATAAAACGACTAAAATAACCGTAAAACCTCTGCTATGATCAAAATACCCCTGAAACGCCTAAAATGAGAAGTCAAATCACGATACCTCGTAAACGACCAAATGCCCCAAACATCTAAATTGATTAAAAAATACCCTTCGACATTAATAAAATGAGCAAAATGTCCTAAAATCCTCTAGAATGAGAAAAACAACTTGAAACCAACCAACGTACCCCAAAAATCTAAAAAATCGAGTGTATTTTGGCTTAGTATAGGGGTATTTTGGTCATTTTCAGAGGTTTCGAGGGAATTTTGCTTATTTTTGGGGATTCGGTGGTATTTTAGTCATTTTAAAAGTTTCCGGGGGTATTGTGGTCGTTTTTGGGGTGTTCTGGTCATTTTCTAGAGATTTTGGATATTTTGGACATTCGTAGTGCATTTTAGTCATTTTGGCAGTTCTTAGGGGTTCATTTTAGAGGTTTTAGCGTATTTATAGGTTTTTTGATATTTTTGTAATTCTCTTGGGTAAAATAATTTCTTTTGGGACAAAAAATACCCTTGAAATCACTGGAATGGACATTATGCTCCCAAAATCACCAAAATACCCCTGAAACCACAAAATGTCCAAAACAAACCACAAAATTACCAAATACCCCCAAAACTACAAAATGTCCAAAAAAAAACCCCCCGAAACCTCTTAATTGACCAAAATAGCCTCAAAATCATTAAAATGACTAAAATAATCGCAAAACCTCCACTATGACTGAATTACCCCTGAAACGACTAGAATGAGAAGTCAAATCTCGATACCTCATAAATGACCAAAATGCCCCAAATATAAAAAATGATTAAAAAATACCACTCGACATTGATAAAACGATCAAAATGCCCTAAAATTCTCTAGAATGAGATAAACAACTTGAAACCAACCAACGTAGCCCCAAAATCTAAAAAATCGAGTGTATTCTGGCTTAGTTTATGGGTATTTTGGGCATTTTCAGAGGTTTTGGGATATTTTGGACTTTCGTGGTGCATTTTAGTCATATTGGCAGTTCTAAGGGGGTCATTTTATAGGTTTTGGTGTATTTAAAATATACACCTCAACATTGCTAAAATGTGTAGACTGCCGTAAAATCCTCAAGAATGAGCAAAGAAACTTGAATACAACCAAAATACCAACAAAGTCTAAAAAATTGAGTGTATTTTGGCTTATTTTGGGGGTATTTTGGTTATTTTCAGAGGTTTCGAGGGTATTTTAGTTATTTTTGAGGAGTCAATGGTATTTAAGTCATTTTAAAAGCATCTGTGGGTATTGTGGTCATTTTGGGGTCGTTTTGGGGGCGTTTTGGTCATTTTCTAGGGATTTAGGTATTTTATAGTTATTTTGGAGGTTTTAAGAGGGTATTTTGGTGGTTGAGGAGGGGAGGGGGGGGGGGGGGGTGCGGTGGAGAGGGAGAGGGGACACTTTTGTTATTTTGGTGTTTTTGGAGGTACTTTGGAGGCTCTTAGGAGTATGTTGTTTATTTATTTAGTTCTCTTACCGTATAATACGAGAGTAATTTTTGAAGAATTTTTAAGAATCAATTTTTCCAAACACATTGTACGCTAAAACAGTTGTTAAATTTCTTGTTGTTGAGCTAACTTTAAACTTCGTTGAGTTCTTGCAGCATATGATTGAGTTCTTATGCAGGGCCTTCAGTGGTCGGCCTCAACCTCCGAAAGTAGAGAATTTCCTAGCAGCATAAGCTAGATGATAGTGAATACTGAAGACCACCCAGACAATTAGATGAAGAAGAGAAGTAGAGAATCACCTAGACATTAGTGTCTGTGGGGATGCATGTTCCTTTGTCCATATGCTGGTTTTTTTACAACCTCATTAGATTAATTAAAGTAACGAAAAAAAAAATTCATGTGAACTGTATGATTAACAAGAGATACATTAATTATTCAATTCTCAATTGATGCAAAAATATTACCGTCCTAACTAATTTTCTCCCATCATCCGGTGTTTTCAATACTTGGTTTCTCATGCTAACATACCCAGTAGTTGTTCTTATAGAAGAACAACCAGTGCCAAAATCAATGCTTAAAGAGTGAGTAGGAGCATTGAGCAAGCACTCAGTCTCTTCTATATAGGCATCAACATTTCTCCATGGGTGTTTTTTCGTAATTCTCAACCCCTCAAGCTCCATTGCTACCTCCTTCATGGAAGGTCTATCCTCCCCTCTAACGCTTAAGCACCTTATTGCATGATTAGCAACTTCCTTTAGATGCTGAATACTACTGAATGTTCAATTAGTGTGTAAAACACCTTGAACGTTTAGACCCCAAAATTACAAATTATCAATTCAAGCTTATTATCAAACAATGTATGTGCGGAATATGAAAATAAGCTAAACCAAAATTGATAAAACAATCTAAACCAAATAAAAGCACAACCACAGCAGAAATTAAATGGCAAAGATAAAGGGAAGAGAGATGCAAACACAAAAACAACACAGCGATGTGTTATCGAAGAGGAAACCGAAGTCCTCGGCGTAAAACCTCTCCGCTGCCCTCCAAGCGGTCAATAATCCACTAGAGAATCAAGTTGGGATACATGAACAGCAGAAGACCCTCCAAGCTTAATCTACCCAGTGTACCTAAGCCCTCCAAGCTTCTTGCTCCAACGAGGTTATGACGAACCTTTGTCTTCTCTAACTTACCGGATTACGCTATAGCCCATAGCATCAACCAATATCAATTAATCCCTTCCTAACTGCTTCCCAAGCACCAAATAGCCTCCTCACAGATATGGGTATGGTGAAAAAAGGTTTTGACTAATGTACATTTCAAGGATGTAACAATGGAGAGGGTGAGTGTAGAGGAATTTGGAGAAACAAAGGATGAAGATTGTGGATAAGTCAATCTTGTTTTTCTCTAGGGTTTCTCTCTCAAAATTCTCTCGGGAATCTCTCTACATTTCGTGGGTATAAGGGGTATTTATACTGGTGTGTGTATGGAATGCGAAGAGTTAGTTTTTCCCAAATAGAGTGGACTGGCGACTTGGCCTCGCGACTTGACTGAGTCGCGAGTCCAAGCCGCGAGATAACTGAATGGCCAGTCTGGACTTTTTATCCTATAGTGCTCCAGCTGGTGTGACTGTTCAGCTTCTCTGTATGCTTCACTCGTGTGCATCCTTTGGCGACTTGCAAGCCGCGAGATCCAGTCGTGAGTCCCTTGCTGAGTGCACAATCTTGAGATTTTCTTCACACTCTCTCACACACTACCCTTACATGATTCCCACCTAAATACAGGGTTTCTAAATACTAAATTACAAGCAAATTTGGCACGGAATAAAGCCAACAGAATGGTTGATAAATTCAACCTTACAATCTCCCCCTTTGGCTATTCCGTGACAAAATCCTAAAACAAACTCTATACTTAACATGTGAGTTGAGAACAGTTGAACAAAACTCACTCACACCTAACTCTAGAATTTGTGTAGCTCTTGAACCATAAGAACAAGTATCTCCTGAAAAACAACAACACAATATGATCATTGTATGCAGAAAACTTGTAATGCATATGGAGCATGATAGGACACAAACGAATTGACCCCTTGTGATTAATTAACCAATTAATTTAGCCAAGAGAATTAATTGAGTTAATTAACATGCAAACGCGTGGTAGCACAAACAAATCACCAATTTAACTAAGTATGAAGCAGAAAATAAATAACATGGTGATTTGTTTACGAATAGGGAAAACCTTACGGCAAAAACCCCACCGGGTGATTTTCAAGTCACCACCCCTGAAACTCCACTATTATCACAATAAGCGGTTACAAGTAAATGAATCCCAAGTACCTTACCAACCTACAGTTGAACCCTTACCCCAATACCCAATTGGACTTGTTTTGTAGTGACAATTTCCCCTTTTGATGCACGGATCCCAAGTACGTGACTAACCAATTTGATGTGCGGATCCTAGTACGCGGCTTACTCCTTTGCACGAATCCCAGTACATGACTAACTCCACAGCAACCATTTGATTGTTGTAGTTGATTTGCAGTAACTTCACATAGAAACACCAATAAGATCTTCAATGTTGGTGCAAGAGACTTTGCTCGGTTACAAAACTCAAAGGCGTACAAGAAACGCAGCAAGAACTCTTTCTTCTGTAAGAGGAGGCTAAGGTTTCAAAAAGAAAACCTTATGAAGCTCTCTAGGGTTAGAGTTTTTCTTTTTCCACCTCCTTTAAATAGGAGCTTAATGGGCTCTCCTATTCCAAATAGGTTTACACAAACCTTGGACTTTCCTAGTCCAATAAGGATTATGCAAACCCAAAAACAAATAGCCTTTTAGAGTAAAAACGTTGCTGGTTATAATCTGAAAACCCATAAGCTCGATCGATCGAGACATCTGTCGAGCTTTAATGAATCTCGACAGATCGAGATTCTGTCGAAGAGGTATCGAGACCTGTAGATTGCACTTTTCTTGAGCAATTCTTGAGTAATCTTCATGTCTTTAATTTAACCACTTGTAATGATCATCTTGAACCTACTTAGATTTACCCAAATACAAGTAAAGTGCCTTTTGTCAAAGGATATGCCAATCACACAGAAATATGTCCCTAACAATCTCCCCCTTTGGCAATCCGTGACAAAACCACAAGAGTACATTGAATGTCCTAGAATACATTCTACTCAAGATTACAAAATAAATAAACCTAGTCTAAAAGATCTGAACCTTGGAAGTTGTTGCAAGAAGAAGGTTCGGAATCTTGACTTGGCTTTAACTTGTCTTTCCTGAAAGGCACTAAACAAAACACATCAAGGTACCATGTGGAAAATAATGACAAGTTAAATAAACAAGAAACATGTGTATAATGAGAGAAAAGAAACAACACATGTGAGATAAAGAGTGAAACACAAACATCATCATCAAACATAGAAACAACACATGATGTATGTAAATGGTTACAAAACCAAAAGATACACAACACAAAAAATATATCAATATCAATGTGTATCAAACTAACTCTCCCCCTAAGTTAGTTACATCAAAAAAATTCTTCCCTTTAATATGAAGTTCTCCCCCTAAATCTATTACTCCCCCTGAGGAAAGACATTCAATTCTCAAATTTCTCCCCCTTTTTGACACGATTGTTAAAGGGCATAAAAAGCCAAAAGACTTGACCGGAGATAGACAGAAAACTGATATAGAGGGAACGAAGAGAACAAGGAACCATAGACCTACAAGAAAAAAAGAAACAAGATGCTATGGACACAAAGATAAAAGAAAGATGCAAAATATGTGAAAAACAATGCATGCAAGAGGATCTCGATCGATCGAGAGGTGCCGAGCTAGTATCGAGCAAAAAGGCTTCGACAGATGCAGCTATCGAGAAGGTGTCGAGGAACAATTCATCAGACACGATTAAAGAAGCTCGATCGATCCACCAGCTGTCTAGAAGCTATCGAGAGGTCAAGAAATTTCTCAATCGATCCACCTAGCTATCGAGAGGTATCGAGATTGCGATAAAAAGCAACTGAAGAGCTCGACAGATAAGCCAGGTGTCGAGAGGTGTCGAGATTGCTTAAAAATAATTTTTCAAGAAGGGAAAAACACAGATATGAATGCAATACATATTATCCTCTTCAAAATCAACACTCAACAGCAATTTTAAGCACATAGATCCCAAAACACACACACACACACTAAACAAGTCTAGCCAATTTTATATTTCAAAAACAAGTCAATACAGTTTAGTGAGTATACATTAACACATGTAAAACCTTGTGATTGCCAAATCACATTGTACTTGCACATGTATCAAAAATAGCAAAGAATGTTGCGTGTTGTGTGTGAAAAACATCGCAAGATTGCATAAGTGTATACATGTTATGACGATTTGAGATATGAGAAAATCACTTTAACTCACACACAATCATAACTGCTCGATGGGGATTATCACCTTCGAGGTACAGCCTATAACTCCCACATCTCCTAGAATACACGCTTGCAATCATTTTTAAAGCATTTTTTTTTATCTTTTTGCTTTTCATTTTCTTTGCATATTTTATTTAAGCAAATCATTCATGGTCATATAAGAGAGAGAAAAGAAAATACCCAATGATGGCAAGCATATGACATTCCAATTTTGCTATGCCGAAGCACACAAATGTCATTGACACTGCACTTTTGCTATGCCGAAGCATACAGGTGTCATGTTATGATTGGCGGGCAATAGTGGTGAGATGGTTATTAATGCATTTCTCTTAGGATTTTCTAGTCCTACCCGTCAAAAAGAGTGATACGAGTGTTAAGTAAAAGAGATAACTTAATCTTACTCCTCACAAACAAGAGCCATAAAGCTCACTTGCTTAGTTGTGCATAGAGATGCTCATCTAAGTTACAAGAGATACAAAGTTTAGAAAAACTTTGTTTCAATGGCCATCCAAGGTACACAAGTACCAATGTACACAAAACACACAATGTTTTTGTAATTTTCTGATTTTTCCTTTTTATTTTTATTTTGAAAAAAAAAACAAAATAAAAACTAAACAACCAAACAAAAACAGACAAACAACATGAAAGCATGAAAGAAAGATGCATATGCATGAAGGCATGATAGAAGAGTGCAGATGCATGAAATCATGATTCCAAAAGCAGATAAGAAATCAAGCAAAGAGAGTCCTACTTTAGACAGAAAGAATTAAAGTAGAGGACAAACAGAAAAGACAATTAAGTCTTAGGCTCCTTTCTCACCCACACAGCACGAGTCTTTAGCTGTGAAGATGAAAAGGCACGTGTCCTAGTATGTCTACTAAAGGACATAGAGGAATTAGAATTCCCCTGAAATTGAGTCAAAAAACTCAAAGCTTTTAATAACTCACCAAGAATAGGCACAAAGCCTTTAGACAAAGGATGAGACCTATTAGACACTCGCTTATGAGGTAACAACTTGAAACAACTGGGACGAGTGTAACTAGAAACACCACAATGGTGACAAACATGAGTAGTTTTAGAGCTACTCGGCTTCCTAGAAGGAAGTCTAACCTTAGAGGTTGACAGAGACCTCAACTTAGGACAATTTGGCCTAATATGACCAACAATATGATAATGATGACAAGTGGGGACAAATTCAAAATTTTTATTCAACCTAGGAGGAGTTTTAGACATAGGTTTAGAAACTTCAGCGTTAACATCAGATTGTTTACATTTGTCTATCCTAGCAATATTAGCCTTCAACTCTTCATTATTCCTTTTAAATGGGGAAATATAAAAATCTTTTTCTTTTGAGTTAGACTCAACAACAATTTTGACACTAGTTAATTTTTCAACTTCAGTTTTAAATTCAACTAGTTGCTCATTCAAACTCTTAATTTTGTCCACCTGAGATGAAATTTGATTTTTAAAATTCTCACTCAAATTATTAGCTTCATCCAATTTTGCAATCAAATCATCTTTTCAAGTTTGACCTTTTTAAAGTTTGACCTTATAAAACATTCAAGAGATTTCATACAAAAATTATAAAGCTTACAATAAGCATCTTGAATATCATCATCATCATTCTACATAAGATCATGCAAATCAAAGCAATCAAGAGTTTCCATGACAACAGGGGTCAATGAATCACACAGCAAAGATTAAAACCTAATCAGAGTGTGCCTGCTCTGATACCACTTGATAGGCCACGAACGAATTAACCCCTTGTGATTAATTAACCAATTAATTTAGCCAAGTGAATTAATTAAGTTAATTAACATGCAAACGCGTGGTAGCACAAACAAATCACCAATTTAACTAAGTATGCAACGGAAAATAAATAACATGGTGATTTGTTTACCAATGGGGAAAACCTTACGGCAAAAACCCCACCGGGTGATTTTCAGGTCACCATTCTCGAAACTCCACTATTATCACAACAAGCGGTTACAAGTAAAGGAATCCCAAGTACCTTACCAACCTACAGTTGAACTCTTACCCCAATACTCAATTGGACTTGTTCTGTAGTGACAATTTTCCCTTTTGATGCACGGCTCCCAAGTACGTGACTAACCAATTTGATGCGCGGATCCCAGTACGCGACTTACTCCTTTGCACGAATCCCAATACATGACTAACTCCACAGCAACCCTTTGATTGTTGTAGTTGATTTGCAATAGCTTCACATAGAAACACCAATAAGATCTTCAATGTTGGTGCAAGAGACTTTGCTTGGTTACAAAACCCAAAAGCGTACAAGAAACGCAGCAAGAACTCTTTCTTCTGTAGGAGGAGGCTAGGGTTTCAAAAAGAAAACTTTATGAAGCTCTCTAGGGTTAGGGTTTTTCTTTTTCCACCTCCTTTAAATAGGAGCTTAATGGGCTCTCCTATTCCAAATAGGTTTACACAAACCTTGGGCTTTCCTAGTCCAATAAGGATTATACAAATCCAAAAACAAATAGCCTTTTAGAGTAAAAACGATGTTGGTTATAATCTGAAAACTCGTAAGCTCAATCGATCGAGACATCTGTCAAGCTTTAATGAATCTCGACAGATCGAGATTCTGTCGAGGAGGTATCGAGACCTGCAGATTGCACTTTTCTTGAGCAATTCTTGAGTAATCTTCATGTCTTCAATTTAACCACTTGTAATGATCATCTTGAACCTACTTAGATTTACCCAAATACAAGTAAAGTGTGTTTTGTCAAAGGATATGCCAATCACATAGAAATATGTCCCTAACAGAGCAAGCACAATGCAATCAAGCAAAATGGAATTAAGCAATAAACTATGGCTTGACCAAAAACGAACAATCACTATAAAAAGTGACCACAATGTTCATTCACACAAGGAATGAACATCCGTACATGCAAGCTAATAAGCTCAATGCAAAGTATAATTTGCATGTCCAACACTCAACCAATGCAACAACTCAAGGTAATTGTATTAAGGATATAAAATCCAACAAAGGGCACAAGACTGATGTACTTAGAGAAAATGCATAACATTAATCAACAAGTACTACGTTACAAAGCATGGGTACAACACCCAAAGTACAAATACTGAAAATAAACTAAGTCATATGATAGCAATAAGCAAAACATTAAACATAGGCAAAGCAGTTCCTGCTTTTCTACAGCAGTACTCCCCCTTTGATGAAGCTCTTCCTCCCCCTATCATTATACTCTCTATCATGAATCATAGGAGCTGTGATGAATTTGGAACATATATACCTATAAGTTGAAACACTTGCACAAAACACATTAGACCCTCAAGGTAAAACAAGTAATAAAAGGACAAGTATAATGTAACAAGTAAATTGCGATCAAGTAAACATGATGTGAAACATGTGAGCAACTTGTTCATACACCAAAACAGTCATTTAGAATGACTACAATGATCACATAGCAAAGCAAATGATCATCCGAACATGCATTCAATGAGGCACAATAGCATAAGGATGCATGCATCTCCAACACACAAACATGATGCGATGATAATAACAAAGCATAACTCAAAGCACCATAAAGCCAACAAGAAAAGTTTTCTTATTAACACAATGTCTTCTCTCCCTTGGTATATGCATCTCCCCTATGGAATATCTCTCCCCCTACAAATGTGCATGAGAAATAGAATTTCTCCCCCTAAGAATGTGCACAAGAGTCATATAAAAATGACAAAACTCTCCGGTATACTTTCTAGAATATACTCTCCCCATTTTTGTCAGGAATAGACAAAGGGTTAAGGAGAAATGAGGGTAAGAGATGAAGGTACGACTAATGATAATGATGCATGAGGGGTGCAAGATGAATGAGAAAATGAAGCTCAAACAAAATACTACAAAGCATAAAGTAAACAAGACATGCTAGGATGAAGAAACAAGGTATAAACCAATGCATGACAAGGGTAGCAAAGGTGTGTGCAAGAGGTGGCTATGTGCAATGCATGACCAATGCGTGGAAAATGCACATGTGGGGCAAGGTGTGTTAAATACACAACCAATGATCCAAACATGTTCCTAATGAGGAAACATGAGAAACCCCAAAGTTTGATACTCATCGGAGTCCAAACAAATGAGAAAATGCTTAAGAGGCATTTTATCAAACACCTAGCATGCACACAAAGAACAACAATGTAAAACAATGCAGGAACATCATGAAATCCACCCTTAATACATGTTCTTTTTGCCACAAGGGGCCAACATCCAAAGCAAATCATCAAAAGAAACCAATCCCATGCAAAAATTTTGACAAAAATTAAGTTTTCCCAACCCCTATGATGAAAATCCCAACCAAGAGCACAAAACTCTCCAAAACATAATCTAAGGATCCAAATCAATGAAAAGAGTTTAAAATTACCTTAGAGATGTTAATGGAATGAAAAACTATTCAAATTGATTGGGTTTTGATGTAAAAATATTGAAAGAGGGGTTTAAGAGAGGATGGGAGAGGTTTAAAACAAGTTTCCCACAAAACAGCTCTTTAAAAATCTGATTATAGGCATTTCGCAACTGGCGAGTCGCAAGTTGAGTCGCGAAACCATTCTGTGTGAACTCGTGACTGGGTCTCGCAACTAGGCAAGTCTCCAAAACGAGTAGCCAAAACTCGCTACTTGCTCGCTACTCGCGCAAGTAGCCAGAATGAGTAGCCAAAAATTCTGACACTTGTTTTTCAACACAGAACATGTTTAAACAATGAAAAACAAAGTAAGCACGAAACATGAACACAAAGAGTGATAAAAATCACTTCCAAAAACATATAAAATGACTAAAAATCTTTTTGGATTGATCCATATATAGTTGAGCACACACACATCACATTTAAACAAGTACAATCGAACAAATGAATAAGGCATTCATTGAACATTAGGCATGTGTGTCGTGTGTGTGTATTAAATGTGGAATAGTCCTTAGTCTAAAGTGAAACTTCAATGATCAATTCAATCAAGTCAAACACAACTAGTACTAAGTCAAGTGGACTATCTCAATTATAAAAATAAGTATATATGACCTCCCACAAGAGAATGATTACAAGACTTAGAAGCTTTTCATTTGGCTTCTGCATAAATCATAACATTTGATCCTTTTTGGATAATACATCTCTTTTTGAGATCGGTGCTTGAAATTTTTGATATTTCAACATTGAGAGTTAGCCTTTGACTTTTTGAGCACCATACATTTTCATAAAGTTCGCTTTCCATTTTTCCTAGTCTAATACTAGTATGTGCGACGGCTTTTGCAGCTCATTATCTCTTTTCATTTTGAGATTTACATTTGTTGAGCTCTTTAAGAAAAAAAATGAGTGGGAAGAGATATAGGCACAAGTTTACGCATGTATCAAAATAAACAAGACTATTGACTAATCATTCATGATAAGCTTGAAGATCAATTTACAATAATCACACAAAGATGTCAAGATTTTTCCCATAAAGATAGATGTGCATACATAACAAGTTAAGCTTATAAATGCACTAAGCCATTTGTACGGAAGTACTAGGCCAAACACACATGTGATATGTGCTCAAACATATACGATCAAATTTTTTGAATTTTTCACTTTTTATGTGGTTTTGTATTTTTGTTTTTACTCACACAAAACTAAAACATAAAAGTAAGATCAAAACAAAAGCAATGCATATGAATAAATGCAAGATGCAAAAATGCATGAAGGGTCCTACAAAGATCGAAAGAATTAGATCAAGGACCAAAAGAGCAAAAGCTCAACCATAGGAACCCTTCCTCATCCAAACGGAACGATTGTTTGGAATGAGTGTCTCATGAGAAGTGAGATGAGGGTTGGAAGAATGATAACCAGAGATACACATAGACAAGGAGTTAAGAGCATTAAACACTTTCTTTAACAACATGTTATTTTCACTCAAAACCGGTTTACCCTTTTTAGTATAACTTCCAAGAAGCTCAAGTTTCTCTTTTCTTTTGATTCTTTTAAGAGCATGAAACTTAGATCAATGAGGTCTTAGATGACCAAAAGCACCACAATGGTGACAAACAATGTGTTTAGGTCCACTAGGCTTTTCGGGAAGGGATCTAGTAACATGGTTTTGTTCCCTCTTCAACTTATGACATTAAGGTCTTATATGACCAATCACACGATAATGGTGACAAGTTGGAACAAACATAGATCCATCCAAAGCCTTAGGTTGAGACCTAAACGGAGGCTTTGACTTAAGAGTCTTTCTCTCCACCTTTTGATTTCTTTTGTGTGGAGGAATATACACCGATTTGTCCTTTGAGGTAGAACACACAATAGGCACAAAATCGAGTACGACAACATGATTGTAACAAATATTTTCATCCTTTTTAGGAATAGGTTCAGCAATCAAACACTTGGCATGCATCTTAAGAGATTCATTTTCACATTTTAGCTCATCAACAAGTTTGTTAGACAAAACAAGTTTAGCATCCAAGTCCATATTCAAACATTCAAACTCTTTCAGCTTTTCAAGAGAATTTTCAGTGAGTTTCTTATATTTTTCAACCAATTTGTTGGATTCATTGAGCTTAGCAATCAAATCATCCTTTTTACAAAATAACTTGCTCAAATCCTAATTAAACTTCTTAGCATTTTTCTTCAAGAGTTTGATGTTAGGAATATCAACAACATCCAAATATTCATGTAACATAACATCACAATCATGAGGATTATCACTCATAGAGGCATTTTCACAAACACGTGGCATGTTACATTCATCAACATCCAAAACATGCATAGAGGCATACAAAGCACTATCCATGGCAAATAAACACAAGGGGTCAAGGATCACACTTAGGAATTTAAACCACAATAAGTGTACCTGCTCTGATACCAATTGAATGTTCAATTAGTGTGTAAAACACCTTGAACGTTTAGACCCCCAAATTACAAATTACCAATTCAAGCTTATTATCAAACAATGTATGTGCGGAATATGAAAATAAGCTAAACCAGAATTGATAAAACAATCTAAACCAAATAAAATCACAACCACAGCAAAAATTAAATGGCAAAGATAAAGGGAAGAGAGATGCAAGCACAAAGTCAATACAGCAATGTGTTATTGAAAAGGAAACCGAAGTCCTTGGCGTAAAACCTCTCCGCCGCCCTCTAAGCGGTCAATAATCCATTAGAGAATCAAGTTAGGATACATGAATAGCAGAAGACCCTCCAAGCCTGATCTACCCAGTGTACTTAAGCCCTCCAAGTTTCTTTCTCCAACGAGATTACGCCGAACCTTTGTTTTCTCTAGCTTACCGGATTCCGCTATAGCCCATAGCATCAACCAATATCAATTGGTCCCTTCCTAACTGCTTCCCAAGCACCAAATAGCCTTCTCACAGATATGGGTATGGTGAGAAAAGGTTTTGGCTAATGTACCTCTCAAGAATGTAACAATGGAGAGGGTGAGAGTAGAGGAATTTGGAGAAACAAAAGATGAAAATTGTGGATGAGTCAATCTTGTTTTTCTCTAGGGTTTCTCTCTCAAAATTCTCTCTAGAAGCTCTCTACCTTTTATGGGCATAAGGGGTATTTATACTGGTGTGTGTATGGAATGCGAAGAGTCAATTTTTTCCAAAAAGAGTGGACTGGCGACTTAGCCTCGCAACTTGACTGAGTCGCGAGTCCAAGCCGCGAGATAACTGAATGGCCAGACTGGACTTTTTGTCCTATAGTGCTTCAGCTGGTGTGACTGTTCAGCTTCTCTGCATGCTTCACTTGTGTGCATCCTTTGGCGACTTGCAAGCCGCAAGCAAGCCGCGAGATCTAGTCGCGAGTCCCTTGCTGAGTGCACAATCTTGAGCTTTTCTTCACACTCTCTCACACACTACCCTTACATAATTCCCACCTAAATACAGGGTTTCTAAATGCTAAATAACAAGCAAATTTGGCACAGAATAAAGCCAATAGAATGGTTGATTAAATTCAACCTTAACTACCCTCTTTGACAATGTGATCCTCAAGAATTGGAAGTAGAGGATTCTCTTTTACTACAGAAACAAAGTGCATTGCTAGGTTTCTCTCACTTTCGGGCCTATCAAAAGAAATTGCCTTCTTACTTGTTAGTAGCTCTACCATAACAACACCAAAGCTATAAACATCACTTTTTTCTGTTAGTTGACTACTATGAAAGTATTCTGGATCCAAGTATTCAAAGTTCCTTGTACCAAAGTGGTTAATTGTGTTTGATTAAGAGGAACCAGCCTTGAAGCTCCAAAATCAAACACTTTTGCTCTGTAGTTATCATCTAATAATATATTTGTACTTTTCACGTCTCTGTGTATGATGGGCACTGAAGTTGTAGAATGCAAATATGCAAGTGCTCCTGCAGTTTCTGCTGCAATCTTTAGACGTTTTTCCCATGAAAGTAAGGATGAAATGTCTTTATCATGAATGTGGTAAGAAAGAGTTCCATTTGTGATGAATTCGTAAACTAGTAATGGTACTTCTGTTTCTAGACAACATCCTAATATTTTAACCACATTCTTGTGGTTAACTTGGCTAAGCACAATCATCTCATTTATGAATTGCTCAATTTGGCTTTGATCACCAATTTTGGACTTCTTAATGACAACCTCTTTGTTATCTAGTAAAACTCCTTTGTAAACGGTTCCAAAACCTCCTTGGCCAAGGACACTACTCTCATGGTAGTTGTTGGTAGCCTTCTTTAGATCTTCTTCTGTAAAGAGTTTGGCTGTCTCAATAGACCCTCTATGATTTGAGAATCGTTGTTGTAACAGTAGTCCACCATTTTGTTGAAAGAATCTTTTTTTGAGCTTGATAATCTTTCTTTGTTTCAGTCCTAAGTATATCCAAGAACCTCCCACAAGCAGTACTAATAGGCTTACGCTGACACCTGCATTTGTTCAAACACGCATAACCATCTTATATTTGTGAATATTCTAACCCCGAAACCTTAGACAAAGTTGAGAATTAAATGTTCAATGTACATATTATATGAAAATGGCTCAGTCAATACTTAAATTACAGAATAGTTAGTGACTGCCACAGAAGTGCATATCTTCCATGAGGGCCTCCCATATGAAGACTAACGTGGTTGATGTCAAATTATATTGAAGTGAAATATATTAAATATATAAGAGAAATGGCTAACCAAGTTTGAATTTTGACTTTTATTTTGAAAAGACTAACATTCTTTTAGTTGAGCATAAGCCAAGAATTTTGATTTTACACTTGTTTTTAATTTTTCATCCAAAATCTAGAATGCGATGAATTGACTTCAACAATTTTGCTTATTATATACTAAAACAGTAATAGTTTTTCTTGTATCAATGAAGGAAGCTACGATATCCGATTTGTATTTATTTGTATGTGGATTTGGATTATGACAGTGTTGTTAGGGGTTTTATACTTTGTTAGGACATATGTGAATCATGTTAGGAACATATATCAATGTAGAATTGGCTAATCCTTTAACAAAACGCACTTTACTTGTAATTGGGTAGATCTAGGATGTGTTTAAAGCTTCAAGAAACAAGGTTTCAAGTTCAAGTGTTAAAACCATGCAAGTCTATCCAAGAATCAAGTGAAGAAGTGCTAGATTTTAAATCTCGATAGCTAGTATCTATCGAGGTTTAAAAATATGTTTTAGCCCGATGCTCGACAGCTTCTCGACAGATAGGGTATCTATTGAGATTTATGAAAATCAGTTTTTCAGATCTGATTTCACTCTAATCCATGAATAGATGTTTGGGCTTTCTTTTCTCACAATCCTAAACATATATAAGGATTGTTTTAAGGGCCGTCACAGCTGATGCAACACAATGCAAAAAATTTTCACAAAGCATATTGTGAACCAAAGACATATGCCTTAGTTCATCATTCTATTCAAGAAGCTGCTATGTTTGTACACCGTAGGGTTTTGTAACCAAGGAGTTTTGTGATCTTCATTGTGTGGATGAACTGAAGAACTTTGTAGCCAACATCCTTTTCAAGTTGGTGAGTAAGCCGCGTACTGGGATCCGCGCATCAAATTGGTTAGTAACGTACTGGGAGCTGTGCTTTAAAAGGAAAGATTGTCACTACAGAATAAGTCCAATTGGGTATTGGGGTAAGGGTTCAACTGTAGGTTGGTATGAGGTACTAGGATTCATTTACTTATAACTGCTTGTTGTGATAATAGTGAATTCTCGGGAGTGGTGACCTTAAAATTACCCGGTGGGTTTTTGCCGTGTAGGTTTTCCTCATTCGTAAACAAATCACCGTGTCAATTTATTTTTCGCTGCATTTTAACTTAGTTGGTGATTTGTTTGTGCTACCACTCTTATTGCATGCTAATTGAATTAATTAATTAACTTGGCTATTTAATTGGTTAATTCATCACAAGTGTCAATACATTCTTGGCCTATCAAGTGGTATCAGAGCAGGCATACTCTGATTAATGTTAATCTTTGCTGTGTGATCCATTGACCCTTGTTGTCATGGCTGCAACCGGCTTGAAGAGATCATTGTTTTCAAATACATCTTGTTTTTCTAATCTCTAATTGTTTGAGTGTATCAGAAAATGCAAGTCTAAAAGTTATTTGAATTCTATTATGATGATTATTGGAAAAGATCTTAGCTTGACAAAGAAGAAACTAGACTGTCTCAGAATGAAAATGTGCAAAGGAGTTCGTCTGAGAAGAGTGAAAGTTAAAGGCTTTGTTCATAAAAGGCAGATGAGAGAAAACACCATTCCCACTGATTTGTCATCTAAGCACGAAGTATGCTTCATGATGAAGTCCGCATTTAAGGTTATGGACACGTGTTTGTGGTACCTTGACAACGGCTGCTCAAGACACATGACTGGAGACCGATTTCTCTTCAAGGTTTTCAAGTCTAAGAAAGGTGGTAATGTCACTTTTGGTGATGGGAGCAAATCACAGATTAAAGGAAAGGGAATCATCTCTTTACCTGGATTGCCAGACATTGCAAATGTTCTATATGTAGAAGGCTTGAGAGTGAACCTATTGAGCAAAAGTCAAATATGTGATCAAGACTTTATGGTACTATTCTCAAAAGGGAAATGTGTTGTCATGGATGAGTCTAGAAAGAAACCCATAAGCGGTGTTCGCACTCTAGACAATTGTTATGGTTTGGTTCCTGATACCGATATTGTGTGCAATAGCATCCGTTTACCAAATGAAGATCTATGGTACCAAAGGATGGGACATGCTAGTTACAAACATCTTTCAATTGTATCTAAGAATGAGTCAGTCTTGAGGATACCATAGCTCAGTAGAATCAACAATGTGGTGTGTGGACCATGTCAGCTTGGAAAACAGACGAAAGCTAAACATCCGGGCACTCAGACATCCGCTACATCTAGACCATTGGAGCTACTACATCTGGATCTCATGGGTCCAACCAGAACCGAGTCTCTTAGTGGAAAGAGATACATCATGGTTGTGGTAGATGACTTCATTAGGTACACTTGGGTCATTCTCCTACGATCCAAGTCTGATGCTCCTAAGCACATTGAAGCCTTGTGCACAAGATTGCAGAAAGAGAAGTGTTTGAAGATTGATCGAATTCGAAGTGATCATGGTAAAGAATTCAAGAACTCGTACATAGAGTCCATGTTGCATAACAAGGATGTGGCTAGAAACTTGTTGGGAGAAGCTGTTAACACTACATGTCATACGGTTAACAAAGTGTACTTTAGACCCGGTACCAAGAAGACTCTTTATGATCTATGGAAGGGAAGGAAGCAAAATGTTAAGTATTTCAGAATTTTTAGAAGTACATGTTTCATTCTCAAGGATAGAGAGAATGTGGGAAAGTTTGACTCCCGAAACGATGAAGGAATATTTCTGGGATACTCCTCTACAAGCAAAGCATATCGGGTATACAACAAAAGAACCAAGAAGGTAATGGAAACTGTGAATGTTGTTATTGATGAATCTTCAGAGTCCGGTTCTGAGAAACTTATTGAGGAAATCCCCAAAGAAATTCTTCCTCTTGAGCCCAAAGACGTTCAAGAAATTGTTGATCAACCCGCATCTCCAAGTACTCCTGGCACTCCAAGTGTTGTAGAAGAGTCAACAGACATTCCTACTACACCTGATTCTGAATCCCATAAAAAGAAAGGACCTTCCTCAAGATTCAAATTGAATCATCCTCCAGAAGTTATTGTGGGAACATGAATGAACTTACACTAAGGAAGCGTACAGTTGATAAATGTGTTGCTAACTTTGTGTCCTATTCTTGTTTTTTGTCGCAGGTTGAACCCATTAAAGCTGAGGAAGCTCTTCAGGATGAAAGCTAGGTTGAAGCTATGCACGATGAATTGCTTCAGTTTCAAAGGAATGATGTCTGGACTCTAGTACCTAGACCGAAGGGTGAGCACATCATTAGCATAAAGTGGATATTCCGCAATAAAATTGATGAGGAGGGTAATGTGATCCGTAACAAGGCTCGTCTTGTAGCTCAAGGATACTCTCAAATGGAAGGAGTATACTATGATGAGACATTTGCTCCAGTAGCCCGTATGGAGTCCATCAGAATTCTCCTAGCCCTGGCATGTCACTTAAAGTTCAAAATTTACCAAATGGACGTAAAGACTGCTTTCTTGAATGGCTTCCTTAAGGAAGATGTTTATGTGGCTCAACCAAAAGAATTCATTGATCCACATTTTTCGGATCATGTGCTGTACCTCAAGAAGACACTTTATGGTTTAAAGCAAGCCCCCCAGAGCTTGGTATGATCGGCTCACATAATACTTGGTGTCACATGGGTTCACAAAAGGAAAAACTAATCAAACTATCTTCATAATAAAGGGAAGACAGCGAGTTTTTTTTTTTTGTTTTTTTTTTTATGTGGGAAGACAGCGAGTTGATAGTTGCTCAAGTCTATGTTGATGATATCATTTTTGGGTCGACTAAGAATGAACTTACTCATAGTTTTGCAAAACTAATGCAGGCCGAGTTCGAGATGAGCATAATTGGAGAGTTAACTCACTTCCTTGGTTTGCAGATCCGTCAACAAGAGTCAGGTATACTCTTATCTTAATCTAAATATGTTAAAAATCTTGTGAAAAAGTTTGGTTTGGAATCTGCTAGTTCTGTTAGAACCCCTATAAGCCCAAATGTTAAACTCACTGTTGACTTGTTGGGTAAAAGTGTTGATTCATCTCTTTATAGAAGCATGATAATTAGCGCCGTCTGTGGGAAGAATTTGTGTAATAGTGAGTGCGACGTTTGACCATGGTAGGGTCAGGTCCCCATCAACAGGAATCTAGGGGCTCCCATCAACAAGACGCCTTCCATAATCTTGAACGGAGAAGAGATAGGGAAGGTAGCCTGCATACCACGCGGACTAGTAGAAGTCACCCTCATATAGGGAGTCACTTCCCTCAAGGGCAGAGTAACAGGGCCATGTAGAGGGAAATCGATGATTTAAAGCAAAAGCTACGCCATGCACACCAACGACGAACTCCTTCTAGTTCTGGCGCTTCTTCCAATGATGAAGAGGATATCACTTACAGACGCAGGTCTAGGACACCACCAAGTGAGTCTTTTTCCTGTGACGAGGAAAACGTTCATAAGCGGAGACGTAAGAGTCCACCTCTCAAGGGCTTGGGAAATGACGCCATGAGCAAGGCGTTGAATCAAATCTCTAGATCCCCCTTTACGCGCCGGATTGAGAGGGCAGAACTTCCTCGGCGATTCCATCAACCCACTTTCACCACTTACTATGGCCGAACGGATCCAGTAGAGCACGTAAGTCAATTCAACCAGAAAATGGCTGTCTACTCTAGGGACAAGGCTTTGATGTGCAAGGTTTTTCCCTCCAGTTTGGGACCTGTGGCCATGAGGTGGTTCGATGGGTTGAAAGCTAACTCCATAAACTCCTTTAAGGAACTTACGCAGGCTTTTGGCTCTCGTTTTATCACATGCAGTAGGATACCTCGTCCTTTGGACTTGTTATTGTCTCTGTCCATGCGGGAAGGGGAAACCCTGAAAACGTACTCGTGCAGATATTGGAAGACGTACAATGAAATAGATGGTGACTTTGAAGACGTAGCCATTAGTGCTTTTAAAGGCGGCTTACCTACCGAACATGGATTAAGGAAGTCCCTCACTGATAAACCTGTCACCAGTGTGCGTCAGCTTATGGATCGGATAAGCAAGTACAAAAGAGTTGAAGAAGACCAGCAGCAAGGAAAGGGTAAAGCAAAGGTTAACCCTCAAGAGCGGAGGGATTTCAAGTCGGACCGATTCAGTAACAATCGGCCTCGGAGAGAGTTCGCCGGGCAGTCAGATTCCTCCAACACCCAAGTTGTCAACACGGTATTCCGAGAACCAGTTCATCAGGTTTTGGAAAAAATTAAGAATGAATCGTTCTTTAAATGGCCGAACAAAATGGCTGGGAACTCCATGAGGCATAACCAAAACCTCTATTGCCAATATCATCAAGATCAAGGATATACTACTAAAGATTGCAGGAATTTATGGGACCATTTGGATCAGTTGGTCCGAGAAGGAAGATTGAAGGATCTGTTGCATCATTCCAGCAGCCAAGCAGCACAGGCTGGGTTTGATTCTAGAAGAGGTGCTTCCTCAGGCCCCCCCTGAGAATGATAAACGTCATCTTCGCTGCCCCCGGGAGAACAGGATCGTGCTAGATATCAGGCTAATCCCAAAGAGTCTCATATGATTGCTTTGAAAAGAATCATAAAGTATGTCAAAACCACTGTCGACTTTGGTGTGTGGTACAGCAAGGACACAAATGATATCTTAGATAGGTATTCTGATGCTAAATGGGCTGGGAATGCTAATGATAGAAAGAGTACATCGAGGGGTTGTTTTTATGTGGGTAATAATCTTGTCTCCTGGATGAGCAAAAAGCAAAACTCCATCTTTTTATCCACTGTAGAGGCTGAGTACATCGCTGTCGGTAGCTATTGCACCCAACTTCTATGGATGCAAAAACTTCTCCTTGATTACGGTATTCGTCAATAGCATCTTACCATTTACTGTGACAATACTAGTGCCATCAACATCTCTAAGAATCCGGTTCAACATTCTCGAACTAAACACATAGAGATTCGACATCACTTCATTCGGGAGCTTGTCGAAGATGGTACTCTTACTCTTGAGTTCATTCACACTGATGATCAGAAGGCTGATTTGTTCACCAAACCTCTTGATAGCAAACGATTTGAATTCCTCCGCCAAAACATTGGTGTTATCTCCATGGATTGATTGATTTTTTCCTCCTCCTTTCTCATGCATTTGCATCTAGTTTTATGCATTGCTTTGTTTAACATGTTTTTGTTTGTTTGTTTTCAGTTTTGTTTTATTTTGTTTTTCATAAAAATAAAAAAATAAAAAATTTTGAAAAATTAGAAAAATACAAAAATAGTATGTGGTTGTGTATATTGGTACTTGTGTACCCTGGATGGCTATTGAAATAAAGTTTTCTAAACTTTGTATCTTTTGTAACTTAGATGAGCATCTCTATGCACAACTAAGCAAGTGAGCTTTGTGGCTCGTGTTTGTGATGAGTAAGATTAAGTAATCTCTTATACTTAACACTCGTATCACTCTTTTTGACGGGAAGGACTAGAAAATCCTAAGAGAATGGCATTAATAACCATCTCACCACTGTTGCTTGCCAATCATGAAATGACATTTGTATGCTTCAACATAGCAAAAGTGCAATGTCAAAAGCTTAACATCATTGGGTATATCTTTTCTCTCTCTTATATGCCCATGCATGATATGCTTATTAAAAGAAAAATATGCAAAGAAAAATAAAAGCAAAAAGAATAAAAATACTTTATATATAATTGCAAGAGTGTCTTCTAGGAGATGTGGGAGTTATAAGATGAACCTCGAAGGTGATAGTCCTCATCAAACCATTATGATTGTGTGTGAGTTAAAGTGATTTTCTCATATCTCAAATCGTCATAACGTGTAGACATTTATGTAATCTTGCGATGTTTTTCACACACAACACGCAATATTCTTTGCTACTCTTGATACATGTGTAGGTACAATGTGATTTGGCCATCACAAGGAATACATGTGTTAATGTATGCTCATTAAACTGTCTTAACTTATTTTTGAAATTTAAAATTGGTTAGACTTGTTTAGTGTGTGTGTGTGTGTGTTTTGGATCTATGTGTATGACATTTTTCTTGTTGAAAGATGATTTTGAGAACTTAAAATGTTGTTTGGATATTTGGTTGTGTAGCATGCTTAATTGCATTTATATCTGTGTTTTTCTCTTCTTGAAAAATTGTTTTTAAGCAATCTCGACAGTTGCTGGACACCTCTCAACAGCTAGGCTATCTATCGAGCCCTTTCAGCTTTTTTTTATCGCATTCTTGATAGCTTCTCGATAGCTACTCGATCTATCGAGGAAGTTTCTGTATGCTCAATAGATGCTCGATAGCTTCTCAATCCATCGAGCCCCTTTTGCTGTGGACACCTCTCGATAGATCCTCGATAGCTCTTCGATAGCTATTTCTCTCGTTTTAAAGCTCGACACCTCTCGATCCATCAAGCTTTATGATTGTCTATATATATGCTTCAGCGCGATTTTCTCTCATTTCTCCCTGATCTCTCTCGACATATCTTGTCTCCGCTCCTTCCCAAACTCATTTCTCTCTCTCTCTTTAAACCTCAATCCTAGAAGCTTTTCGGCCTAGGGATCTTTTTCTTTCTCTGGTATGATTCTTTCTCTTTCATTTATCACGCATTCATCTCTTTTTGACCTAACTTTTAGGGGTTTTTGAATGATTTTGGGATTTTTCAAAATTAATGAGGTTTTTGCAAAAATTTTGGGTTGGGTTTTGCTTAAATGAGTTTAAATCATCATGCATTGCATCACATTTGCATTTTTAACAATGTTCATGCATTTTAGATGTGTGATTACTATGTCAAATTATTGTGTGCTGGTAGGTTTGAATTGGAATGAGCCCATGTTGTTTTTAAGTTTGCATGTCACATGTTCATGCATTTTTCATGCATACGTACCTTCATTTATCTTTATTTTGATATTGATCTGTGTTGGTGCTTTTCTGCGTGTTTCTTTCTCTCTCTCTTTCTTTCGGTTGGTTGCTCTATGGCACCTAAATGAAAATCCACTCCGTCCCAGAACCCTCTTCGTTCTGGGGCATCTTCTTCTTCTGACACCACTCCTTCTCACATATGGTTCCGTGATGATAAAGCCAGTAAGGACATTTTAGAGAACTTCTCACGACGAGGTATTCATTCGGAACGCCAAGTCGTTCTATCGGACTTTTCCGATACTAACCTTCCCATTGTCATCTATAGTCAGGGTTGGGAGTCACTATGTGGCATCCCGGTCACTTGTCCCTCCGTGATCATACAGGAGTTTTACTCCAACAGGCACAGATTCGGTACTTTAGTACCTTATTTTGTCACTCACGTTCAAGGTATGCGCATTGTAATTACTCCGGATCTTATATCCAAAGTGCTACACGTACCGAGGATAGCACATCCTGACTATCCCGGTTGTTATCGTTTGAGGATTGTGTCCAAAAACGAACTCTCGTCTCTTTTTTGTGAGACACCTTCATCTTGGGGTGACTGTCAAAACACCCCTTGCTCGGGCTTTGCAAAAGGTCCGAGATTTCTTAACATGGTGATGACATTCATTCTCCATCCATTGTCTCACTATAACTCTATCACAGAGCCTCGTGCTCGATTTTTGTTATCCCTCTTGGAGGACATTTCTATTGACTTCCCTTCTCACTTCATTCTATCCCTTACAGATGTCTATAGGAATACGGCGACCCGTGATAAGCTCATTTTTCCTTTGGCTATCACGTGAATCCTTCGCCATTTTTCTGTCTCCTATCTAGATTCTACACACTTTTCTGTTATGTGTGCCATAGAAGCTGCTATCGTTCGATGGAGCGAGGTCCAACTTCGACCGAGGCAGCCATGGACCTAGACGACGATTCCTCCAACTTTTTATGCTCCTTCCACCTCCGCTCCTTTGTCTTTTGCAGGTGGAGTGACTCTCGAGGCCATCATGGCACAGCTTGTGTACATGGATGCTCTCCTTGACACACTCAGTAATGAGTTATGTCAGGTGAACACCCGTGTTAGTCGTATTGCACGATGGCAGGCTGCCATGGGTGGTTTCACCACTTATGCACCTAACTTTACATGTGTTGTTTCTTTTCTCTCTTTATGCACATGCTTCTTATATATTGTATGCAATCTTTTATTTCTGTTTCACACTAAGATGCATTGATGAGTTTTTTTTAAAGTGTTTTAGAAATACAGGTTGTCAAAGTCTTTCTTGTCATGAACTCTCTTCTTGCAAAGTTTTTCAAGAGTTTGTATTAGGATAAATTTTATTGTATTCAACAAGTGAATATGAGATGAGTGATTTATGACTTCTCTCATATGTTCATTTGTTTGTTGTGGTTTTGTCATGGATTGCCAAAGGGGGAGATTGTTAAGACATATGTGAATCATGTTAGGAACATATGTCAATGTAGAATTGGCTAATCCTTTGACAAAATGCACTTTACTTGTAATTGGGTAGATCTAGGATGTGTTTAATGCTTCAAGGAATAAGGTTTCAAGTTCAAGTGTTAAACCTATGCAAGTTTGTCCAAGACTCAAGTGAAGAAGTGCTGGATTTTAAATCTCGACAACTAGTATCTATCGAGGTTTAAAAAGCTATTTCTGCCCGATGCTTGATAGCTTCTAGACAGATAGGGTATCTATCGAGGTTTATGAAAATCAGTTTTTCAGATCTGATTTCACTTCAATCCATGAATAGATGTTTGGGCTTTCTTTTCTCACAACCCTAAACGTATATAAGGATTGTTTTAAGGGCTGCCACAGCTGATGCAACTAAATGCAAAAGGTTTTCACAAAGCATATTATGAACTAGAGACATATGCCCTAGTTCATCATTCTATTCAAGAAGTTGTTGTGTTTGTACACCGTAAGGTTTTGTAACTAAGGAGTTTCATGATCTTCATCGTGTGGATGAACTAAAGAACTTTGCAGCCAACTTCCTTCTCAAGTTGGTGAGTAAGTTGCGTACTGGGATCCGCGCATCAAATTGGTTAGTCATGTACTGGGAGCCGTGCATTAAAAGGAAAGGTTGTCACTACAGAACAAGTCCAATTGGGTATTGGGGTAAGGGTTCAACTGTAGGTTGGTATAAGGTACTGGGATTCCTTTACTTGTAACCGCTTGTTGTGATAAGAGTGAATTCTTGGGAGTGGTGACCTTAAAATCACCAGTGGGGTTTTTGCCGTATAGGTATTCCCCATTTGTAAACAAATCACTGTGTCAATTTATTTTCCACTGCATTTTAACTTAGTTGGTGATTTGTTTGTGCTACCACGCTCATTGCATGCTAATTGAATTAATTAATTAACTTGGCTATTTAATTAGTTAATTCATCATAAGGGATTAATACATTCTTGGCCTATCATACTTGTATTTGAAAGCTCGAATATGTGTGAAAACATAAGAGCTGTTTAGACCCCCAAATTAAAAATTACGGCTTGGTTGAGTTTACTCTAACTTAAACTAAGTGCAGAATAAAGTAAATGCGAGCGAACAAACAATAAAACTACTCTAAACCATATTCATCAAATTAACTATAAAATGAAAGCTAAAAGAGTAGGGAAGAAAGATGCAAACACAAGAAAACACTGCAATGTGTTATCGAAGAGGAAACCGAAGAACTCAGCGAAAAACCTCTCCGCCGCCCTCTAAGTTGTAAATCGATCTACTAGAGAATAAGTTGGAGTACAAGAATAACAAAAGACCCTCCAAGCTTAGTCTACCCCATGTACTTGAGCCCTCCAAGCTCCTGCTACCAACTAACTTGATGAAGCCTTATCTTCTCTAGCTCTCCGGATCACGCAATTTAGCCCGATTGCATTCACCAAACAAATGGCTTCTTCCAATACTTCCCAGCAACACCAAAACCTCACTTTACACTCAGGATGGGTGTGGTAAGTGTTTGGGCTATCAACCTCTCAAGGATTTGGATATGGAGTGGTAGGAGTTGAGGAAAATCACAATGGATTGTGTAGAGGATTGTGAGTCTGACAATCTCTAACTTTCAAGGGTTATGGCTAGGGTTTTCTCTCTGAAAAGCACTCCTCTCAATATGTGGGTAATGATGGTATATATAGTGTGGGTGAAGACATAGTAGAGCAGATATGCCAAAATAGCAAAACAGAATGTTTCGCGGATATCTCGCGGGAAGGCCTTACCCACGAAATACTCGTGAAAACCAGCTGTCATGACTCTTCGCATTCCAGTCATGTGCTGTGCACATGGCTTCACTTTGCGAGAAGTCTTCTCATGAGCTACCCGCGAAAACTCCTTTGATCTTCAATGTTGTCTTAAGTCTTCACACTCTCTCTCACACACAGCCCATACAATGAAATCCCACATGAAATATAGGGTACACAAGATTGAACAGAAATACAATCAAATTTGGCATGGAATTAAAGCCAACACAAAATAGTTGTAAATCACATAATCTAGATTACTAGATATGACTTGTACGTTCCTAAAGTCGTGATAAAAACCTACATTAAATCAAACTTCGAAAGGCCAAAACTTTCCTAGAACATTGCTAAGGGAAAAATAATGGATGGATTAGTTTTGGAAATCAAGCTTTTTATTGTTGACAGATAAGTATAAAGGATATGAAATTTGTCTATAATATTTTCACGACAAATTTTAAGTGGTAAATTGCCACTACAACAAAATGTACTTTTAGTGACGAAAATTAATGAGGAAATTTTTTTCGTCGCTAAAAATACACCTTTAGTGACGAAATATGAATTTCGTCACTAATAATGAAAAAAATTATAACATTTAGCAACGAAACATAAATTTCGTCGCTATTGTGATCTGAAAAATGGGCGCCAGTGGAGGGAAACTTTGGTGCCAGTTTAATTAATCTATAGCGACAAAATATTTCGTCGCTAAAAGTTGAAATTTTTAGTGATGAAATATTTCGTCACTGTAGGTATTGCTGTGGATAGTATTAGTGACGAAAATTATTTCGTCGCTATAAGGAAGCTTTAGCGACGAAAAATAATCGTCACTAAAAATAATTATGGTTTTTCATTTCACAGTTTTAGTGACGAAATCACAATTCGTCACTAAAAGTATGCTATAGTGACGAACTTTGAATTTCATCACTAAAAACCTTAACAAAATATGGTTTCTTTAGTGACAAAATTAAAATTCGTCACTAAAAGTGTGTTAGAGCGATAGCAAATTCAGGCTCCTTTTGTGACGAAATATGAATTTCGTCACTAAAAATTTCGTCACTAAATCTTCACTAGAAGTACTCCCAAACAGCCCCATTTCAATACCCAGTGCCATTCTTCTAGAGTTTTCGGTCAAACAAAAAAATACCAAGCTCGACTCTAAGCTCCAACCATCGCCGATAAGCCCACTCACCGTCGTCGATAACCCAACCGTCGCCAATAAGCTTGCCGTCGCCGATAACCCAAAACGAAATCAACCGTCGCCGATAAGCCCACTTACCGTCTCCGTCTCCGATAAGCCCACTCATCGTCGCCGTCGCCGATAAGCCCATTCACCGTCGCCGATTCGAGCATTCCGTCGCCGATAAGAGCATTCACCATTACCGATAGTAAGTCACTCACCCTTTTTCTACTATTTCACAATTTCAAAGAATACCTAAGCCTTTTGTCTCTCTTTGAATGTTCATTTGTAATGTGAAAGGCTTTTGGTATTGTTTTGTTTGCTTGTTTTTATTTCAGCTCTTTTTTCTTTTTTTTCTTTTTTTTTTTCTTTTTTCATTTACATGCATTTTATGAGCAGCCAAACTGAGACTATCCGAATGGTGTTCGGCACTTGCTTCGGCGATATTCACAATTTACTGACTGCTTTCTTCTTCTTTTTTTCATTTTACAGGAAATGCCTTTCTGATAGGAACCTTTTGTAAGTCAAATTAATGCTTATATATTTCAGTTGTGTTAGGTTGTGTTTTGGTTTGTAACATTTAACGTCTAGATCAATGATACATTTAACGTTTAGATTTCACTTTTCAGTATTTTCCTTTACTGATGTCAAGTCAGTTCAAGCACGTATTAGCAAAGGTTATATGATTACATTATTTTAATTCCCCAGGATACAAATCGTAAAGTTGTTGCTTTGTAAGTTCATGATATAAGCTGTACAATGGTGTAGGATTCTTTGATGCAAGAAATTATACTTGAAGGACCTTCTTCATTAGTTACTGATGTTTGTTAAGCCAGCTAAATAATCTTATTGGAACAAGCTTTTGATATTTTCAATAAGTATTGGGTACACTGTCTACTGGAATAACAAATATGCCTTTGAACATTTTTTATATAACTCAATTGTGGTTTGGATGGTATCATCTCCTAATTAAATCTTGATTAGTGTACGCTTTTGACCCTTAAAATTTTGAGTTGTTTTTATTTTGGCCTTTTACGTTTCAAAATTTATATTTTGGCATTTTATGTTTGATTCCATTTTCATATTAGTTCTACTGTCTATTTCCATTAGTAATTTGATCATCCATAATATGTTTTGCCTATATGGGTTTGGTGAATAGGAGACCCATCAATTGAATTTTCTTTACATATAGTTTGTAAAGGCTTTTGATGAATGCCCATTGGTGACATAATCTGAGGGCCTTTTTTATTTTTTTAGTATTGGTGACAAGGTTTTTGGTTGAATGTGATGACAAGGTTAGTGATTGTTTGGATTGCTGTGGGGGAATAGAAAGAGGCTTAGATTTGTGAAAGTCAAAGACCAAAGCTTAGCCAACAAATCAGACTTGTACACTTAGCTTGATCATAGTAAGTAAACTCTGTTTAAATACCTATAAAACCTTATATTTGTGATGTTTGTGATTGGTTTTATGGTGGGTTGTTGTGTTAGAGCAAGCGGGTGGCTTGCATGGTGTTATAAGGTGATTTAAATTCATATTGGGAGTGTTTTTAATTTCTTGCAAATGTGAATGGACCTTATTGATTAGATGTGATGAATATTACTTTAATTGATTTCAATATTTGTAAACACTCTATACTTGTGATGTTTGTGATTGGTTTTGTAAGCTATACTTTTTTCCCCGTAAACTGTAGCGTATTTAAGTTGATGTCTATGAGAGCATTAGTTGTGAATTTTGGACAAGTTTAGAAGCTATTACATTTTATCAATCATGCTATATGATTAGCTAATTTAGCGTTAATTCAGTCTCCAGTTTAGAATATTTCCTTACAATTAAAAAGTCAACAAATACTGTTGAAAGCTTCAAACAAGTTCACTCTTAGAGTAATCTCTTTCTTGGACTTGTCTAGTTGGTAGTTATGGTCTAGCCATCTTCAAAATAAATCAGCAAATCTGGCCATTGTAGAAGTCATAATTCTTCTTTCATATTGCTAGAGAAATATCAGCTAAAAACATATGGGGAGACAATGTCAATCTTGGCTAGTAGGTGCCGTTTTGGCCTTTGTTGTAGAGTCCTTTGGATTGGATTTAGAGACAGGGTCTAGTGTAAAAGCATTTCTACTTGCTCATGGAACAAGTTTCACAAATTGGAAAAAGAGTATTATTAGTACCAAAAAAATCTTCCTTCTGCATAGTTCCCCCCCCCCCCCCCCTCCCACCCTCTCTCTCTCTCTCTCTCTCTACAACAATTTATTTATATTCAATATTTGTAAACACTCTATACTTGTGATGTTTGTGATTGGTTTTGTAGTGGGTTGTTGTGTTGGAGCAAGCGGGTGGCTTGCATGGTGTTATAAGGTGGTTTAAATTCATATTGGAAGTGTTTTTAATTTCTTACAAATGTGAATGGACCTTGTTGATTAGATGTGATGAATATTACTTTAATTGATTTCAATATTTGTAAACACTCTATACTTGTGATGTTTGTGATTGGTTTTGTGGTGGGTTGTTGTGTTGGAGCAAGCGGGTGGCTTGCATGGTGTTATAAGGTGGTTTAAATTCATATTGAGAGTATTTTTAATTTCTTGCAAATGTGAATGGACCTTGTTGATTATATGTGATGAATAGTATTTTAATTGATTTCAATACTTGTGAACACTCTATACTTGTGATGTTTGTGATTGGTTTTGTGGTAGGTTGTTGTGTTGGAGCAAGCGGGTGGCTTGCATGGTGTTATAAGGTGGTTTAAATTCATATTAGGAGTGTTTTAAATTTCTTGCAAATGTGAATGAACCTTGTTGATTAGATGTTTTTAATTTCTTGCAAGTGTTTTTAAATTCATATTGTTAATTAGATGTGATGAATATTACTTTATTCGATTTTAATACTTGTAAGCATTGTACTTGTGATGTTTGTGATTGGTTTTGTGGTGGGTTGTTGTGTTGGAGCAAGTGGATGGCTTGCATGGTGTTATAAGGTGATTTAAATATATATTGCGAGTGTTTTTCAATTCTTGCAAATGTGAATGAATATTGTTAATTAGATGTGATGAATATTACTTTATTCGATTTCAATAATTGTAAGCATTGTACTTGTGATGTTTTGTGGTGGGTTGTTGTGTTGGAGCAAGCGGGTGGCTTGTTCGGTGTTATAAGGTGGTTTAAACTAATATTGAGAGTGTTTGAGTGTGCAATGTATATTTGTTTAAGTATTAATATAGACATGTGCATTCATAAATGTGATAGAATTTTATCTAAGTAGCTTATAGACTTAGATGTTAGAATACATTATGCATGAGTATGATGCACTTGTTGAAAAAAGTGGTAAACTGTTAGTACGTATAGCTGCAGAGTATGATGCTCCTGTTGGGAAGAATGCGTGCAAGCTTGTAAATCAAATTGGCATACAAGTGCGAAGTAATTTGTCCAGTTACAATGCAAAAAATTGGAAAAGTGTTGATGCTGCTACTAGAGATGTGGTGCTTCAAAATATCGCGGTAAATTTATATTGATAACGTCTAACTCGTCTTTGTTGTCACTAAGCATATTAAATTCATATAATAATACTTTTATAATTCATATACACTTCATTTTACAAGATCAGTTTGTGCTACAAGGAGATTCTAACTTGGTAACGAAAACAATAAATATAAAATGTGGAAGATTATTGAGTAGCGGCTCTAACAAGTTGTATCAGACTTATAAAAAGCTTGTACAATCTCATGGTGCTGACTATGCAAAAATCCACCCGCCAAAGAATGCCACACTTGAGCAGTGGACTGGACTCATTGAAGGGAAATGGACCAATAAGGGCTGGCTGGTAAATTATTTATGCATATATTATTATTATCCAATATTTACTATTCTTAATTTTTTGAGAAGCAAGGGTTATGATGATGCTTTTATCTATGGGGGTGGTTCATTTTCAAGTTAAATCACTTATTGGTTAGTACTTTATCTTCAAGTTAAAACACTTTATTTTTTATGTATCATTTGAAACTAATTGTATTATACTACACTTGAAAATTTATATTTGCTTTCTACAACTTATACATTAGGAGTTGTGATTTTAATTTATTGGTGTGGCTACTCTTAATGCATTGTTAGAAATGTTTCTTATAACATAGTTAATGTTTTTACTTTACGATTTTAATGTAGTAGTGTTTTTATATTTGTGCAGATTTCTTATTGGTGGCTTTAGGGGATTTACTTTTGGGATTATTTGAAGACATATGAGGACATCTTCCGTTGGTTCTAATTATATTATGTTACATTTTTTGTATTGTTATAAAACACCTTAAGTTATTGTATGTGTTGCAAACAATTATTGTATGGAAGGAGTTTGAATTGGATACTTGTTTTAATTTTAACTTGTGGAATGTATGAATCGATTTTTTATAAATGTGTTGTTGAAATAAATGTGTTAATCAAATGTGAGGTTTTAATAATGTAGTGACAGGTTACAGGTTAATATCAAAGCCATGAAAATAATAAAAACAGAAAATAAGTTTTAGCGACGAATTTTTTCATCACAAATATAGCAACAAAAAATTGTTTTAGTGACGAGTGACGAAATATTTCGTCACTAAATGTAGCAGAATTTTGTAAGAAACGGGTTTAGTGACGAAAATTTTCTTCGCTATATGTGCTTAGATTTTCTTAAAAATAGTTTTAGTGACGAATTTTTTCGTCACTATATGTACCCGAAAATAGTTTTAGTGATGAAATTGTTCGTCACTAAATATAATTTAATAAACTGAATTGGTTTTAGTGACAAAATATTTTCGTCGCTGAATACTATTTTTAGCGAGGAAAACATTTAGCGATGAAACGTTTTCGTCGCTAAAAGTTTTTTCTTTTTTAAACAAATCAGACTTTTAGTGACGAAATTTTTCGTCGCTAGGACTTTTAGCGACAGGAACGAAATGAGTTTCGTCGCTAAAAGTCCGATTTGGTCACTAAAAGTTCTTAGCGACGAAAAAATGGACTTTTGGTGACAAATTTTTTCGTCACTGAAAGTACATTTTGTTGTAGTGTGCTATCTGTTATTGGTGGGAAAAAAAGTAATATCAGTGATAAACTCATATTAGAATCAGTAACAACTTACTACCTAGAATTTATTGCGAAAGTGTTGTAAAAATGTTGTGAAGTAGCAATTCTTTAAAGGATATAAGAGGAAAAAAGAATAAGAAGAATTAGGTTGAATTTGTATTGCACTGAAAAATTGTGGAGTCTACGTTTGGCGTTTTTACTGTGGGTCCCGTGCACTGTTCACTGGACCCGCAAGTACGGAAAAACGCAAATGTTAAGTTAAAATTGGGTCCCACGGTACTATTCACACATTTAAAAGTTATTTTGTTACAGTGTTTTCAGTTTTCAGCAATAAGTGGTATCCAAACAGACACTTATTGCTGAAAATTGAAAAAACTATAGTAAAATAATTTTTAAATGTGTGAATAGTGCTGTGGGACCCAGTTTTAAAATTGTTTTTGCTAAAAAAAATACTTACGGGTCCCATGAACAGTGCACGGGACTCACTAAAAAAATACACCTGTTGGAAAACATGCAAAACACGCTTCCCAAAAAATACACCCTTAATAATTCATTTTTTACTAGACTTAGGCTACGTTTGGGTCCGGCATTTGCGTCTGCGTTTGCGTTTTTATGTTCTTTTTTTTTTTTTTTTTTTTTTTTTTACGCGTTTTGGGACAAATTTTACTGTTACGGCTACTGTTCATGCACTGTGCATGAACAGTAGCCGCAAAGTTTGACTTGTCAAACAATTTTCAAACAATCAGTGCACATCGTGCACTGTTTATGGACCCACAAATTTTACTTTTCAGCAACTTTTTCATTAAAAATGGGTCCCACGGTACTATTCACACATTTAAAAATTATTTTTCTACAGTGTTTTTCAGTTTTCAGTTTCAGTTTTCAGTTTTCAGCTGTATCCAAACAGACCCTTAGTCTATAACCGAAAAGTCATAATTATAATTTATAAAGCTAAAATATTGTTTTTGTATGAATTTTAGTTTTTCATCCTTAAACTTAAAAAGTGCATTTTTCACCAATAAAATATGAGAGGTGCTACGTCTACAACATTTTTACAACAAATCATAGGTGGTTAGTTGTTATTGGTTCAAATTTGAACCTAACACTAAGATTACATTTTTGCCCCAACAATAACAACCAGTAACAACCTGCCACTTAAGATTTGTTGTAAAAATGTTGTGAAAATGTTGTAGACATAGCATTTCTCATAAAATATATATGTAACTTACAATTTATAAACTTATTATAATTATTTAACAATAATGTTGTTTTTACAACACCATATTGAAAAAATCTTTCACAATCTCATTGTTTAATTTTTATTTTAAAAATCAAAATACAAATATCATGAAATATGAACGGTGATTTGTTAAATTCTTGTGAATAATAATAATTATTTTTCAATGATATTATTTATAATATCATGTGAGGTGATGGTCAGCTTAGTAAATTACAGACTTCAACAGTGTCCATTAATTTTACATTTGTGTATTATACATACATAAGATCAAATTAGTAGTCAAGAGTTTTATGCCTCAATCAATACTTTCTGGTATTGAATTATATATATAGAATCAAATTAGTTTGTAATTTTTATCCACTTGTCATTAGATTGTGAATTTTCCCACATGCTATAAGACAATGCTTTCATTATTCCATCTCATCAGATATCCTCTCTATTAGGTTGAGAAGACCCGCATATAGGACAAAGCAGATCGAGGGGAACGTAACATTTTTACCATCCGATCCCTAGCTATTGGTATACCTAAAGCTTTGAGAAAGCTAATGAAGTTTCTCTGTTACGATTTATTCTGCTCAAAATTTAAAGCCGCCCAGAGGACAAGCCAGTGGTGGAATTAATGTACCCCTCCTCCACATATGCATAATGCATCTAAATAATCTATTATATTATTTCTTATTGAAAACTGGTTAAAATAATAATAGTAATAATAATAATATTTACATGTACTTACCTAGTGCAATAACGATACTCCTTGATTGGTTGTCTGTAAGTTGACAACCTGTTCCATTTCTCAACCCATCACCCTCGTACCCCTTGGGACAAGAGCAACTTAAACCCCCAGGAAAGTTGTGGCATTGTTTGTTGCAGGGGTTTAAAGTTACGCACTCATCGATATCTGAACCACAATGCAACCCATCAAAAGGTATTAGTACAATCTGTAGAGAGGGAAAATTCCCGACCTATCATAAGCTGACACGTCACACTACCAAGTCCACAAAATACAGCCAATTACACAAGTACAATATATAGCTCTTTATCATGAAATGGAGTTGGCCTGTGTGTCCCATTCATGTATAATTGTATCTCATATGTTGATAATTTCTGGTAGGGATTTCTGGAACTCAATCACTATGTGGCTATCTACAAATTTTGCATTTGAGTTTGTCTACGTAGTTTGGTGCAAAGATTTGATGAGCTCCATTGTATTTATTATGTTCTCTTAATTATTATAATAGAAACTATCACAAATTCTGAAAGCTATCAATGCACTTGCTGGTAATGTCAACACTTTATTAAAAAATGGTTTCCTTTTTGTTTATTTGTGTTTACTATTACACATATACAGGTTATCAAGCGCTATGAAAACGAATTTGGGATGAGAAACTACCAATTTACAGTTGGAAAAGTGGATTTTATTGCTATTGATGCCCAAACTCTTGATGATAAACAAAGAAGCGGTTAGTGATTTGTCAAAAGTCATTTCTACTGTTTTGTCCCCATAAATTTTGATTTAAAAATGTTATGAGATTAGCATAACAATATAATTTTAGTCTATGGAAGTGTAGATAGTTTTGAAATGGTCTTATTATCTTCCCAATCAATTTTAATAGTGTCAAATATAAGCTATTAGATAATAAGAATCATGATTTGCTAAATGATTTTGTAAATAGATTGAAGTTTACAAATATGAACTTGTATTTGGATTTTAATGCTTTGCTACATGAGTATGTAAATATCTCTAACTCTAAGTATTTGCAAAGAGAATGAGAAAAGATTATACACTGATGGCCAAAAAAAAAAAAAAATTCAAGATGTTTCTTGGCTGATCTTCATATAGGTATTGAGCTGTTACGTTCTTGTAACTCTGTTTTTAGTTTACATTTTAGATCCAATAATGGTTGCAAGTTGTCATATTTTCAAAACATTGTTGCATAGGTAGAGTGTGCTTGAATTTTTTTTTTTTTTTTTGATGACGTAGGAGAATTTCACTCAGATTAGTTGCAAATCGCAGAGCATACTGTACAACAATTTTTACTGTTAATCAAACTTCTACGAGCAACTAACGCCAGAACTAGTTACCGGGTAATCTAGGGGCTTTTCACTCCGACGGGTTAAGCAATTTATCCTCATGCCCAGGAGGCATGCTTGAAATCCAACATTTATTGTAAACAATTTTACAACCCTGGTGCAACATGGGTCCCTCAGTTATGTTGTTGTCCCCATAAATTTTGATTTAAAAATGTTATGAGATTAGCATAACAATAATAGTTTTAGTCTATGGAAGTGTAGATAGTTTTGAAATGGTCTTATTATCTTCCCAATCAATTTTAATAGTGTCAAATATTTGGACTCGCAAAAATGGAAGAATGTTGGAAACTTTAGACTTGCCTGTCCAAATCTTATAAGAGTAAACTACCTTGGAATTGAAACTCTTTTTCTACTTCTCCCACCAACGCCCTCTCCGCACTATAGCAGGAACCAAAAAAGAACAGAAAAGAAAAAAGGGTGGGTGTGTGCATTTGTTTTTAAAAATTCCTCTCATATTGATGTGTCAATGGTTTTCCAAAAGTCCCATTCATCAGTGACATATACTCTTTTTTTCTATCACTATAAACCTTGATGTGTAAATGGGCACATCTAATAGTCTTGCTGCAGAAAGAGAATATTATTAATATAATGTTGCATAGTTCTTCCCCACCCCCTTAATGTTATCAGTTTAAGTATGCTTAGCACTGACTAGAATGTTACCTATGCATTTGTTCAATCAATCTTCTTCCTTCTTTATTCATATTCTCTTCCTATTCTTTTATTTCTTATTTTTTATTTTTCCTTATTTAAAAAAAAAAAAATTCACAAAGTTGATCTTCTGCCATACTGAAACTCATAGGATAATAGATTTTGGACATGTAGGACACTGGTTTCAATGAGTGTCTTTCTGACTGGTTTATTTGGCTGGTTTGAGAGTTGGTCTGAAAAATGAATTTGTGCTCAAAATATATATTTTAAACATTGAATGGGATTGGTTATCTCAAGACTAGACATATCAAGATGCCTATTTGGTATTTCCCTTGCATATTTCAGGTAAAAACACATTCATTGACTGCGTGAAATTTAAAGTCTTTTTATCACCGTGCCTGTTGTTGATCACACTATTAGCATAGTACTTAGCATAGTACGCCAAAGTATGATTTGATTAATAAGCTCTTAAAAATGGCATTGGAACCTTGTGTAACTGGGGCATTCTGCTTTATATTGCATGCAGAATAATAATGTGATTATGACAATATTAGATATGTTTGTAGTATTTCTTTTACTCCTTAAGGTATTTAAGTACTAAGGGAAATGAAAATATAATCTTACAGGGCATCCACAAGAAGATTTGGCTTCCCTAACTTGGAATTTTGTCAAGAATGTCTCCATGGGTATGTACATGATATTGACTTATCCTTTTTTATTGATAAGTTGGAATTTCCAATATAGAATTAAATCATATATATTTTGATATTTTGTAGATGTTCAATTGAATCCAAGGGTTTTATTGACCCATATTCCATTGTACCGGCAGGATTGGACTTCTTGTGGTCCACACCGTGGTTCCCCAGTCATCAACCAGGTATTGTTTTGTCACATTTGGAGTAAGAAGTCTCATTGAAATTTACTCTTCACTAATAGTTATTGTTATTGTTAGTGTTGTTGATAAAACATACGTAGGGTTATTTCCAATTAACCCTTACTTAAAACATATTATTGATATATACCTATACATGAGTTTACTGTTTTGCCCCTAGCTTTATACCCATAACACTCCCCCTCAAGCTGGAGAGTATTTATCGTACAATCCAAGCTTGTTACATAATAAACTCAAACAAGTTTTACATAGAGCTTTAGTAAACATATCAGCAATTTGCACTCTTGTAGAAACATATGGAGTAGCAATTACACCATCTTCTACTTTCTCCCGAGTAATATGACAATCTACTTCTATATGCTTGGTTCACTCATAGAACACAAGATTGGAGGCAATGTAAATTGCCGCTTGATTATCACAATGCATAGTCATAGGCATCTTCACAACAAATCTTAATTCCTCAAGTAAATGCTTAATCTACATAAGCTCTCATGATGTGTGTGCCATGGCTCTATACTCAGCCTCTACACTAGATCTGGCAGCAACAGTTTGTTTCTTACTTCTCCAAGTAATCAAGTTTCCTTCTAGAAAAGTACAATACCTAGTAGTGGATTTTCTATCTGACGGTGATCCAGCCCAATCAGCATTAGTGTAGGCTTCTACTCGTAGGTGACCATTGGCTTTATACAAAAGACCACGGCCTGGATGTGCTTTAAGATACCTCACAATCCGAATAACTGCCTCCCAATGTAGAAGGCGAGGATCTTTCATTTACTAGCTCAAAACACTAACTGCAAATGATAAATTTGGGCGAGTAATTGTGAGATAATTCAGTTTGCCAACCAGATGACGATACCTCTCAGGATTAGATAACAGCTCCCCCTGATCTTCATACAATTTGACATTAGGATCCATAGGAGTCTCCATTGGTTTAGATCCTAACAAGCCAATTTCTTCCAAAATATCCAACACATACTTCCTTTGTAATAATCTGATGTCTTCTTTAGATCGTGCTACCTCAATACCCAAGAAATAACGAAGTTTACCCAGATCCTTAGTTTGAAAGGAATTTTGAAGGTATCTTTTCAAATCACCAATACCCTTCTTGTTATCACCAGTAATTATAATATCATCAACATATACTATCAACAAAATCTTTCCTCTTGCAAAGGTACGATACGAGAAAACACAGAGTGATCTGAGTGGCAACGTCGCAATCCAAACTTTAACACTACTTCACTGAATTTACCAAATCAAGCTCTGGGAGATTGTTTAAGACCATAGATGGCCTTATGCAACCTACACACTTTTCCAGACTTCCCCTAAGCAACAAACCTAGGTGGTTGCTCCATATACACCTCTTCTTTCAAATCGCCATTCAAGAAGGCATTTTTAACATCTAACTGAAATAATGGCCAGCCCAAATTAGCAGCCAAGGAGAGCAAAATCCGGACAGAAGAAATTTTAGCAACAGGTGATAATGTCTCAGCATAGTTGACGTCGTATGTCTGGGTATACCCTTTGGCAACCAAGTGAGCCTTCAAATGCTCAATAGAACCATAAGGCAAATACTTCATAGTATACACCCAACGACAACCAACAATAGTTTTCCCTGGAGGACGAGTAACTAAAAACCAAGTAGCATTTTCAGACAGGGCAGACATGTCTGCCTCCATAGCAGACTTCCAACCAGAGATGGACATAGCCTCCTGACAGACTTAGGAACAACAGTAGAATTCAAGGATGTGGTAAAAGCATGGAGAGATGAAGACAAGTGACCATAAGAGACAAATTGAGAGATAGGATGAGAGGTACAAGAACGCTTACCTTTGCGCAAAGCAATTGGAAGAGAGCCAGGATCAGGAGGCGGATCACTAGGTGGGGAAGAAGTCTGTGTTGGAGGTTTCTGTCGACGACGATACACCTAGAGTGGTTTTTGAGGAGATTTAGTGGGAGACACATGTGGTAGGAGAGAAAGACAAGGAGGAGAACTGTCACTAGCAACCGAAGGAGAGAAAAAAGATTGAGATTCATCAAATGTGACATTAGCACTACTGAAATGACGACGAAAAGTAGGTGAGTAACATCGATATCCCTTTTAAGTATGAGAATACCCAAGAAAAACATATTTAATGGATCTAGGATCAAGTTTGTTACTTCTTGGACCTAAGATATGAACATAGCACACAACCAAAAATATTAGGAGGTAGATGAAGCAAAGGTGCACAAGGAGAGAGCACGATATAAGGGATTTGACCACCTAGAACAGTGGAAGGCATACGATTAATCAGGTGACAGGTAGTGAGAACAGCATCACTCCAATATGATTTGGGAACGCACATATGAAACTTTAAGGCACGAGTGACCTCTAACAAATGATGCATTTTGCGTTCAGCAACACCATTTTGTTGCGAAGTATGAGGACATGAAGATTGGTGAATTATACCATGATCATAAAAAAATTGAGACAAAGATGTATGAAAATATTCATGAGCATTATCAGACTGAAAAATATGAAGTGAAGCATTAAACTGAGTCTTTATTTCCATATAAAATGATTTGAAAATTGAGTACAATTCAGACCTTTCTTTCATAAGATAAAGATAGGTGACTTTAGAATAATCATCAACAAAAATGACAAAATATCTAAATCCTAACAATGAGGGAGTGTTTATTGGACCCCAAATATCAGAATGAACTAAATGAAAAGGACTACTAACACGACTCTCATGCCTAGAGGCAAAAGGCACCCTATGGTGTTTACCCAACTGATATGCTTCACATTGTAAGGATTCTATTTGACGACACGACGGAACTAATGACTTCAAATTCTGGAGAGATGGATGACCAAGGCGACAATGATGCTGAAGAGGCGAGATAGACAAATGAGAAGCCACTAAAGTGGAAGAACCATGCCAATCCAGGTAATAAAGTCCACCATTTTCATGCCCTTCACCAATAATCTTCTCTGTCTTGAGATCCTGAAAGATACAATGAGTGGATAAAAAAATGGCAGCGCAATTCAAAAGCTTAGTAAGCTTACTAATTGACAAAAGATTATAAGTAAAATTAGGAATATATAAGACAGAAGAGAGAGAAAGATTAGGATTGAGATTGGCAGTGCCCAAACCAGAAACTGTAGTGGCTGAGTCATCTGCCAATGTAACATTGGGAAGACTACTAGATTGCTCAAGGTTAGAGAGTAAGCTTGAGGTACCTGTCATATGATCATTAGCACTTGAGTCAATGACCCAAGGGTCCTGAGTGGCAAGACAAGCCGTGGAAGTACCTTGTTGGGCCAAAGTAGCAGTAGAATCAGACCCAACAGGGTTGGAATGCAGAGACAGGAGGCGATTGTACTCTTCCTCAGGAATAGAGACTACTCTAGATGTTGGTGGAAGTGACTGTGAAGGCGGTTCTTCAACTTGAAAACTAGCTTGGTGAGCCAAAGGTTTACCATACAACTCCCAACAAAATTCTACTGTATGATTCTCACCATGACAATAAGTGCACTTACGAAGACCACGTCCTCTACCACGACCCCCTTGTTCACTTCCACGACCCCCTTGGTCACAACCTCCACGGCCTCGGCCTCCACGACCTCGATCTCCACGACCACCTCTTTTACTCCTCATATAAGTGGTAAAGGAAGATTTATCATTAGAAGGTAATGCATCAGTATTGGAGGAAGAGACAGTACTAGAGTTAGATAATGTGGCCTGTTGAAGTCTACCAGAAATTTCACTCAATGAAGGGAGGTCTGGACTTGCTAAAATTTGTGGTTTTACTAGATTCAAACTTTTAGGCAATCCAAAGAGGAAGCGAGCAACATGCATAGAATCTCGTTGTTTCTTCAAAGTTTTAACATTGGAGGAGATGAACTGATAAATATTGAGTTCTTCACATACACTCTTAAACTTGTTATAATAGTCTTCCAAAGACAAATCACTCAAGCTCAAAGAGAAATAATTTTGACGAAGATCATAAATCCGCTTCAAATTGTTAACACCAGAGTAAAGTTCCTTGGCTTGTTCCCAAACAAGTTTAGCAATTGGTAAGAAAACCAAACTACAACTAATCTTAGACTCCATGCTATTCCACAAGCAACTCCTAATTTGTGCATCTTCGGCTCTCCAATCAGCATGGTTAGAGTCCGTAGACACAGGGGGTTCTTGAATCACATAATCGAATTTCTTTCTACCAAGAAGAAACACTTCAACTGCTTGAGCCCATTGTGCATAATTACTCCCATCAAGGCGAATGGAGGTAATCGAAAGCATATCAGGAGATAACATAAAATGCTGTTGAGCAGCACCTTTCAAATCCATAACAAAAGAAACTTAGGTAAAAGAACCAACAAACAGTGAATAAAATAAAGCCAATGAACCCGTGGAGAGCAACTAAACCAGAGAATCAACAATACAATTAAACAAACTCAACCATCAACACTCAACAATCCCAGCAACCATCGAGAACAGCCAACAACCAACAACCATGACTATCGATAGCAACCAGAAAAAGAAGAAGCTTATAAACTCATAATAGGCAGAGAAAAAGATACACCAGAGAAAAAATAATGGAGCCCTAGACTGACAAATCCAGTGGCGGAGCGAGGATAGAAGCGATGGCTGGTGGCTAGTATGTGTTGCCGGAGGGAGGCGACCTGAACAGGGACTGAATCTCGGTCAAGTGATGGCGATATGGTGCCGTGAGACCAATGAGTCAGTCGTCTGAGGTTGTAGTGTTGATCGGCGTCGACGATGAAGGTGACCGGCAGCGGAAAAGGGATGGGCTGTGGCAGGTGGGGTTAACGGCGGTGGCTATGGCTCTGATTCCATGTTGTTGATAAAACATATGTAGGGTTATTTCCAATTAACCCTTACATGAAACATATTATTGATATATATAGGTATACATGAGTTTACTGTTTTGCCCCTAGCTTTATACCCATAATAAGTAAACATAGTTGTAAAAACGTGAATCATAGAATGATCTTTTATTTTTTTAATCGTATCATATTGTGTACGATAAGATACACAGACACTTTAAAATTAAGGCATAATTATTATAAATTTGGAACATATTCAACATATGACTAATTTAATCATCACTTATGTAATAATATTTAACAAAGCTGATAAATAATTCAATTTAGAATATATCTTTAATATCTGCATTAAAATTGGTCAAACTCAAAAGTGATAATACATGATAAATAAGCCAAAATAATAATTTTTTTTTTTCTCATCATTTGGCCTAATCAATTTCATCTCCATAGTCCAAGTTAATGTTATCATCATTTTCATCAATTTGCAAAATAATTTCTTCATTGACATCTTTTGGTCCATCTTCTTCTTCATCATTTCAAACATCTACTATCTCTTCTTGTTCTTCTATTTCATATGTAATGGTTTGATATGCATACAATTCGTACGATATGCATCTATGTATTGTACGATTCATGAGCATGGTCAATGTATCTATGATTTAATACTTTTATGGTTCATACGATAATAACAACTATGATTAGTACAATTTTTGTGGAAACTACAGTGATAGGGTAAAAAGTTCTACCAATTTTTACTCCACTTATAGTCGCTGTTAGTAAAAATTTTGTGGCATTATAGTAAATATCATTATAATATCATAGCTTCAAGATTTAAATGCTGATATATTCCTGTTGGTTCTTGACCTTATAATATGAGTCTGATTTTTCATGTCCAGCGGGTCTCGCGTGCTGTTGATAGTCAAGAAGTAGCGTAAGATTCTTGTCTCGCTTCTCTGAAATGGACACAAAAAGAATTATTTGAAGTTGTAAAGTTGGGTATTCATAATTGATGGTTGGCCCAATAATACAGGTACCAAAATTATGTCTTTGAAGAGTCATCAAACCGCCTGCTGGAATTAATAAAGCCTGTAAGTTCTCTTCCCCCTCCTTGTTGCGTATTGGACATAATGATACAGAGGTGGGATGGATACACTTGCCAAACCTCTCCTTGATGCCCCCTGTGCATATTTATTTCTGCCAGCTCCATGTTGGCCCAAGTGTGTCAGGCCTATTCCTGGAAAGTTTCAAAGTACTTTCTGTGTTTTGGAACAATTCAGATGACTCCATCATTGAAATGTCATTGCTATTGGATTGACTGGAAAGGACAAATTATATAAGACAAAAGAAGAAGAAAAGATTAAGAAAGAAGATATGTTGCAGAAAAACAATTTTTTGAAAAAAAAGGAGATATTTAGGGTAGTTAATTTCACTTGTGCTTATACTCTACTTATCAAAAAACTTTTGCTTATACTGTGAGGCCATTTCAGGTACTCATTTTATCTGGTCACGATCATGATCAGTGCACAGTCAGCCACAACTCAAAATTTGGGCCCATAAAAGAGGCAAGTATTGATGTTTAATCTTTTGTTATTTTTACCCATGGTATGATATTTATTTGATGATACTATGCAGCAAACTGTAGGGACCATAAATTGGCAGATGGGAAACTTATACCCATCTTTCATGCTATTATCTGCTAGTAACTTTACACTTCCAAATGCATCCCATCCAGAAGAAGCAATCTCAACTCATCTGTGCTTTCTTCCAATGCAAACACACATCTACATATGGTAACTCTGAGTTGACTTGAGAGTAATAAATACATAATAGAACTTGTCAGTTGACATTTGTTCTTAAATCTCAGTTGCTGAAAATGTCAGGTATCTTTCACTATTTGTTCTGACCCTTCTTGCCCTCCTTCTTTGGCCTACAAGTGGCTTGAGTGTTTGGAATCATTGTAGCAATTTAATAGCAAGTTGCAACATTTTTGGAGGTGGAACAAAGGAGAAAAATGAAGATGAGAACTGCGAATATGAAATGATTTGGGATGCAGAAGGATCGATGCATCTTGTGAAGAAACCTTTGAATGCCCCAATTGCTAATTTAAGTGAAAGGGGTTTGGTAGAAAGGTGCTTTCTGCTCTAATTTCTTATTATTTTTGGTAGAAATATATATTGCACATGGTAGCACTCAAATTATGTCATTTGATTGTATGTTATAAAGGATCTATAGTGCCCGTTTGGCTTTATGGTAGAAAGTAGAGCTTTAATTGAAAAGCACTGTGGTGTTTTGAGTGTTTGTCAATTTAAAGTGAATAGTGCATTTAAGTTTTTGATTCGCATGAACAGTGAATTATAGAGTTTGTTTGGTTAGGTGTTTTGGGAGCCTAAAAGTGCGTTTTAAAACCCAAAACTCCATTTTGCAACAACATATTTCCTCAAATTTTTTTACAGACGCTTATTTTAAACCCAAAACACTGTTTAGCAACAGCTTACCCAAATGCACCCGTACACCTTTTTCCTAAAAGCTCCAAATTTCCTAAAATCTGTTTTCAGCTTTAAGGACCTCTTAAAGAGCTTCTGCAGTGGGTTCCTAGACATTCCAATTTTCAGACATACCCTATAGTCCCCTTAAGTTAAACTTAGGTAGTTATTCACTTATTTGTATAACCATTCTTTGTATTTGCCTTTTCATATTAAAATGTCTGACTTTTTGTAGCAGGGGTAATGCTGTAATGCGGCCGACAGCTAAGAAACATATCTCTCAGGATATAGAAGCCTCTATGAATGTGGACTTGGGCGCAGATGTTGATTCTATGTTAAAAATGACAACTAGAACAAGCAAATCAAAGACAAAGATCGCGATTCAGAGATTGGTGCGGACATTCCGAATGCTTACTATCATTGCTGCAGTGAATCTTCCTCTCTACATGATGTTACTTTTTAAGGATTGGATTGACTAATGAAATCAGCACAAATTTTTTTTTGTTCTTGTTCTTTATATAGTTGCCTCTTGAGTCTTGATAGCACGTGAAATTTATTAGCTTAAAAATTTTGAATCCCACTTGTGCTCTTTTCTTTATTGTCATTGAAATATTGGTGTCATTTTATATAACCCACCGAATTATTTCGTGCTATTGATTCGGGTGATAATTTTTTTTCTTTGATAGTCTTTTGCAAGACATGTTATTAATGTCTATATCCCTTTTCCACTCATTCCAAAAACTAATTTGGACGTTATTGTTGTTTCGTCTCCATTTTCATGAAGCTAATCTTTAAGCAAGGTAGCCGCTAAGACACTAAAGGCTTTGTGTGAATAATGGAAAACATAGTTAAGATATGAACTGCACTGGTTGTAATAGACCAGACTTTCGTGCTAGTTCTCCGCTATAATCTTCCTAGCTGGTTATCTATTTATTATTACCATTATTATATATTATTTAATCTAGGAGCGCATTTTTTTTTTTTTTTTTTTTGGGAGAAACCAGACCCGAGAATCAGTATTATTGCAGCAAGAAAAAAGTATAAAGAGTCACGTGTGACTAAGGGAGCTATATCAGCAGGCGAGGAACCAATCCGTATGTAGCTCATTGCCAGAAACAGCTTTTCTGGCTAAGAAATGGGCAACAGTATTGTCTATGTGTTTAACATGAGAGAAAATACAAGAATGAAAACTTGCATCTAACATAAGAACATCTTATATTACATGACCATACTCTGGATTCATTGAATCCCTAGCAACGATAGTCTTGATAATAACCTCAGCATCGCCTTCCACAGAGCACTCCAAGATACCCAACTCTTTAGCAAAGAAAAGAGCCCTTCTGCATGCCGTAGCTTCAACTGCAGCCGAGCACACCACCTGTGGAGTCTCGGATAAAAATCCCAAGACTAGCAGCACCCTGAGAATTGAAAGTAGCCCCATCGAAATTTACTTTTACACGAGGGTGGATGGGAGGAATCCATCTTATAGCTCAATCCATCTAGGAGCTTGATGTGCCATATTTGCACTTTTTACTGGTGAGTGGGATTAATGGTACGATCTTTTGGTGGGAAACATTCTTAATTTAAATAAATAAACTATTTTATTACTATTTTAACTATAGTTCCATGCCAGACCCATAGCTATGTTCCTTTACACTAATTGATTGATTGTTCCTTTAACTATAGTGCCATGCTAGACCCATAGCTATTTTAAATTAGGGCTCTTCTTCAATTAATTGATTGTTCCCATGTTGGAGTCCTCAGTCCTTCAATTAAAACTCAAATGAACTGGCTTAACAGTCGATGTGGGAACTGGGAAAATGAAATTTCCCCTTTCCCTTTCTCGGCTATTTCTTGCTCCTTCGAATCCAACCTGCTTTCATCTTTGTCCCTTCGTCTCTTGCCTTTTTCTCATAATCTGCCTGTCTCTTGGCTCTATCTCTCTTCACCAAGCCAAATCATGTCTGTCCAAATTCTAACAATTCGATGATGAGTACCTTTTAATCACATTTAGTGGAGTTTTTTTTTTTTTTTGATACAAAACTTGCCATTACAAACAGACAAGCAGAGAAAAGGAAAATAGCAGAGCTCACAGAGAAGAGCAACAGGTGCTATTTAGAACAATCAGCTTGAACAATATCCTACACTACCCTAGGGAGAACTCCTCTCCACACCTGCGTGTCTTCACTTCGCCTAGCCAAATAAGCTAACTCATGAGCAACTCTGTTATATTCCCGATTCACATGATTGACCTTCCAACTGGTAAAAGAGCTCAGCAAGGCAAGGATGCCTTGAAACAGATGGCCAATGCTCCCTTCCATAAAATTCTCATTAATACTATTAACAATGGAAATAGCGTCAGATTCAACAATAATCTGAGTAAGCTTCATATCTCATGCAAGCAGAATCCCAGTTTCCATGGCAAGAGCTTCCACCTCCTCAACTGAAAACTGACCATGTAGGAATTTACCACAAGCTGCAAGAACTACACCACAAGAGTCACGAATAACAGCCCCAACACTAGAGTTTCGCCCATCCTCTAACGTTGCCCCATCAACATTGATTTTGAAAACTCCAAGCAATGGAGGAGTCCACCTACTATTTTCCTTTGCTAGATTCGTATTCAAAGCAAACAAAGCACCTTTATAATCTTGTAGAAAACTCCTAGCAAACCTCTAAATCTGACTCGGCAATTGGCATTTTGATTCATAGGCAACTTGATTCCTATTATACCAAACAGACCAAGCAACCCCAAAAAACACCTCCAAATCACAATTAGTGCCATTCTTCAAAATATCCAAAGCTACATCGGAGATGTCCATAAGCCCCTGCCAGTTTTCCACACTACTACCCTCCCAATTATCCCAAACTCTTCTAGCTACTTCACATTTAATAATTGAGTGAAAAAGAGTCTCAAACTCTAAGCCACAACAAGGACACAAGTCACTAACCCCAATACCTCTTTTTTGCAAATTCACCATTGTTGGAAGAGCATCCACACATGCCCTCCAAGTAAAGATTTTAATCTTTGTTGGAATACGTAAGTGCCATAACTTCCTCCACAATAGTTCTCTCGGGTCATTATAAGAACATTCGCCCACCTCGGGTGATTCCACAAAGCTAAGTGCAACATAATACGCACTTTTAACAGTAAAAACACCCCTATTATTGCCAACCCAAATAATTTTATCATTCGGAAGATTATAGCTAATTGGAATATTAAGAATAGTCCTTGCTTCAAATGGCAAGAATAGAGACTTCACTAGGTCCACTTTCCATCTTCTAGAATCAAAATCAATAAGAGTTGAGACCATGGGGAAATTATCAAAATTTTGAGGAGGAGGAGAAATAACCTTGTACGTTGTAGGAATGGGCAACCACTTATCTTCCCAAATATGAATCAATTTCCCGTTGTCAACTCTCCAACGTGTTCCTTTCTTCACAACTTCGAGCCCCTGCATTATGCTTCTCCAAGTAAAGGATGGGCTAGACCCCCAACTAGCTTTAAGAACATCACCATGGGGATAATACTTAGCTTTATACATACGAGCTACTAATGAGTTTGGGTTCTCCAGGAGCCTCCAACCTTGCTTTGCAAGCATGGCAAGATTGAACGCTTGGAGATTTCTGAAACCCATACCACCTTTAAGCTTTGACTTGCATAATTTCCTCCAACTCACCCAAGCAACCTTAGACTCTTAACCCCTCTGACCCCACAAAAACTTCCTCATCATGCTTTCGATCTCATCACACAATCCCTTAGGAAGCTGAAAACAGCTTATAGTGTACGTAGGGATAGCTTGGGCCACCGCTTTGATCAAAATCTCTCTACCACCAATAGAAAGAATTTTTTCCTTCCATCCAGACAGTTTCCTTCCCACACTTTCTTTGATCTCCGTAAACACTTCAATCTTAGATTTGCCAATGATTGAAGGAAGACCGAGATACTTACTATGGCGAGAATCCTGCATCGGCCCAAGAAAATCCAGAGTCTCAATTTTCTTCTCTTCAGGGGTATTGGCACTAAAGAACATCGATGATTTGTCTGTATTGATTTTTTGACCCGAAGCAGCCTTATACAAATGAAGAATTTCAATTAGATGCTGGCATTCTTGACTGCTAACTTTGCAAAAAAGCAGACTGTCATTCGCAAAAAAGAGGTGTGATATCATAGGCAGCCTCTACAAATTGAAAGTCCACTTATAGTGTGACTTCTTACAGCCTTATTAATAAATGAAGAAAAACCATCTTCACATAGAAGAAACAGATAAGATGACAGAGGATTCCCTTGACGGAGTTTTGCTTCTTAGGTATCATGATTGTGTCATTCCAAACTCCTTGTTTCATCACGAGACCTAGAGTCAAAGAACGAGACAAAATATAAGAGGCATCACTCAAGGGTTTAGCAGGATTGCTACCGAAATAGAGAAGGCCAAATAGCACAATTTAAGCAAAATTTAAGAAAAAAGCACCCCGACAAAGTTATTTAGTCATATAACACATTTTTGGAACTTGAGTTCCTAGCAGCTCACGTGGAGTCCATACTTCTTCAAACTCGAGTTTGAGTTGGAACTCGAACTTGAGTTCCAAAAATGTGCTATATAACTAAATAACTTTGTTAGGATGCGTTTCTCCTAAATTTTGCTAAAATTGTGCTATTTGGCAAATTTCGCCGGCAAGAGAATGTCTTGGTCAAGTTTATGATTAGCAATGAGACCCTCACAAAATTTTCTAATAGATGATTAGAAGAAGAAGAAAGTTGGCGAGAGAAAGTCTTGGAGCGTGCCATTGAAGAACAAAGGAAATTGAGATTAGTTGCAAACTTTCAGAGTAAGAACAAGATGCAATGAAACAAGCGGCAATGGAAATTGGTAAAGTAAAAAAGAAAGTACTTATTGAATTTGAAATAGACAAAAAACCGCCAAATCGATCGTTACTATTAAATTAAGTTTCGGTGGCACAAACAAATGATTGGCCTAGAAATACGCCAAAGCATAATAACCATCAAGGCATTAATTAAGTATAAATAAAGTGTTAATCAACATAAAAGGACACCACGAATGAGACAAACAAACCAGAGAATTTACTCAGAGCACAAAGATCAAGTAGCTTGTGATCAAGTAGTTTTTTAGGCCTGTACAAAGATTTTTTAAGTTTATATCTCCTTGTACACGATAAATCAAAATACTGCATAATAAGTAATTAAATAAATCCTCATCCAACACATATTTTTGTATTTTTGGATTTGACGAGATTAAACATACTTCATCTATTTAAACAAAAATCATATTCAAATTCAAAAAATCCTAATTAACTATGATTAACAACACATGCTTCATCAGTAATATTCTTGTTGGGTAATAATAATAAGACATTCTTTATTCAGTATATTTGCTATTTGTGATTGTGACACCAAAACAAAACATGTGCTAGGCTGCTAGTAATTCAATTGTCCAGTCAGTGATAGCCTTAGCCTGTGTTGTGTGCGAAAGCGAATGGGCATAAGCACAAAACCTTAACACAACTGCATTGCATGCATTGTGGACAAGCCTTGTAGCAGTCCGAAACTCCATTAGGGCAGGCTCCTACAATGTAATCAACTGTTGCCCTTCCTTCTGATAGTTTTTGCGGAAGTAATATAAAACAATATTTATATTTTCATTTAAAGATCGTTGTCCCACACAACCATAGATTTTAAATAGAACAAAATTGCGTATCTCTCTTAGCAATCCAAGTGTGTTGCCTCCTAAGGTATTCACGTCTCTCTCTCTATTTCTTTTTGGGTTTTCAGAAGACTCCAGTATTACTCAGTAGTTCTAATGGCCAACCACTGATATGATATTTTAAAATCTTATTTTTATTTAAGACTTCTAAAACCCAAGAGAGAGATTGGACGTAGGATCCTTAGGAATCCTTAGCTTCAGTTGTAGGATTCATCAATAACTTTTTTGAACGTTATTGACTTATCTTGAAACTCTTTCAAAATTATTCCTTAATTTTCTCAACCATATCAAGAAAATATTTGAACTTCTACAAATTGCAATAATGTCCATCAACACATTGCAATTGACCCTTGAAGATTAGAGAATTACAAATGAGGTTCCATTACTTACAATTTTATATCTATGTCCTTCCACCATACTATATTCCCACAAGCCACTAGGACTAGATTAATATCACTGTCATGTCCCTAGCTTATGCCTTAATTTCTTGATTTCATAATTTCTATTGGACTCCAAAATATCTTTAAAAAACTCTTAAAATATATATATACAATATTATATATATGAAAAACATTTTTGAAAAATGTCACCGGCCGGTTTTGTTTTGAGTCCAACTTCAATATGAAAATCAACTGAATATACTATCTTCTTTAGAGACTGGTAAATTCATTATTGAGCATTTATATATTTTACTTATTACACACATAACCCAACGTGTCTGTATATAGCTTTTAAAATTGGCATCACTAGTTGACATTGTCAAAGTTATGTGCATAATAAATAAATATACACAAACCCCTCATGTTTGAGGACAATAGAAAAATTGTGATAGAACAACCTTTTAATTAATAGTGATCACTCCATAAGGTGTCCTTGATCAAATCCAATTCAGTGTATGTACTTGTTACATTACACCCACTTGTCTGCTCAAAGTCACTAGCTCAATGATGGAGTAAATCATCATATCATATAGCAGCACAACAAGTGTAGGTTTCAGTGGTAATATTCAATTAATATCCACAACCTAGAACAATTTAATAATCTATGAAAAATCATTACTCTCTGTTTTTGGTTCCTTAACCATTAACATGATTTTTCTACAGAGGTGACATCACATGCCACATTTAAACAATGAAATATACTTACAAAAATTATGAATGTGAAAATAAAATTTTATTATCAAATAAAAATGCATAGTATTGTTTTTGAGGGCCCATAATTCTAACACCTTCACCGCCCATCGGCCCATCTGCAACCAACATTTTTTTTTTTTTCTATTTAGTAAACGTCCAACTTATCTAATTTTATTACAAACTAACTCTTTCCCAGTAAATTATACTCATCAAAAGAAAAAAAGAATGAGGTATCATTTTATATATGTAAACTAAATTAAAGAGTGTTGCTGTATATATTAGTATGTTTGACACCATTATTATTATTGTAACTCAAATGGTTCAAATTCATTGCGCAGAGAGAAAGAGAGCGGCTAACATGACACAATGATCAAGAGGACGACCAAAAAGACCATCTGGTGTGAAACCTTCTGCATATCGTTTTAGTTTTGCTTCACTTGGAACTGTGATCTATATGGATTTTGCTTACACTGAATTGGTGGAGCTTCTTCTCCCAATATTTATATGCAAGTACATTTATTATTTTAAGGTTGAAGAACTGCATAAATGGCAGGTGCATTTAATTTCAAATCTACTGCATGATATGTATCATTTCTACATATAGTATGGAATTTAAATGACATTTTGATCCTAAATAAGTTTTGCAAGCCACGGCGTTTTCTGACAATGTCCAACGTTTTCTCATGAAGCATGCCATTATTGTAGATGTTTCATATGGTGATGCGCCATTATTTTCTTGATGTGTCAAGAAAATCACTCATATACCTTTCAGTTTTTAATAGGGTAGACCCCTTTTTTTATTCCCTACAACATCTGGAGGAGGAAGAATTCAAATCCAAATTCACTTGATGGGAGAGATCAATTAGTGTCATTGAGCCACAAGGTTCTTGATATGGAACAACTTTACTCTCGGTTTGTTATTAGAAAAAAAGTTTTCTAAAAAATTGATATATTTTCCTGTGTCTGTTTGCAACTTTGAAATAGCAACAAAATATTTTTTGATGTTTTGTACACACATAAAACAATAAAATTTTGGCTACAACTTCACTCAATATTTTTTTATTAGATGCGAATTTTGACAAATGTACAATTGGATTACATCTTTTTCTTATATTCTCCATACTTGCAAAATTTTCAAAAGATTAAAGATTAATAGATATGTCATCAATCAAATATTTAAATTTTAATTTTTTGTAGTCTAAATTTATGCATAATAAATAACATCTTATTGGTATGAAATTTAACATGTGTGCTAAAAACATAAAGAACATGTAATCTAACAATTAGATTTTCAATATATGTAGTCATATTAATTTTTTAGTGGGTGCTATAACCAAACTGATACCACATAAAATTAGTATAATTTCCTATAATCCTAAATAGTTATATGAATAAAAAGTTTTCATTTATAAATGAATATAATGTACACCCCAAAAGTATAAAATCAACCAAAAATTGTGAGAGTCCTACACACTCACATCCTAGTCATAATGGCTTGATGGGGACTACAGTGTTTTTGGTTGTTTGATCTTTGTTGGTGATTTTTATAGCCAAACAATCCCATTTTCAAAATATTTAGGGTGGTAGCCCTCTTTTACAACTAGATTTTTGTAAAACCACCAAGGGGTGTGGTCTAATGGTCTTGGGTGACGTACAAGATGCGTTGAGTGTTAAGTCTAAGGTTCGAGTCCGAATATGGACTCACTTGGGTTACCTCCCTCAACAGCTCAAGGTTCACTAGTGTCCCTTATGGGGCTGGGAAACTATGACTCACCGTGGTCCCCTACACCCCAGCAGGGTCCCAGACCTAGCGGGTAAGGTGTTACTATGGTAACGCCAGGTAGGATTACCACGTTGGTTGCCCCCCCTACCCATTTTTTATTCATAAAAAAAAAACTCGATTTTTGTAAAATTGAGCTCTTAGTGCTTCTAAATTTCTATAAAATCAAGTTATAGGCCACATTGGCTGAGCTGGTAGTGATTGATGTGGTGTTCTCAAAATTTTTTACCCAATTGGAACTCAAGTTTCTAAAAATATAGTTCAATTATTATTATTATTATTATTTTTTACTAACAACTTGATCTTTGAAGCCTTGAGTTCATTCTGACCACTTATAAATAAAAATTATATAAAAAAAATTCCAAGGCAACTTGACTTCTAAGAATTCAAGTTGTTAACACTTCGTTTGGGTAGAGGGAATGAGTTATTTTGGAATATTCATTCCATTCTCTCGTTTGAGAGTTTTAATAAAGGGAATGGAAATACTATTATCTTGTTTTGTAGTTTAAGTGAGAGGAAATAGAATGGGTATGAGGGAACATTCATTCCTCTCTATTTCCTCAAAACCTAATTTTTTTTTACCCCAAAGTTGGGAGGAATCAAAGGGAATGAAATTAAGTTTAATGAGATTTTCACTAAAAATCCAAAAATAGCCTTAGATATTTAGGATTTTATTTTAAAATAGGGGTCTAATATAATAATATTGTCTTAAAATTATTCCATTCATTTTCCTTTATGTTACTTACAAACAAAGTTACTTACCTTTCATTTCTTTATTTTAATACATTCAAACAAGGTTACTTAGAGGAATTACAGATGTCTCACATGCATGGTAGCTTGGTGTAAGTGGATTCTAGATGTCACGCATGCATGATGGCTCGGTGTAACTGAATTCCAGATGTCATGCATGCATGATAGTTTGGTGTAATTGGATTCCACATTTCATGCATGCGTGATAGTTTGGTGCAAGTGGGTTCCACATGTCATGCATGCATGATGATAACTTGGTTTAAGTAAATTCCAAGTGTGCTCACTTAATTGGCCCCAATGGATGTGTATGTGACATTACTAGTTTACACTCTCATATACACCCATCTCTTAATATTTAAATGTTAAGGTTGCGTTTGGGAACTTGGATTTGAATTTAAATTTTAAATTAATAGATTTGAAATTAAGGGATTTCAAATCCATTGATTTTAGTAGTTATTTCAAATCCAAGCATTTTGAAGGTTTAAAATTCTTGATGGATTTGTCAAATCTAAATCCTTGACCTTTTTTAAACTTCCCAAACAAGTTATTTGGATTTTAATCACCCAAATCCAAATCCAAATCCAAATCCAATTGCCCAAATCATGTCATCCAAACACACCATAAAGGTATTGTTTCATAGGAAATTTTAATATAAAACACAGTTACCAATTACTTATATACCACGCGGAACACAACTGTGTGTTGCTCAAGGAATTAACATTTAGGGTACATTTGGTAGACTATATTGGTGATTACATAGGAATAAGAATAATTATTACAAGGAATACAAGATGTTGTAATGTAATACTTATTACTATTCATTTGTTTGGTGACAACACAAGAATAGAACCTTCAAGATAATAGAATGTTTAAATCAAATTATCTAAATTGTAACATTAGAATAAAACTTAAGATATATTTTAGGAAATATCTTGTATAATTATATTTCCTAAAAAATAATATTTTTTAAATTTGAAAGAAAGATTATTTATTATTTATTACTTTTAATTTTCATAATTATTATGTATATATGGAAAGTTTGTTTATTTAGAAATATATTTATTTTAGAAATTAATACGCCTACTAATGAATAGCTATTACAAAACCGATTGGTGTCTTAATTTGATGATAAAGAGTTATTATCAGGAGCGGGCGCCATAAGTTTGAAACTCTAAAAAAAAAAAAAAATTATTCATAAGGAATGACTAATCATTGTAATAAAAATATAACCAAACTAGTAAATATCTAAACCAAATTAAATAACTATTACATTACAGTGCTTATTACGGTATACTAAACATACCCTTAAATTAACTTAAACTTACATTAACTAGTTATTAAGGAGGTTCTTGTGGATTATATAGTTAACTCAACTGGTAAAGTCTCTGATGGTTGAATAAGAGATCTAGGGTTCAATCCCTACCTACACCAAAAACTGATTGGTGTCTTGGTTTAATGATAAAGAGCTATCATCAGGAGCGGACGTCATAAGTTGAAACTCTCTGCAAAAAAAAAAAAAGAATAAAGAAGGAAGTTCTTAATTTTAATTCAAGTTTTTAAATGGTGCAGGCACCACATTATAATTTTAAATTCTTTGAAAATATGGTTTCTCCAAAAAAAAAAAAAAATCTTTGCAAATATGGAGTTAATCTAATTTGAAAATTTACATATTTTTGAAATTTCTTGAAATTTTCAAATTTAAGATTATCTTCGGACAAATTTTCATGTTATATACTTTGACAATATGTCTTATTGTGTTCCTCAACAAATTGTCATTGAAACGAAAACCATATTACATTACAGTGCTTATTACGGTATACTGAACATACCCTTAAATTAACTTAAACTTACATTAACTAGTTATTAAGGAGGTTCTTGTGGATTATATAGTTAACTCAACTAGTAAAGTCTCTGATGGTTGAATAAGAGATCTAGGGTTCAATCCCTACCTACACCAAAAACCGATTGGTGTCTTGGTTTAATGATAAAGAGCTATCATCAGGAGCGGATGTCATAAGTTGAAACTCTCTGCAAAAAAAAAAAAAAGAATAAAGAAGGAAGTTCTTAATTTTAATTCAAGTTTTTAAATGGTGCAGGCACCACATTATAATTTTAAATTCTTTGAAAATATGGTTTCTCCAAAAAAAAAAAAAAATCTTTGCAAATATGGAGTTAATCTAATTTGAAAATTTACATATTTTTGAAATTTCTTGAAATTTTCAAATTTAAGATTATCTTCGGACAAATTTTCATGTTATATACTTTGACAATATGTCTTATTGTGTTCCTCAACAAATTGTCATTGAAACGAAAACCATATTAGGTTGAAACACCTTCCAATTAAAATTGTCACACACACTCTCTCTCTCTCTCTCTATATATATACATATTTATATATATATATATATATATTTTAAATTTTACTTGTTACGGTCTGTTATTGGGACAGATTTCTATACTGTTTTGAGAATCCTAAACTAGTAGTATAAGCATTCACATCAGTCTCCTCAAATATTTAGCTAAATTAATCCAAAAAACTATACTTTTGCTAGTTTAGCTATATATTATTTTCATACACATATATCTTTTTTTTTTTTTTTTTTTGAGAAGCATACACATATATCAGCCTCAATACTTTATCAACATTGAAATTTAATGTAGAGAAGATAGAAACTCACTGCATATAGCGATGGGACTATTTTCTTTACAAACTTTAGTTAATTTAGTGAGGCTGATGCACACTTGTTTTGGTTGAGTTTAGATAAATTTTTGCTAAAATATTAAATTGGTGAGACAAATGTGAATGCTCTAACATCCTAACTTCAAATCTTTTTCATCTTCACAAAAGGTATCAAAGTTTTGATATTGAATAAATGAAGTTATATTTTTGAAACCCTCCTCATTAATTGTGTTGATTCTAATTCAAATTTGTTTATTTTATTCTTGCTAAGAATCACAAAAAAAAAGTTAGTGATTTTACAATTAATATAAGAGTTAATTTCAATTTCTCTATTTGGTATCACAACAAATTTTCAATTTTTACGCCATTAGGTCCAAATTCCCTTTTTAATTCTGGCTTTGAAGGATTCAAAAGTTGATGACATATTACTTGTAGGCTAGCAACTAGCAATGCAAAATGGTTATGGGAACCCTTAACTGAAGCCTTTCCACTCATAATAGATTAAGGATCTTATTTCACTTCATTTGATTGGATAGGAACTCAAGGAAAAATGCATTAATCTAAAATGAGATGACAACTCGTGCGTTTTTGCTGCTAATTGTTGGAGGAATTGGCTTCAACAGTAGTCGCTTGTTCTCGTGTCAATGCATGTGCTATAATGTGTATGCAATCGCAGGCTCCACGTAAGCAATAAGAGATGAGTCCAGAACCACATTGAACTTTTTTGCAATCAGCATCGCTGGAGCACCGATCTCCCTTTCCCGTTGCTGCAGCAAAGTTTTCAGACCCGAAACGTTCATTGAACCGTAAAAGGGAGAAGTTCAAGGTTTTTGAGGTCGAACCGAGGTCGAACCGGGGTCAAACCGTAATGACGTCATAATTAATTTAATAATTAATTAAAGCTTAAATATAGATATTAAATTTATAAAAACTAGCAAAACATTAAAATTTATGATTAATTTTTGAAGTAAAGTTGAATAACTTTGAAGGATTTTAATTATAATTTTTTTTATTCCTTGTAAGAGATGGATAATTTAATTAAGTAGAATAAAATTGTGTTAAGTTGTTTTTTTTTTTTTTTTTTTTTTTTTTAAAAAATTGCTAAGGGGTTGGACCGCACGGTTCTCACCGGTTCGCGCGGTCCAACCCCGGTTTTAAGGGTTCACGAAATTAACAAAAAATCCGGTTCTTTATGCTTAAAAAATCGGTTTTCATCCCGGTTTCCGGTTTTTATGGTTCAACCTCCCGGTCCGGTTCTGAGAACTATGTGCTGCAGCACTTGCCATCATTGACAATGATAAACCTGACATTTGTATGTTATTAGCCACTATCATCATGTAAACAACCAAAACCAAAACCAAAACCAAAACTTGTGTGTGTGTGTCTGTGAAAAAGAGAGAGAGAGAGACTAACATGCTGCAAAAGCCAATAAGACTAGCAAGTAAGCCATTTTGAAAGTAGTCTTCCCCATTACTTTTTGATTGTTCTAGCTTCCGAATTTGTTATTGTAAAAGGAATAAAAGGACTCTTTCTTTTCTATTTACTTTACCAACCAACTAGAAATCTTTGAGTATCACTTTTTTAATGATAGACTCTTTGAGTACCACTTTAAATAAGAATTGTATATTTTTACGTTACAATATGTGGATTGTCATTGATGACAACTGAGTGACTTCAGCTTTCTTCTTCTTTTATAATTTTTTTTTAATATAAAAACTGTCATTTCATTTATGGTCTGTTTAGTTAGAGAGATATGGAAAAGTGGGAAGAAAGAAAATGAGAAAGATATAGAAAATTAGGAGAATATAAGAAATTGAATTTTCTTTTATATATGTTTAGTTGGAAGGATAGAAAAGTGGAAGGATAAAAAACTTTTTTATTTGGTTTAGAAGAAAATGAGAGAATAAAAAATAGAGTTTATATAAATTTACCATCATATCCCAATTAGGTAAAACAAAAAAAAATACATTATATTTTTATTTAAAAATTATGTACGAATGATTACTTCATTTAAAAAAAAGGATAAGTTCAAGAACCCAATACTTTTTCCTCAAAAAAGAGGATCATGAAAGAAAAGAAAAGAAAAAAAAATGGAAGAAAGGATAAGCACGAAAGAAAAAAAAAAAAAAACTGAAGAAAAGATAAGCACAAAACAAAAGGACAAAAAATCAAAATTGAATGACGATGATACACAAAATTGTCAGTGAGCTAATAGTCCACATGCGCACCAATCGGGGTACCTGAAGAACAAAAAGAATAAAGAACCTACAGAGAACACCGATGGGGTGTCGGCCAAAGACCCTCTGAAGGTTAAATCAGCGATCAAAGAATCTCCAATAACTCTAAAGTGTAAGAGCTTAGAAAATTGCATGTACCTTGGAGAAGAGGAGACTTGTTGCTTATATAATGGTGTAGAGCTGACCGAAATCTCATGAACGCAGGATCTTTCGTTTTAGGGAAGATATGGAGTTAATGTTCCGAGATCTTAGGATTTCTCTTCCTATATTTGGAGGATACGAATATGTAGAAGGATCTTTTGACGTGGTGTGCAAGTTCTTTCCATATATGGGTGCACGAGTGGAGAATACGCAAATGGTGTGAGACTAAGTGTAATTCATTGTTTGTATTAGGTAGCCTGACGAGTACCTTCCTACCCGACAGTGAATGTGAGTGGAGAGCATGATTGACGTTGCGTCGTAATCCACCCGAAGGAGACCTAATACCCAAAGGGTAAAAGAAGATCGTCGGGTATCCCAAACCCAAAGGGTAAAATGGGATCGAAAGAGACTTTAAACCTGAAGGGTCTGAGGAGCTCGAAAGGCATCCCCAACCCGATGGGCAAAAAGAGTTAGAAATCCTATTAACCAAAATATTCCTTATCAAATGATAACATAGAAGAAGACAAATAAACAAAAAGCTCTGTTTGTTTCAGCATTAACGTTTTCTTGAAAATGGTTCATTTTTCAAAGAGCATTTTCTGAAAAGCTATCTTATTTTTCGGTATTTGATAATGACATTGAAAATGAGCTTGAGAATTTTTTCTGGTGTTTGGAATGCATAAATTTTTTATAACATTTCTTGTATAATTTAAAACATGTATAACATGTGTATTATGTAAACCAACTAATGTAAATAGATGTTGGGCTAGGCAATTTCGTCCAAAACATAGCAGTCAAAATCACATTATTACAATTCCAACCAACAAGTCTTTCAAGGAATCGAATCAGAGGATCACTCTTTTATAATTTCAGAGAATTGTACCACACAATCATCAATACAAATTCGCATTTGTGAAACTATTTTACTTGTTTGATTTATTTCGAACTAGAAATTTAGTCGTCTACACAATCTTTATGTTCATTTAGCAACAACAACTAACTAGTGACATACATATGCGAATAACAATACAACATACTGAATTTATATTGGTATCTTGACAACCATCAAGAAGGTATGGGTTCCCTTGAAAACCTAAGGAGCAATTGCAACGATATCCAGGACCGTTGTTGAAATTGTAACATTCACTATATGCTGCCTTACATGCATAGCTTGTTAAATTCCTCTTAGCATCTTGGCATGTCTCATGTCCAACAGCCCAATCAAGCACCAAGGGAATAGTTGTTCTATTCTGTAAAAATTTGAGATCCAAGGAGGAAAAGTTGTACGCATCTTCTTCCCCTACAAAACCGAAACCACATGGATTGTAGTCGAGTACCGTGGAGTGATAATTAAAGCTCCCTAGACCAACAATAAAACTCGTTACTCCTTCTGGGATGGAAGTCTGACAACCAATTCCAGAGCAAGACCCATTAACCACACTGTCGATGTGGTCACAAAGTGATAGGCATGCAGTGGTATAGTTTTGTCCCCGTGATAAACCATTAAAAATCACGAAAGTGTCACAGCCAACGGCAGTGAACTTGTTCTTCGTATACGAGATGGAAAAATTTAATAAACTAAGCTGGAAAATATCATTGTCAACAAGCCCTGAATTGTTGTAGCAAACACGGGCTACAAAGTTGGAGACTCGTAGTTCACCATCCAGAGATATATTGAGCACTGTTAAATTACTACGGCGCAGAAATGGCGTTGGAGACCCAGAAGTGTTGTTACAAGTAATGAGAAAAGACTCATCATAAGTGATCCACAGCTATTTATGCAACTTGAACTGGGTTGAGATGCTGCCGTTACTGCTAAAATTGTCCACCCAAATAGAAGCAGTTGTTGTGAAAGCAATCTATGCGCCATGACTTTGCTTTTATATATCTTTGTTGTAAAAATTTAGGCTTTGTTTGTGCTGCCGTTAACCTTGATGGCCTCCTTATAACAGGCAAGTCCCTCCCTTGGGTGAAGAGTTATGGACCAAAGACACATTAATTAGGCAGAGAAAAAGATAAGGCGAACTGGTGAATTTGTCAAGCAATTATCAAACTCTTATAATAGTCACTTATTCCATTTTCAATAACCTCAAGACTCAAGGGTTCGTTGAGGGTTCACTATACATCAAGAGTTATAGGCTTAAAATATTCTTATTCGAGCTCCTCTCTGTCTTTGTCGTCTCCTCCCTCTTGTTTCTAACGGCTCCAAGTTTATTCTCCTTGGGATCTGCTATCAAAAATCAACTTTCTTTTTGTCGAGAATGAGAGGATATAGACCAATCACAACACTCCTAATTAATGAAATTATCACGATTGATACAGTTTATCGTGATTATCAGTAGTGTAAAGAAGAATAATGTTAGAAAAAAGTATGACTACAAATTTTTTTGCTATTTCTTGCCACAATTCTAATGTAGGAGAGTATAAGTAATAATTAACCATTCACAGTTTATCACATTATAGTTGTAGCAAAAAAATTATAGAATAATTTGTGATCCTATAATTACTCATAATATTAATAAAAACTTAAAGTATTACTGTTTCTATCACAACTTTTCTTATGCTAACTTCAGCGTTTGACATTTTCAAAAAATAAAAATAAAATAAGAAAAAAAAATTCAACCACTTGGCTAATTGAGCCATGTATGATGTGCTTTTGCCCAAAATTTTGTTAGTATATCGTTGTATATCAAATTTAGCACATATTAATATCTTTGATTGACTACCACGCACTTTTAGCATGATAGTCACTCTAAAAGTATATAAGTGCTTGAGGGGTGTGGGGGAAGGGAGATGGAAGGGGGACGAGGGGGGGAGGATAAGGGCTTGAGTTCAAGTTTATAGAAGGGAACTTTACACACATATACACTTAGATTGGGCTAAAATAGAATTTCTATTTTGTATATAAATTTTTTTATTTGATACTGTAGGGACTGAGTCTGAGCACTTCTGCTGTTGGAAAAGTGAATTCAGACCCAACCAGCCCTAAACAATAAATTTGTAGATGATGGGTTTAAGAACTAGGCCTTAGTGAGGGTTACAACGAATAAACCTGGTTAGGGGAAGACTAAGTAATAAGAGAATGGGCCATAAGTGTGAAAATCTATCCTGGACACTAGTCCGAGGAACTATCTTGTTCTTATTATTTCCTCAGTACTTGGCTACAGAGGTTACCAAGATCCTGCAGATTGCTCCAGTCTTTCTCCTTCTAATCCCCCCCCCCTTTTTTGGAGGAGTTCTTTATATTATATACTCTCTTTCAGTTGATCTTGGCCTTCCATTTGTTGATCGTGCAGGTCACTACTTGAGTGCTTGTCCCATCAGCCGCCGTCCCAAAGTTGCAGCAACCAAAGTAGCATTGTTCAGGGGTCATTTCCCCATTAATGCGGCCAGAACGTTAATTGTGGGCATTTAATGTGGAGGTGACAGTTTCCCCTTGAATTACTCCTCCTCCAGGCTCCTATGACTGACCCGTGGTACTTGTCCTTTTTCTTGAAACGCTCTACAAAACTGCCCTTGATGGCGTGCTGCTCTTCTCTTCTATGATCTCGGCTCGCCGAGGACATGATTGTCCTCGGCGATACTTCCTGGTAATTAGGACTACCTTCATTCGTCCTCGGGCATTTCTTCCTCCTCAGTATGGGCCTTGGGCTCAGTATAAAGTGAGCCATAATGGCTAGACTCTTTGACCCCACAATAGCCCCTCAAAATCCTACTGTCCGGATCCTTGGACGGAGTGGAGGATTTTGATGCCTTCGGTATACGGGGCGTGCCCTCATTAAATTCTGGCAGCTCCGTGCTCCCCGCGTACAACAGTGTGATGGTGATCTAACGGTGGGGATTTTTTGACTTTAATGGGCGGGAAAACTGGCACGGTTATTCTTGATCGAAGGTATAAATGCCCATTTGAACCGATTCACCTTTTTACTTTCACATTCAAGAGTTCTTGCGCACGTATCCTGAGTTCTGTCAAATCTCCAGCCCAACTCGCCTTTCTTTTCAGTATAAAAAGCCTGTCCAAGGAGCTTTTCCTCATTTCTGTAAGTTTCTACTCTCTCGAACTCATATTTTCTCCCCTCTAAGTTTCTTTTTCTCTTATTCTTCTCTTTCTATCGTCCTCCCCTGAGGCCTTTAGCCGTTTCCAGGGATGGGTAGATTTAAGAAGTTGCTTGAGTCTGAAGAGGCAATGGAGAAATTCATTGCTGATTATAAGATTCCCAATAACGTAGGCTTGAGATCCTATGAGGAAGGGTAGTAGTTTTTTAGGAAGGAAGATGGTGAAGTGGTGATTCTCATAATCGCCTTCATTGAGGGTGGTATGAGGATTCCTATGGGACCGGTGATGAGGGATTATCTTAGACATTTTCGATTAGCTCCCATCCAGTGTGCCGTCAACATGTTTAGGATCCTGGGTTGCGTGGACGCTTTAAATGAGAAAATGGGGTTGAGGTTGACCCATCACGATGTAAACTGGTGTTACAACCTCCAACACCTAAAGGGTAAATCTTACTATATGAAAACGAGGGACAACAAGGTTTGGCTTATTCAGTGCCTCCCAGAGTCTAGCAAGGGGCTGAATAAGGACTTTCTCATCATGTTAGGGAGGTGGCACGACGGCCTTCCTTGTCCGACAGAAGAGGGGGCACCAGGTGGGGTATTCATAGTAGGAGAAGGTTGATCTTTTGCATTGTCATAGTTTGCACCGTTTGGCTGCTAATGCAGATGTACCTTCTTTTTTACAGATCCACACCCCTTTGGCCGACACTTTCACTTGGTCAATCGGGAAGATTTGGCGACCATCCTTAGGGCGGAGGTTTTTGTGAACGAAGTTGACAATCAGGTCAGAGCTGCTCACAAGATCCTTGGGTACGATTCCATTTAGAAATCATTCTCGGCCCCGACGTACGTGATCAGATCCAAAGATCCTCGGCTTCACAGAATTACCGTAGCAGAACAAGGGTTCTTGATTGCCGAAGGATCCCCTGTTATAGAAGGCGCTACGTTGGCAGGTCCTTTCTCGTCCCTTCAAGCTGAAGAGGCCGAGGACGATTTTGGTGTATTTAATCAAGACAATCTGTTTGAGAATCCCTCTGGTGATCTGAGTGACCCCAGTTTGACTGAAGCGGACCTCTCCTCAGTAGGGACTTCTTCTTAGGCCGAGATGGGTTTTAAGAAGAAACCCTCAACCGACCTGCTTGACCTGATTAAGGGCCAGCCGAGGAGGCCACAGTCCAAGCTCCCTCCTCCTCCCCAGTCTCAACCTGCTTAGACCAGATCATCCTCCACCCAGTTGAAGTCGTCATCGCCACGGCCCAAACTTCCTCCTCCTTCCCAACCGACCTTGCCTCCTCGGCCCGAGCCTGCCGATCCAAAAAGGAAAAGGGGATCCAAAGGCAAAAAGCCTATGGATGGGGGACAGCCTCGCTCCTCTCAGGAGGAAGATGAAGCTCGACGAGCTTCAAAACAACTGAAGGTCGGGCACTAAGGTCCAGAAAAGGAAGTCGCCATGCAGTCTGAGCCCTAGGCCTGGCTTCCTGCCCCAATGCTCCATGGGAAGCCCCTGATGGAAAACGCCTCGCTCAGGGACTTCCGAGGCAGCGAAGGTGCCTACGTGGCTGATGCACTGGAAAGGTGCTTGCTACTTCCCAGCGATATGGCCGAGCTGGGGTATATGAAGAGGCAGGAGGTCTTCCTCAGTATGAAGAGGTACATGGGCATGGTAATACTTCTAACATTTACGACTCTATTGATCCTCGTCCCTTAGTTCCCATCTTATAGTGAACTTGTTTCAATTTGGCAGGCTATTCAGGCCACCTACAAGTTGGAAAAGTTGGCCAATGATCAGAGTAGGGCCTTGGAATTCAAGCGTGACAAGCGCTTGGATGCCATGCGGACCCTTAAGAACTCTGAGGCTGATCTTGTGAAGGCAAAGGAGGACCTGAAGGAGATGACAAGGGCCAGAGACAGTGCTGAATCAGGTCTGGCCAACACCTAAAAACAGGCTGAAGACCAGACAAGGCGCCTACTCGAGGCTGAGGATTAGCTAAATATTGCTAAGGAGCAGATTGCTGATCTGAAGAAAAAACTGGCCGAGGCCGAGGGGGCCAGGAACGCCGCAGAGTGGGCTAAAGATGAAGCCTTGAGGGCTAAGGCTGAGGCCGAGTTCGCTAGGACTGAGGCCGAGAGCTCCAAGGAGAAGGCCGAGGAAGATGCTTATGCCTTGGGAATAGATGAGACACAAGCCATTCTCAAGGCTCAAGTACCTAGGGTGTGCAGGCTTTACTGTTCCCAGGTTTGGAATGAAGCCCTCAAACAAGCTGGAGTTGAGGCTTCATCTGACCTTTGGAAGGCAGAGAATGTATACTACCCTCTTGCCATCCGAGAGCCCGGCCTTCCTAGCTCTGAGGCTGGCACTTCTCCCGAGGTGGCTGAGGCAGGCCATCCTGATACTGCCCTTACTTTGACTTCTTTTGATGAGCCTGCCAAGGAGGCCGAGCCATCAAGGGTAACCGAGGCAGATAAGAGCCCTAGCAAGGGAGTATCCCAAGATGTTGTAAAGCCTCTAGCTGATGCCCAGGCCACTCAGGCTGAAGAGACAGCTCTCCTTGTAATGCCTCTGCAAGCTATTCCTCTAGGTGAAAGCCCCGAGGACCCTGAGGCCACTTCAGACCAGCCTTCCAAGGGTGCAACGAAGACCAAGTTAAAGAAATAGGCTGTCCCCTTATCTTTTTTTTTTTTTTTTTTTTGGATTGTTGTAACGGAACGCATGGATTGAATATACGCAATTCCCTCTTTGTGTGTTAATTGTCGCTGTAATGGGTTTTATTTATTCATATAACTTGTGTTTCGATTATTTGTTATTTATATAACTTGCACTTCGATTATTAGCTAAACAGTCTCAACAGTGCGACTTGTTTTCCATTTTTGAAACAGCAACCTAAAAATGTAAAGTCCATAATGATAATTTTCACTTAGACTGTGATTAGTAATTGGGCCACTCTATTATTACGACCTGCTTTTGCTGAAATTATAAAAGGTAATGACCTTGTAACATGAATTCTATACCTCATGAGTTGGTTATTATATCGGGTTTAAAAATGCTAAGCGCGTATTACTTATAAAGACAAACTTTTTTAAAAATACTAGTATGTTTAAAAGTAGACCATGCAAGACCTTGGTTCTGCCTAACACTTAGATTTTCTTGAAGCAGTTAGTTTCCCCATAGGTTTGAGTCCAAGGACCATGCAAGACCTTGGTTCTGTCTAACACTTAGATGTTTTTCTTGAAGTAGTTAGTTTCCCCATAGGTTTGAGTCCGAGGACCATGCAAGACCTTGGTTCTGTCTAACACTTAGATCTTTTTCTTGAAATAGTTAGTTTCCCCATAGGTTTGAGTTCGAGGACCATGCAAGACCTTGGTTCTGTTTAACACTTAGATTTTTTCTTGAAGTAGTTAGTTTCCGCATAGGTTTGAGTCCAAGGACCATGCAAGACCTTGGTTCTGTCTAACACTTAGATCTTTTTCTTGAAGTAGTTAGTTTTCCCATAGGTTTGAGTCCGAGGACCATGCAAGACCTTGGTTCTGTCTAATACTTAGATTTTCTTGAAGTAGTTAGTTTCCCCATAGGTTTAAGTCTGAAGACCATGCAAGACCTTGGTTCTGTTTAACACTTAGATTTTTTCTTGAAGTAGTTAGTTTCCCCATAGATTTGAGTCCGAGGACCATGCAAGACCTTGGTTCTGTCTAACACTTAGAGAGTTGCCAGTGCGTGTTAATTTCACCAAAGCAAGAGGTCCGAGGACTCAGCATAGCTAAGGTTCTGTTTAACCGCTTCAAAAGATTAAAAAGTATCAATGTATTCCTTCCAGAATGGAAGTTTTCGCAGGGAGATTATGCCGACCGATTTTCCATCCCTGCCTTGATTCTCGGCCTCTTTCACTTGTGGGAATTCAGCGAACCGGGCTACTAGACCCGCAAGAACTAGCCCCTTGACAAGGGTACGAGGCATATACTTTATGCCATAAGCCCCTAGGACCGTGCCTCATGGAAGCTTTCGTGTAGCATGCACCACCGCCAAAATGGTCTTTTCTAGGGACTCTTGCTGACGGGGGCTTGATCCTACCATGATTAACCGTTGTACTCACTAACACACAAGCTCTTCCCACAGACAGCGCTAATTGTAGGGACTGAGTCTGAGCACTTCTGCTGTTGAAAAAGTGGATTCAGGCCCATCCAGCCCTAAACAATAAATTTGTAGAGGATGAGTTTAAGAACTAGGCCTTAGTGAGGGTTACAACGAATAAACCTGGTTAAGGGAAGACTAAGTAATAAGAGAATAGGCCATAAGTGTGAAAATCTGTCCTAGACACTAGTCCGAGGAACTATCTTGTTCTTATTATTTCCTCAGTACTTGGCTACAGAGGTTACCAAGATCCTGTAGAGTACTCTAGTCTTTCTCCTTCTAATCCCCCCCCCCCTTTTTTGGAGGAGTTCTTTATATTATATACTCTCTTTCGGTTGATCTTGGCCCTCCATTTATTGATCGTGCAGGTCACTACTTGAGTGTTTGTCCCATCAGCCGCCGTCCCAAACTTTCTGTGAGTTGCAGCAACCAAAGCAACACTGTTCAGGGGTCATTTCCCCATTAATGCGGCCAGAACGTTAATTGTGGGCATTTAATGTGGAGGTGACAGCTTCCCCTTGAATTGCTCCTCCTCCAGGCTCCCATGGCTGACCCGTGGTACTTGTCCTTTTTCTTGGAACGCTCTACAAAACTTCCCTTGATGGCGTGCTGCTCTTCTTTTCTATGATCTCGACTCGCCGAGGACATGATTGTCCTCGGCGATGCTTCCTGGTAATTAGGACTACCTTCATTCGTCCTCGGGCATTTCTTCCTCCTCGGCATGGGCCTTGGGCTCAGTATAAAGTGAGCCATAGTGGCTAGACTCTTTGACCCCACAGATACAATTAAAGAACATTAATTGTCATTGATTTTAGTCTAATCAAGAGACTCCCCTAAGTCAATTTCAGCTTTATAAATTTTGCTACATAACCTATATAAATTGATGTGTATATATATGTAGTATTTTTTTTTATTATCAAATATGTCACCTATCATAAAAAAGTAAAAAAGAAAATTAGATATTCATTTTATTATGTTTAAAATCCACCAATCACATTAATTAATTATCACATTAGTTTGTTAATTTTATGTAATAATTTTAAAATATTGTTAGTATTTTCCTTCTATGTATACCCTATAGGGTTTACTATAAAACAACAATTCTAAATAATAAAATTGTGAATGGTAAACATTTACATTAAGAGCTTTTTGTAAGTAGGTTTCCAAAAGTTGAACCGCATAATTGTCTTTACTTCTGCTTAATTTCCTTTCCTCTCTTTACATATTTTATTTTTCTTCCTTCTATTTTACAAGTTCTATCAAATATGACTTCTAATAAATGATAAAACCTTGTTTCTTGTTTAGTCTAACTATAAAAAATGATAAAAACCTTGTTTCTTGTTTAGTTTAATTTTAGCATTTGATAAAAAATAGTAAATTTAATTATTTAACCACATAATTCTAATACTCCCCATTACGTGTGGGCTCAAATTCCCTTTTAATAGGTGATTCTTAACACGTGGGATTTTAAATGAGAGGTAGAGTGGATGAGACATAAATCAAATTTAGGACCTCATGTTCTGATACCACGATAAATTACCGGTTATCCTAAACGCAGTTTAAGTTTTTGGGAGAATCAGAAATTTATCATTTAACCACATAATTCTAAAAAAAAAAAATTAGTCACAGCAACTTCAGCTCTACTTTGTTGTAGGGAAAAATCTTGTATGCGCCCATGTCTCACTAACTAGCATATATAAGAGATACTTTCTCTTTGTAGTAGATTTCGTTCTTTTTTTTTTTTTGGGTTTTTGTTTTGTTTTGTACTTTTGTTTTAGGAGTTTCACTTTGTGAAAGTGTTACATTTCATTCCATTTTAACATTTTTAGATTTTGGTGAATAGTCTTTACTTAATTTATTATTATTATTGTGGGTTTCAGTTATTTTGATGATTGAATAAGAGATCTGGGGTTCAACCTCTACCTACATTAATAACTGATTGGTGTCTTCATAGTTGTCAAATCGTGAATCGTATCGTGAATTGATTTTTGATTTTTTTGTATCGTGTATCGTATCGAATCGTGTATCGTAAGATACACAAACACCTAATAAAATTATAAAATAATTATAGATATACATATATAAAAGGTATATTCATTATAAATTCAAAATATATTCAACTAATAACCAATTTAATTATTATTTATGTAATAAAATTTAACAAAGCTAACTAAATAAATCAAATTAACTTATGTTTATAACATGCACATTCAAATTGATTAAACTCAGAAGTAATACATGATATATGAACCAAAATAATAATATATTTTCATCATCTTGGCTAATCAACTCCATCTAAGTCAGTGTTATCATTATGTTCAGTATCTTGCAAAATTATTTTTTCATAGACATTTTCTTTATTATTATCAACATTTTTTTTTTTTTGGTTTTTTTTATTCTAATAATTTTTTCTTTATATTTTTTGTTGGCATTCTAGCTTTTTAGACTCAAAATAATAATAACAAATTAAAAATAATTATATTTTCATTTAATACATTATTAATAGTATAGAAAATAAATTTGCACATATGAAAGTGAGTGTTATGAGTATAGTCTAAATTTTGTAGGAGAAAGAGAAGGGAGGAAAAAATTCATGGACTTGCTATTTCATTAGACTCAATTAAGTTTCCCAATAATTTTGTGTTAATAAAGTCTAACAACTTGTTTAAATCAAATAAAATCACAAATTTTAACAAAAAAGAAACTCATTTTAAACCCACATGTTTATGTATCGTACGATAGGTACGATTCACCGATACGATGCGATTCATACGATACGCACTTATGTATCGGACGATTCATGAGCACTTACGATACGCCCTTATGATACGAAACTTTTTGAACACGATACGATACGTATCGTGTATAGTACGATACTGATAACTATGGGTGTCTTGATCTGATGATAAAGAGCTATTATTAGGAGCGGACACCATAAGGTGAAACTCTTATAAAAAAAAATTATTATTTTTAATAGAAAGTCTGTACTTAATTTATTTTCTCATTTTGTTCTCCAAAATAAAATTAAATAAAATAAAAAAACTCTCATTTTGATGAAATGTCACGTGTTGCCAAAAATACCCCTATAATTTTTCTCAATTTCTTTTTAAGCCTACATAGAGTCACTCACCATGCACATTCAATCAGCTATCTCCGCCCGCCAGATCATCGTTATAAGCTGGAGTTGCTCTCAATGTCTAATAAATCTCACTCTTTAGATTTGTTTGGGATCCGCTTATTTTGTTGAAACTGAAAAGTTTTTGCTGAAAGTATTGTAGATAAAGGTAAAAGTTACCTGAAATAATACAGTGAGACTCATAAATAATAGCAAAAATAAGCTGAATATTAAAATAAACTAGCTTTTTAATTTTTGCCAAACACACACTACAACTTTGTTTCCATCACCTTCAAACCCAGAGCCGGCCAGTGTGACCCATCCTGGCCATCCATGATCCAATGTGTTTCCCTTTCCTCCCAAGAGATCACTTTCAGCCTTTGGATTACACTCTGAAAGGCTTTGCCTACCTTCGCTCATTTTAGTGTACCAGACAAATACAATGATGAATTCATCAATTTCTCATATTTGCTGTCACATTTGATAAAAAATTCTCTGTTTGAGCTATAAAAAATAATATTAATAAATTTGAACAACTTATTTAGTTGAAACTGAAAATTTTTTACTGAAAGTTTTATAAATAAAATTAAAAGTAACTAAAATAGTGCAGTAATACTAATAAATAAACCAAAAAATGTATCAAAATTTATAAATAATAACAAAAATAAGTTAAATTAAAAAATATATATATGAATTTTTAAACCAATATCAAATGCAAGCCAAGCGTGAAGACCAAAATGTGGTCTTATGATTCTTGGAAACAAAATGGAGACCACTCTTAGCCTCGAAGCACTTTAAAAAAAAATAAAAAATAAAAAATAAAAAAAATGACTCGACCCACTTTTTTTAAGGATTCACTGAAAATGGTTGAAACAAACGCTAAAAACTGGTGCACTAATTAAAATCTGACTAATCTTGTTATAATGGTCATTAAAACCCTGGAAATAAACTAATTTGTTAGCTCTCCCGTGTTATTGTTGCCTCCAAATTTTACATTTTTTTGACGGAATTTCAACTCAACCCTTGATAAAACTCATAAAAGATATCTAAATGTTTCAACCCTTGGAATAAAGTCTCTCTCTCACTCAGAATTCAGAAAATCCATTTACGAATAAAGTCTCTCTCAAAAAATTCTCTCTCTTTCTCTCAAAATTGGAGCTCATCTCATCTCCGACGACGGGCTGAGGCGCGGTGGTCGGAGATCTCCTCTCCGACGACGAGCCAGCCTTTGATAGACGGAGCCCTCTCCTCCGCTCCTTTGTCCGATTACAGGTCTCTCTATCTGTTTGATATTTCTCTTCCACTCCAATAATATAATTTGGTGGCTAGGGTTTGGAATCTGAAGTATGGGTTGGATTATGAGGTTTGAACATATTATATTGAAGAGATTCTTAAAGAAGGAGTTGATAAGTGTCAATGGTGTAGTATTTCAATAGTATCAATTTAATTTTTGTTTGGCTTGGGTTATTGCACTTCAATGGCTCTGTTCAGCTTTACATGGCAGAGATTTTTACACTCATTTTGTTTATAAAACTTACTAGAGCTTATGAATTTTATAAATTCATTTTCAAGTTGTGAAGCTTGGAATTGCTAATCTTTTTTTTTTTTTTTTTTTTTTTTCCCTTTTATTTGTTATTGTTTTGTTCCAATGAATACAAAGCCTACGTTCTTTTTTTCTTTTTGTAGAATCTTGTTTATTCTTTTGTCAGTTTGTATTTTTGATATTTGAGTAATGAATTTGTATGGACTTGATTAATTCAAGTAAGAATATTTTCATGATTGGGAGCAGGTGCAGGAAACTAATGTAATGCATGTACACATATGTAGTATATTGATGCCTTATGCATCCAAAGAAGGAAAAGCTTAAATAAAAAATGAAGCTATTTTAACATAATTAAACTCGGTAGCCATTGCAAGAGAGGGAGAACCAGAGCTCGAAAGGATTAGTTTTATGATGCTTTAAGTTAGTCATATGTATTTTTTTAATTATTCCATCCACAGTGTAATAAGCTATTAGCAGTGCCAGGGACAAAATGTTGTTTCTGAAAACAGGAGGTAAGTCCCTAACATTACCCAAACCTCAAGAGTGGTTAGTGTAATTTATCCTATTCTTTTATTATTCCCATAAACAAAGAGGAAACTTTCCCCAGGGACTGAATGTGAGTTGCATAACAATTAGTAGTTCAAATGGATGATTGGCAGCTTTTAACTCACTGCTCTTGTGGATGATGTGTAGATAAATGCAGCAAAATTTTCTTGTCCATATTGGTTTCCTCTTGAGGTGAAGTCATTGATACATAAAATACTTAATCCCAATCCTAAAAATGTAAGTATTTTGTTTTGCTATCTGCATATCCTAAAACTGCAAGCATTTTGTTTCTCTATACGCAGATCATAGAATTGGTTTTGTTATTTACTCATATACATTCATAATGCATGCTTTATTTAACAAGTCCATTGGGTCCCAATTGCTTGATCTGAATTACTTGATAAGTATGACTTAGAATTACCTTTGGTAACTAGGAGATGATGAATTTCATTTCAAACCTTCTTTCCTACTACTCTGGGATCAGTTAGATGGTGATTATATTTTGCACGTGACTTAGGTGATTGGTTATATGTACTTCATGCAAAAACAATAATAAGATGATCTTATAATGCCATTCCTCTTTAAGGAACTGATATTTATTGCTAGTTTCTCATTTCCTGCTTGTAACTTCAGTCCAAATGAACCCAACACCACTAATATGATATGTGATAGACATAAGAAAACCTATCAAAAATAATTAAAATTAAATTAATACATTATTCACAGACTCTTCCTCTTTTTAACCTTTCAATTTTACATTGAACAATTTCAGCTTTGCAAAAACAGGACCATGTTACAAAATATTCATACTCTGTATTTTTTACCAATTTAATTTCAAGTTTGCTTCAGAATATAAACAACCCTTTTCTACAAAATCACTTCAAGACAAAGGCATCCCTTATGAGTCTTCCTTAGTAATTGGCAATTTCTCCACAAAATGTAACCATTTCTAATTGTTCCCCGCAGCATAAATTTCTCAAACCTTTTCATTATTCATGTAAAAAACTCAACAAACATTGCAATCCTAACAATATTCAAGCAAACAAAAGAGATAACGTAATATAATGGTTAAATGATCAAAGTCGCCTTTCCAAACAACTTAAAACTTTTCTTTGGGGATAAGTAGTAATTTGTCATATCCATTCTACCTTACATCTAAAAAGTAAGGAAAATATACGTCCACATATGAAATAGAGTGTTAGACTAATAGTTATATGATTAAACTCACAGTTTTCTAATAACTTAAATTTTGGCACATGATAATTCATCTTAGAATTCCACAATTTTGCTAATATTACACTTGATTACTTAAAAAATATATATACAAAAATTTAAATCTCAAGTTCTCTATTCCTTCTTTAATCAAGTACGACTTCTTGGGTTCAAAACTAATAAGCATGTTCCATAAAAAATCTAAATTCCACCACTTCTTCACATTTTCTCATAAACAAAACATCCCCAAAAGAAAACCAAAAAGGAAAATTACCGGAAGAGGTGAATCAGTGGCCTTGAACTTTCCCTGCCTCCTCTTGAAATCAACAGGGTTAAGCGCAGCAGCAACAACCTTGACCAGAACCTGGTCCTCCTTCACTTCCGGCACAGAAACCTTGGAGTCAAACTTCAAAACATCAACACCCCCATATTCTCCATACACCCAAGCCTTCATCTCAGATGGTATAGAGGACAGTTTAGAAGCTTCAGCAGAGGCAGGAGCAGCTTGTGAATTAGCAGAAACTCTGAGACGAAATGGAGAAAGACCAAGTTTTCTGACTGAAACAGATATAGTTGTAATGGGGATGGTTCTCTTGGTGGTTTCTCGGAATGGATTTGGTTGTGGTGGTGATAATGGTGGCAGTAGGGAGAGAGAGTGAAAGGCTGTGAGTTGAGAAGGTGTGGATGTGAACATGGTTTCCTATGACTGTGTTTTCAACTGTCACTCTAAACTGAAAGTATAGAGTTTTTAACGGCTTATCTCTTTCTCAAACCTTTGGCCTTTCCAACCTCGAATTCCTGACTTACATATGGCGCTTCTTTGATCACTACTACTACACACACAAAAATTTTCTCCAATGGTTCCTTGACATATCAGCAACGAGTAATGGGCCGGGTTACCCGTTTATAAATTGCCCACTTTCTTTTTCTTTTTTTTAAGTTTTATTTTATTTATGAGAATCATAGATTGTGCTTACATTGTTACATGAAACATGGGTAAAACGTCACTGACAATATTCTGCTTGCTCACAAGATTTTTGACATTCTTAGGTAAAAAAAATAAGTAGGAAAAAAAGTTTTGGAGTCTTGAAAATAGATATGCGTACAGCTTATGATAAGGTTAATAGGAATTTTCTCAAAGCTGTCTTACTCTCTATGAACTTTAGCAACACCTGAGTTAATTGGATCATGGAATGTGTCACTTCTGTCCAATATACTTTATTGGTTAATGGTAGTCCTACTCAACTCTTTAACCCATCTAGAGGCTTAAGAAAGGGAGACCCTATCTCACCTTATATATTTCTGTTCTGTGCCAACATTCTCTCTCTAGCCCTTTCAAAAGAAGAAAGAACAGAAAAATATCAAAGGAATCCAGGTAGGGAGGAATGGTTTATCCTTCACCCACCTTTTTTTTGCTGATGATTCCTTATTCTTTTTTTTCAGAATGATAAGCATCCCTTTCTAATCTTAGGAAAATAATCCTGTAGTACTGCTCAATCTCGGGTCAAAGCATTAATTTCAACAAATTTGGCCTCTTTTACTCTCCAAATATCCCTCGGAATGTTCAGGAATCCCTTGCCCTTTCCTTTCATGTGAACCTTGTTCAGAATCCTAGTAAATACCTAGGGATCAATTTCAAACTTAGAGGAAGAAGGGTGGCTGACTTCCAAGACATTATTGATAGGGTGCAAAAAAAGCTTCAAGGATAGAAAGCCAAACTACTTTCCCAAGCTGGCAGAACTACTTTGATATCATCAGTTCTACAAGTCATGCCCTTGTATACTTTCTCTTGTTTTAGAATCCTTGAGATAGTATGCAGCAAATTGGATGCTATCACTAGAGCCTTTTGGTGGGGACATGACCTTGGTACTAGGAAGTTACATTTGGTTAGTTGGGATAAAATCTGTCAACCAAAGTGCATGGGTGAGCTTGGACTGAAAAAGTTCACTCTCATCAATCAAGCTATGATATCTAAACAATTTTGGAGAATACAACATTCTCCCAACTCCTTATTAGCTAGAACCTACAAAGCCAAATACTTCCCTAGGACTTCCATACAAGAGTAATGGCCATGTGCTATTACCTGGCTAAGTGAATATATACAAGAGAAAACTCTTTTACTCTTGCTTGAATCAACACCACTCCTAAGTTCACATATATGTCTTTGTTACACAGATATTTGCTTGTTTGAACCATTAAGGTGTGAGAGATGGATGGGGCATGGTCTTAGTTGTGAATTTATAGTAATAGAGAAAGTAAGGGGCCTTAATCATCTTGCTCTCTTCTTATCTCATGGTATCCTTATCTCTATTCTCATTGGTGAAAATGAAGTGCAAGATTTTCATATGAATATCTATCCAGTTGGCAATCTTCCCCCCACCACTTTTGCTTGATACTTTGTTTTATCCTATTTGTGGGCCTATTCCATCTCTGCGTTGTAGAGCACTCTCATGCTCAAAATTGTCAAACTGTGCTATATGTACCCTGTCCAATCTACTCAAGCAGGCAGTCGAAATTGAATAGTCATAATAAAAAAGACAATGGCTATGATTCCATCTTCTCTTAATTGTCTCACTTACTCATATCTTAGTCTTACCTTCTTGAATCTAGATTTTCCATTATTGATTTTACTATATATTCTAGATACCGTGGCTTCACTGTCATGATACAATGAAATGGACTGCATCGGTTATGGCCATGACTCTATCTCTAACATGTTTCTTTGGCAGTTCTCTTCCTTGTATGTTGCCGCCAATGCTATAAACTTAGAAATGGTGTAACTGCTAGTTTTGAGCCAGGTTTTAATGCCTTCCACTAATGCACCAGTCTATTGTAGCATCGTTGGGCTACATATTGCAAGACACGCAACTCATGATCCTCAATGGATATGTTTTTAACAGTGAAATCACCTGTCTTCGCTGTTACATTGTCCGCACAAGTGATGTAAAATTTCTTATTTAGATAGCAGCCATAAGTCAAGCCAAATGGAAGTGGTATTTTTACATTTCGCACATATAGTCGCAGCCAGGCTTTTTTGGAGCCGCTTCTGCTGCAGTTCAGTTATTGCCACAATTGTTGATATTATCACTCCAATCAATGAGATCTGGATTAGCACCCCATGTCAGCCCATGGAGGCCAATTTTATTTCTCACCAAAAATAGATTTTTTTTCTATTTTGTGATGTGCGTAAACTTTCTAGCAACCCTGCACGTTTTGTTGGCATAGGGAACGATGACCAGGTCAATGCCCGAGTTTAGGGGTCAATTAGAAGACAATAGTCTTCCTCCGTAAGTGCAAGTCTGTTGCTTCAAGTCATCTCTATGTATTCCAGGAAGCTACGATGTAGAATCCCTCTCACCTAGTGCAATTAATTCTCACTGGTGATAGACAAAGTTTGATAGTGATGCATGGATTTTTAAGTGATAATAGGCCTGGAGAAAAGAAAGGCATGCAACAATGTAATTGATGTAAGAGATTTTGCATAAATTGAGTCTTTTTTTTTTCCTGGTTGTTTGTTCCCTTACTGTGTGATTTTCTACAAGCATATATTAAGGCTGACATTGTTTCACCAGAAATTGATTTTCAGAAAATATTTTATTCATTTGCAAGTGTTTAAGGTAACTGGAAATTGCTGATCAAATTAAAAATATTTTCAGATTGACTATAAAATAAGGAGTGTGTTGGTGTGAAGTATTTTACACCCCAATTTGCAGTCCTAATATTTTACGTTTCACCCAAAAGCCATCAGCCCAACCTTCACCCTCACTTAGCCTACTGTTAGTACTTTAACCATCCATTGTTGTTGCTGCTGATCTTGTCCCAACACCGGTACAGTTGCCAAATTAGCCTCTCTCTCTCTCTCTCGATTTTTCTAGATCTAAACTTCTCTATTTTTTTTTTTTGTTTTTTATTATCGGACCTTTTTTTTAAAAAAAATTCCGTATTGAGATTTGTCTATTTATATACGTGTTTAGGAGCTGAAAAATATGAGAAAGTATTAGAAAATATGTTTTTTTACAGTATTTTATGAACACAACAAAATATTTGAAAAATTATTAGGAGCATTTTAGATACGCAACCAAATACTCTAAAAATATATATATATATTTTTCATAAAATATTTTCATCTGAAAATATTTTACTGTCATAATTTTTTTTTCGTGAAACAATCACAGCCAATATTGTTTAGCAATTAGAGTTTTTTCAATACCAGCAAAGCACATATGTTAGAAAAATTCATTTAAAGCACTAACAAAATTATAAAATTATATGGAAATTGAATAACTGTCTCCTTATATATTTGAGGAGAAGGTATTATTGGTTACTAACCGTGTGAAAATTCACTTTGGTCTCCCTCAATTTTATAAGTTTGAACACGTGGAATTAATTTTTCCAAGCAAACAAATACCTCCATCATCATCAACACGAAGCCGTCAAACTGGCACCCATGACAAAGAGAGACAATCCTCGTAGCCAAAGCCATCACCATATATAACTATCATTGCCACTGTAAGACGCCATTCAACCACCGGGAGTAGTCAACAGCATCGATGATTCTTCCATTTTACTAAGGATCCATTTGCAAGTAATGTGAATGGGATGAGGGCTGATGCAAGCATCAACCGGATATTTAGTTATTAACATTAGCAATAATTATATTATGGGTAAATTACACAAACCTCCTTTGGAGTTGGGGACAATAATATTCCACCCCAAACTTTATGAGAAATAATTCTTATGCTTGAAATTTGAGAAATTCAATACATTAGTCATTCTATTATTAGTAACAAAATATTTCAATTTTAAAAAAATATTCTCTAAATTATCAAAACTGTTCAAAACTGTATTTGTAACCATGGTTCGGTAAGAATGAACAATATTTTACCAAAAAAGCTTTCACTAATACTCAGTGTTGTCGAGTCATCCCACATTGGTAAGGTGTGATATTGAGAAGGGGTTTATCACTTGCTCCGCGACACTAACTGTTGCATGCAGTTTTGGTATTAGCGTGTAAGTGTATTCCCTTATCTCATCCCCCTTCCCCCATATAAGTGTGTGTGTTTCTCAAATAAAAAAGATACTCAGTGTTGTCAAGTCATCCCACATCGGTAAGGTGTGATATTGAGAAGGGGTTTATCACTTGCTCTGCGACACTAACTGTTGCATGCAGTTTTGGTGTTGGCGTGTAAGTGTATTCCCTTATCTCATCCCCATTCCCCCATATAAGTGTGTGTGTGTGTGTTTCTCAAATAAAAAAAGATACTCAGTGTTGTCGAGTCATCCCACATTGGTAAGGTGTGATATTGAGAAGGGGTTTATCACTTGCTCCGAGACACTAACTGTTGCATGCAGTTTTGGTGTTGGCGTGTAAGTGTATTCCCTTATCTCATCCCCCTTCCCCCATATAAGTGTGTGTTTCTCAAATAAAAAAAAATATATGATTAGAGTTAGTGAGACAGATGATTGATATAACAAAAACACAATATACTTTCAACTTTAGTACCTAATTTATATTCAAGTTGAAGAAAAATATACGGGCTATTAAAGAGTTACTATCCTATGTTCTACGCAATGTGCATATACACAATTAGTTCATTTTGAATATTTACTAAGAAACTATTTTTTTTTGCTCATGCATAATACCCATCATGTGTTTTAATATATAAAAAATTAATTTTGATAATATATTATGTGTCACTAAATTGAGTTTAAAAAATGTAAATTTGTGGTTAATATTACTTTTTTTTTTTCAATTCTCCATACTTGCAAAATATTAAGATGATTAGAGATCAATAACTACTTTGTTTATAAAATATTTGATCAATGAACAAATAACATTCAATTAATACAAAATTTGGCATATGTGTTAAGGACAATAAAATTTGTAATCCAACGGCACGATTTTGAATATATTAAACCAATAAAAATAATAAAGTGATGTAATATTATCAAAAAGTTACACTTGTACATGAGAGAGAGAGAGAGAGAAATTCCTTGAACAAAAATTTTTAGTGCTTAAAAATAAATGCATCTATCCATTAATAAATGATAATAAATAAATACTTTGACATAAATACTAAGGTTTGATGTTGTTTTTTTTTTTGAGAAAGAAGGTTTGATGTTGTTGATGACTAAATAAAGAGAATTTCCAAACAGTACTGGGCCACAAAATATATATATATTTTGAGAATATATATATATATATATATAAAGGAAGATTTGAAAGAAAATTAGTATGATATTTATTTACAATGTCATTATTCTTTTTTTATTTTCTTTTATTTTACAGAATCTTCCACCACTTCCACTTTAGGATAAATCTCCTAACAAATAAAAAAATAAAAAAAAATAAAAAGAAGAAGGAAAAATGAACTTGACAAGTGTAAAAAGGGGAAACTACACAAATTGTGTAACACATTAATTACCACTACTAACAATATGTCATCAAAAAAAAAGTCCAACACTACATGGTCCTTCACGCTATTATATACTTCAGTACTTTTATTCCTCACATCATATTTGCTAGAATCTGATGTCTTAGTAAGTGTTCAGTTTCTTCAGAGTTGGAATCAACTTTGATCAACGAATGCTTCTCCGTCTTTCTTAATTCCTCCAATTCCATTGCTACTTCCTTCATAGTAGGCCTATCCTCTCGTTTCAATCTTAAGCACTTCTTTGCAAGATTTGCCACTTCCTTCAATTGCTCAACATTGCCTTCAGTTGCTATATGTTTCTCAAGAACATCAAACAATCTATTCTATTCCAAAGAAATGAGAAAATATGTAACAAGGCTTCTCTCCATCTCAGGCTTATCAAATGATACCACCTTTCTCCTAGTCAATAGCTCTATAAGGACCATTCCAAAGTTATAAACATCACTTTTCTTAGTCAATTGACTTGTGTGCAAGTATTCAGTGTCTAAGTATCCAATAGTTCCTTGCACCATTGTTGCTACTTTTGTTTGGTCTAGTGGAACCAATCTCGAAGCTCCAAAATTTGATACATTTGTTGTGTAATTACTATCTACCAATATGTTTGAAGACTTCACATCTCTATGAATTATAAGTGTAGAAGCTACAGAGTGTAAGTATGATAGTGCTTCTACTATTTCAGTAACTATCCTAAGAAAAGTTTCCCATGATATGGTGGACATTTTCTTTTCAGTATGTATGTACTCGAAGAGGGTACCATTAGGTATGAATTCATAAACTAATAAAGGAACTGATGTCTCCAAACAACAACCTAATAGTTTAACCACATTCCTATGATTAATTTGGGAAAGTACAACTACCTCATTGATGAATTGCTCAATTTGACTTTGATCCACTATTTTGGACTTCTTGATGGCCTCAATCCTATTATCCGAAAAAAATCCTTTATGAATGGTACCAAACCATCCTCTACCAATAATTAGAGTTTCATCATAGTTGTTGATAGCTTTCTTGCGCTCTTCTGTGGTGAAGATTTTGGTGGTTTCGGTTCAATTTTCTTGTCTAGAGAGTTGTTGTTGTAAAATTATACCACCATTTTGCTTAAAGAACTTCTTTTTTAGTTTGATCAGCTTTCTTTGCTTGACTATCAAGTACAGCCAAGAGCAACAAACAGGCATGATTATCAAGCCTACGCCAATACCTAAAATTGAAAGTAACAGAATATTAATAAGAGTCTGGTTAGCAGGTGTCTTTAGGTCATTCATTAATGAACCATTTTAGAAAAAAAATTATATTACTTTTATAGCGAATAAAAAAAAAACTGTAAAAAAATTAATTTTTTTTTCTCATAAAAACTTTTAAAAAATAGTTCATTAACAATACCATTAGAGTATTTATTAACTTTTCCATATTAATATATAATTGACTATATGACATGCTATTTTTAGAGCAAATAGGTGGACTCAGGACTCTATCCCGTGGCCACAACAACAATCAAGTTGAAGGTTAATTACATTAGATTCATTTTCTACATTATTTAATATTCCCCAGGGACAATCAAGTTGTGGATTTTTTTTTAAATTTTTATTTCACTAAATTTAGTCAATGGACATTTTGTAACGTTGAATTGATAAAGTCTCAATTAACAATGTGGAGAATAGAGACTAGAAAAATTTTAAGAGTATGTTTAGTAGACAGTAATAGACCTAATAATGGAATGACTATTCCTTAGGAATAATCATTCAATTGTTTGTTTGTGTTTTTATTACAATAAATAGTTATTCCTTAGGAATGATTATTTTTTTAAAATGAAGAATAATTATTCCTTATAAAAAAGAGTGTAATTGTTCCTCCCTACCAAGTACTCCCTCTCCTCGTTCTCTCTCTCCCTATGCGAATAAGAGTATTTTTTTTGAACTCATTTATTCTCTAAGCTGCGCATAGTCTTTCTTGGCTTTGTTCTTAATTGATGAGATTTCTTGTCTTAATTTTCTAGTTGTTCCTTCCAATACCTTGTGACCCAATTTTATTTTTTGGTTGTCAAGAGTGGCACCCAATTCTAAATGGATAGTTTTCATTTTTTTTATTTCTATTAATTATATAATTTTTAACTAATACAAAAAGGATAAAATACTCAGCTATTCCCAACATTGCTTTCTGAAAGCTCGAAATTGTGTGAAAACACAAGAGCTGTTTAGACCCCAAAATTAAAATTACGGCTCGGTTGATTTTACTCTAACTTAAACTAAGTGCGGAATAGAGTAAATGCGAGCGAACAAGCAATATAACTCTCTAAGCCATATTCATCAAATCACAGCAGTAAAATGAAAGCTAAAAGAGTAGGGAAGAAGAATGCAAACACAAGATAACACGCATGTGTTATCGAACAGGAAATCGAAAAACTCGGCGAAAAACCTCTCCGCCGCCCTCCAAGCGGTAAATCGATCCATTAGAGAATAAGTTGGAGTACATGAATAACAAAAGCCCTCCAAACCTAGTCTACCCAATGTACTTGAGCCCTCCAAGCTCCTGCTGCCAATTGACTTAGCGAAGCATTGTCTTCTCTAGCTCTCCGAATCCCGCAATATGCCTGATTGCATCTGCCAAGCCTCACCAGCTTTTTTTGGCAAATCCCCAAAGCTTCCCAAGCTCCAAAACACTCTCTACACTCTGAAAATGTGTGGGATGTGTTTGGGTACAAATCTCCTCTCAAGGTATGACAATGGAAGAGGGAAGGAGAAGAGGCTAGAATGATTTCTCACTAAGGATGAGTAGCTCTCTCTCTAAAAGATGGGTGTGTGTGTTGTAGAAAACCTATCTACGGTTTTTCTCTCTGAATAGCACTCCTTGCAATTTCTGTGGGTAATGAGGGTATATATAGTATGAGTGAAGGGTAAGAAAGTCACACTTAAAAATTCTCTAGGCAGAGAGTTTCGCGAGTATCTTGCGAGAAGGCCTTATCCACGAGACACTTGTGAAATCGACAGCCTGGCATGACTCTTTAGCTTCCAGCATGTGCTTCTCACATGGCTTCTTCGCGGGTTAGCTTCTCGCCAAATTCACTTTTCAATTAAGCTTGAGTCTTCACCAACTTAATACTAAACCCAATACAATAAAATCTCACAAAAATATAAGGAAACAGATTTATGCAATTACAACACTTTTTGTCATGGAATAAGCCAACACTAATGTTATGAGAAAAATCATAACTTAACACTTTCTTTCTCTAGTGCAAACATGAGATTAAAGCCAGGTGCTATTTTTTTTTTTTTAGTTTGATATTTTTAAATTGAGAAACTCCAGTTTGTTTTATTCTTTATATCTATTTTGATGCCATAGAAAATTGAAAAATCATTCTAAAAAAACAAATTCAAAATTAATTCAAAACATAATCCAATGTGTAAATATATAATTTTGTAAAAAGCGTGTTTTGGAAAATTTAACTAAATATGATATTATTCCACCACCTTATTCATTTGTTATCACCAAATGGTTGAGTAGGAATTATTATTCCATTCCAGCTTCTTTTATTCATTGTAATACTTTTTTCTTTTTTTTTTAATAAAAATTGTGATACTTATTCTTATTATACTGTCATCATCATTACAGTGTATCATATCTGTCCTAAAAATTTCTTTTTTCTTTTTCCCAAACCAACCATGACTCCCTTTGTTTTTTGGAACAATGATTGCAAGTCATTTTATATATGATCTTCGATTTAAAAGTTAAAACTTAATCTATCTGTATTTATAGTTAAAACTCAATCTATATGTATTTCTAGTAACTTATTTATATAGTAGTTTATGTTGGAAAAACTAGTTTTGCATCTCATACAAAACCCACAACGGAAGCAACACAAGGATCTACTTCATTCATGAGAGATAACATATAATCTTGAATTCTAGAATAAAGAAGAGAAAGCATACCGTGATGCAGTAAAATTCAAAAACAAGACTTAAGAATACCTTCAATCTTCATCCCAATTCCACATAGTTCCCAAGATGAGTTGTCTCTCAATCAGTTCTTAAGTACGCTTATTTTCCTTTTTGGAAAAGTGTATTCAAAAGATTCTTTAGAGAAAAACTATTTTATTTCCTTTTAATCATACGTATATATTAACTGCCTTGATAGTTACTTTATTTAATAACTCTTATTAAATAAAAACTGATTATCTAATTGGGTTAGCTTTTGGGGCCAGCCCAATTGGGTTTTAGTGTGTGGCTTGAGATGGAACCAAAGGGACTAATAAGGCTCTAACTCTAATGGGTTTTAAACTTATCTGTCAACTCTTCACAAGTCCAAAGTTACCATTAATTATATAACAAGTACCACTATAGAAATATAATTGCACTCTAGGCTTTATTAATAAAGTATATCCCAACACTCTAATATAATATCATTTGACCCCTCCATGAAATATCCACAGTGAATAATGTCATAATTAAACTGTCACTTTGTAAACAATTATTTTATTCCTTGAGTCTCCAGTTTAATCTTTTAGTTATTCATATTTATGAAATCTAATTTTATTAAATATAAAATTTAGTAACTCTATACTAAAGTGGCCGACCCTGAATAACCAGTTCCCATTAAACTTATTTTAAGAGGATATTTCGTGTTTCTATAGAAAGAGATTATGGATTCCATCTTGAGAATATGTGTTCCCTTAACACTACATGTGGTTATCCAACACACTGAGGTTTTGATCGTTAAATTAGATCTCACTCTTGATATATCAAAGTAACCTACATTTCATGATCAGGTTCACTATCCTCTCAGGATTGAGAGTTTATGAAATTAGAAGTCGTGAAATTAATTATTCAGATAACAGTGGTTAATTAAATAATTAATCTCATAGTGGTCCTGTTCAATATGTTTTACACACTTAAGACACATCAACACATCAACTAGAAGTCTTCACTTTCATGATCAAGACAAACCATCTTAGATGATATATTATAGTCTTCGCAGATGAAACGTCATATTTCATCACCGACTACGAACTATATTTTGAGTTTACAAGTAACTTGTGATTCATATCTTCAGTAACTAAATCACATATAATGCGTCTCAAGGACTATGATAATGTCCAATTAGTTTATATATAAATGTCTCATATAATTAAACAATTTAATTATTTATAACATGCCAATAAATTGGATTTTAGGGCATAAACCCTAATAGTTTATACATATATATTTGCTTTTTTGCTAAATGTGTGCCAAAATATTAAAAGCTAATTAATTTTCAAAAAAGTTAATTTTGTTAAATTAAAAAAAAATGAAAAAAAAAAAAAAACTAAAAGCTAAAAGTTTTTTTCGAAGGAGCAACTAAATATACTTACCAATAGTGAGGCTAATTGCTAGTGATAATTTAGGAGCAGGTTGATTGGGGACACATGCCTCCCCGTCTAGATTATTGTACCCGCTACACAAACAATGATATGATCCGACGTCATTAACACAAAATTGAGTGCTTGTGCAGCTATTGAGCTCTTTAACATCACATTCGTTAATGTCTGTGATATATGTTAAAAAAAAAAAAAAAAGAGGCCATTTTTAAGTAACTTTGAAGAAGTACCAGAATCAAAAGCAATCACAAACTATTGAAACGAAAATGAAACCTGAAACGGTAAATGTTTACTTTCTTTAATTGAAAAAATGTTGTAGATATGTAGGTAAATTGAATATACCTTGGCAACTGTCTTTGAGGTATGGATTCCCATCGTAACCGACTATACAATTGCAACGGTACCCAAACCTGCTTTTGAGATTAATACATGTACTATTCCCTCTACATACGTAATTTGATGTGTTCTGAGCAACTTCACACTTGTCGACACCAATTGCCCAATCAAGAACCATGGGAAGGGTTACATTGTTTCGTAGACTGATAAGATAATCTGAGGAGAAATTGAACTTGTCTTCTTGGATGACAAAGGCAAAGCTGCGTGGATTGAAATTCCAGATTTGTGTGTGGTTTGAAAAGCTATAGGCTTTAAAAAAAATATTTGTCAAATCTTGAGGAATATCCATTTGGCAACACCCAATCCCAGAGCAAGTCCCATTGACTACACTCAGTGTGTTATTACATGTGGACTGGCAGCCTACGAATGAGGGTTGATCGTTCAGAAAACCATTAAGGTGTGCGTAAGTGTCACACCCAAGTGCCACAAACTTGTTTTTGGTGACAGAAACTGTGAAACTGGGGACATAGAGAGATTCCGTGTTGTCCGCCGGTGAAAGAGGCGTACCAGACTGGTCGTAACAGTCAATGGAGTTATACATCTGGATCTCAATCTCACCTAATTCCATGGAAATGCTTGTAACGTTGAGGTTCCAAATCATTGGTTGAGGTTCGCCTTTTGCTACTTGCTAGTGCAATTGATAAAACAATACCCATCATCAATATTAGCAGTATCATTGAGATAACAACCTTCAGTTGTGCCAAAGGGATATGGAATTTTTACATTTCCACAACTGTCGGGGCAGTTAGGTAGGGCTATTGGAAATGCTGTTATTGCAGCTGCCACTATTGCTGATAATATCACACCAACCCTGATGACTTTAACAAGCTTACTATGGAAACCATGGTAACTAAACTTGGACCGGATGTTGATTTGGTTTATGAGCTGGGTCACTGGGTCATTGGTTCAATCAATGGGTCATCAGTCAAACCATAGGGTCAAATAAAAAAAAATTAAATTTAAATATATATAAAATTAAGTTTGAGAAATCATAACCTGAATATGTAAATTTAAAAATTAAAAAAAAGCATATGCCTAAATTAAACTCTCCATTATAATTTAAAATCAATGTTTCATAAGCAATAGCATTAGAAATTCTATATTCACAAGGAAAATAAACAAATGTCATAAGATTGCAACAAAGTCTTTGCACAGAAGCAGCCCATAGCAGTAGGTTTTGAGAATTGTGAAAACTGAAAAGTGATGTGATGGTACAGTACATGTAACAATGCTTTTTTTGGATTTTTAGGTTTTCTCTTGTTTTTGGATTTTTAGGTTTTCTCTTGTTTAAATTACCATATTATCACAGATTTAAATAATAAAAGAGTCAATAAAATGGACCGAACACCTATGGAAGAAATTATAATATACAGTCCCCATCAAAGTTGATAGGAACACAACATTTTTTCTATGCATAAAAATCAAAGTTTTATTTTATTTTTGAAGGTAATCAAAGTTATTAATTGATGAGTCAGAAACTTATGATCGTCATTAATCGGAGATCGTCATTAACCAAGAGAAGACGTTACGCATTTATTACGCTCATTGATGACAAAGTGTAACGGACGGAACAACAGTCATAGAGTGAGCTGTGAACTTCAAACAAAGATTTTGTAACGCACTAGCCGTTGAGCATAAATACAACAATTCATTACCCATTAATGAGGCACGCAACTATAAAAAGGGAAGGCAACAAAAGTTAAAGGTACACACAAAAATACTCTACGAAAATCACTCTCCAGTCAATTCTCTCTAAAATCCTTCTCCCTTACTGACTTAAGCATCGGAGGCGGTTTGGCTAACGTCATGCCGGTGTGTTACTCTTCTACCCAGTTCATTTTGCAGGTTTTCCTCCAACAGAGATGACCCCACTCACATCTTCGTCCATCCACTATGATGAGGAGCTCAACTGCTAATTTTTTGCATCATCAGTTTGGCGCCATCTATGGGAATCGCTAATCATTCAAGCCATCTTTCCCAGTGACAAAAGAGTTCCTTGAAGTATGAGATGGAGCCAGAAGCTGCACAACAGCCAAAAGCTGTGTAACAGCAACAAATCCAGGCCCTCCTGGCTAATGTGAAAGAGCTGACTCGCTAGAATGAAGAGTTGTGAAAGACAATGGAATCCCAAAACGCAGAACGTTGGCGAATAGTTGAAAACCAAAATGAAGAAGAATCAAACTCCTAAGCCAACAAGCGAGACAGGACCTCAGGAGAAGATTCCTGTAGGATGGAAAATGAGCTTTGCAACATGAGGAAGGAGATGGATGAATTAAGAAATGCCAAGAAGGATAAAGGCTGGGAGAATTTGGATGGGATGATTCGAAGGACGGACTCACTATTCACCACTGAAGTACTGAATCGTCCCCTCCCACTGAAATTCCGTCTCCTACAATTGGAATCATATGACGGTTCCAAGGATCCCTTGAACCACATTGAATCATTCAAGACACTGATGCAGTTGCAGATGACCCCAGACGAGGTGATGTGCAGGACATTCCCAACGACATTGAAAGGAGCAACTAGAGTATGGTTCAGCAAGATACCCCTAGGAACTATTGCAAATTTTGAACAACTCGGCAAGGGTTTTGTTCGTCATTTCATTGGAGGGCAAAGACACAAGAAGCCAACCAGTCATCTTCTCAACATTCAACAGGCAGAAGGAGAATCACTAAGACAGTACGTGACTCGATTCAATAAGGAGCTACTACAGGTAGACGAAGTTAAAGATCAAGTCATCCTAACAACTTTCCAAGCAGAGTTGCTACTTGGAGATTTTTTCTTCTCAATCACCAAAAGCCCACCAAAAATGGTCGCGGAATTGCTTCGAAAAGCTCAGAAGTACATGAATACAGAAGACGTGGTGCTTGCAAAAGAAATGAAAGGAAAAAGGAAGAGAGATGAAGAAACAAGCAACAATCGCGATAAGAAGAAGGAAACACAAAGTGTTGGGCAGACCACAGGAAAGAAGAAGGAACTTCCGGATAGAAGGCCAAAGTTCACTAACTTTACTCCTCTAATAATGCCAATTGAGCAAGTCTTGATACAGATAAGGGACGATCCCTCCCTGCAATGGTCGAAGCCAATCAGTATTCCAGCAGAAAGAAGAGACAAGAACAAGTACTGTAGATTCCACTAGGACCACAGGCATCGCACCGAGGAGTGTAGACATTTGAAAGACCAGGTGGAGACTTTAATCTGGCAATGGAAGTTACAAAAGTATGTCAGGAAAATGGAGCCCTACAGATACCAACGAAAGGACGATAAAGACAAAGATTGAGAAGTAGGAGATAGCAAACCTCATGTAGGAGAGATAAGGGCAATCTTAGGAGGATTGACGGCAAGCAGAACGCTGAAGTCCCTAAAAAAGCCCATGAGAGAGAAATAAATAGTGTCCATTCATGGCTCCCTCTAGTGAAGATGCCAAGGAATGACGAACCTGATATCGTATTCTCAGAGAGAGATGGTCTTGGCATTAGACAATCTCATGACGATCCAATGGTAATCATGCTTAGAGTAGAAGAATTCAACATCCATCGGGTACTTATTGACAACGGAAGCTCAGCAGATATCATCTACTTACCTACGTTTCAGTAGATGAAACTGGACAAGAGAAGGATCAGGCCTTTCACCACTCCTTTAGTGAGCTTCATTGGGGATAGAATCGTCCCTAGGGGCATCGTCACTCTAACCATGATTGCAGGCACTTACCCAGCACAGAGCACCAAGGAAATTGATTTTCTCATAGTTGACTGCCCTTCAACATACAACATCATCTTGGGAAGGTCTACACTTAACAGGTTAAGTGCAGCGACGTCAACATATTACTTGAAGGTGAAATTTCCAACAGCCCATGGGGTAGGAGAAATCAGAGGAGATTAAGTTCTAGCAAGAGAGTGCTACCAAATTGCCTTAGCATCTGGGGAGAATCACACATGGGTGATCAATGAACCATAACCCATCCCCGAACCGTCAGAAACACCACAAGAAGTTGAGGTCGTCCCAAGAGATTCGTCAAAGGTATTGAAGATAGGATCAACACTCCTAACTCTGGAGAAAGAGAAGATGATTTTCCTCTTAAGGGCAAACCAAGATGTTTTCACCTGGAAACACAAGGATATGCCTAGAATTGATAGGAAGATCATACAACATCGTCTCAATGTCAACCCAGAGTGCAAACCTGTACAGTAGAAGCGGGGAATATTTGCACCAGGGCGCAATAAAGCAATAACTGAAGAAGTAGAGAAGCTACTAGAAGCTAGTTTCATCAGGGAAGTTTTCTACTCAGATTGGCTAGCAAACGTGGTAATGGTAAAAATGAGCAATGGCAAATGGAGGATATGCATTGATTTCACAGATCTGAACAAAGTCTGCCCAAAGAATAGCTTCCCCTTGCCAAGGATTGATCAACTGGTAGACTCAACTGCTGGACACAAGCTCTTAAGTTTCATGGACGCATTTTCTAGATACAACCAAATCCTCATGGACGAAGAAGATCAAGAGAAGACCTCATTCGTCACCAGCCAAGGGTTGTACTGCTACAAAGTTATGCCCTTTGGATTAAAGAACGTAGGAGCCACATACCAAAGATTGGTGAACCACATGTTCTCTCACCAAATTGGAAGGAATGTGGAAGTATACGTAGACAATATGCTAGTGAAAAGCAAGGACGAAGCCAACCACTTGGACGATTTGAAAGAAACCTTCAGCACACTACGTAAGTACAATATGAAATTAAACCTTGCAAAGTGTGTTTTTGCTGTTGCTTCAAGGAAATTTTTGGCATTCATGGTGTCTCAACGAGGCATAGAAGCAAATCCATACAAAGTAAAGGCAATAATCGAGGTCAAATCACCAAAAACAGCAAAGGAGGTTCAAAGCTTGATAGGAAAGGTCGCAGCTCTAAACAGATTTGTCTCTAGGGCAACAGACAAGTGCATGCCATTTTTCAAGGTCTTGAAAAAGGCCTTTTAGTGGACTGACGAATGTGAAGAAGCCCTTGCAAAAATAAAAGAGTACTTGATGAAGCCACCATTGCTAAGTCCCTCGGTGATGGGAGAAAAGTTGTACCTCTACTTAACAGTGTCTAACACCGCAGTAAGTTTGGCACTGATCAGAGAAGAAGAAAATGTCCAGAAGCCAATCTATTATACCAGCTAGGCATTCCAAGGAGCAAAGGCAAATTACCCAAGGATGGAATTGGTGGTCGCTTCCAGAAAACTCCGTCATTACTTCTAAGTACACTTCATCGTCGTCATGACAAACCAACCAATAAGAAAGATGATGAACAAGATAGAAGTAGTAGGATGACTCATCCAATGGGCAATTGAACTGGGCCAATTTGACATCGAATATCGGACTCGAGCAGCAATCAAAGCCCAAGTACTGGCAGACTTCATCGCAGAATTCACCTACCATTACAAGGAAGAAGAACTCCCCATGGAAACATGGACGGTCCAAACAAATGAGGCTGCCACGAAGAAAGTAGGAGGGGTAGGAGTAGTGCTCATATCTCCAGAGAGAGAAACATTGAAGTATGTAGTTAGACTGCAGTTCTCAGCAACGAATAATAAGGCTGAGTATGAAGCATTGCTAACAGGATTAAGTCTAGCAAAAGCTCTCGAAGTAAGGAATCTTATCGTCCAAGCTGATTCTCAGCTCATAATTGAATAGGCGAAGGGAAATTATAAAGCCAAAGAAGAGAGGATGCAAAAGTACCTAAAAATTGTCCAACAACTCTCGCAGCACTTTGACAGCCTAGATTTTGTGCAAATTCCTTGGGCCAAAAACGCAGAAGTTGACTTCCTAGCAAGATTGGCCTCATCAGATGACTACAATGCGCCCTTCGAACTATGTATAGAGATAAGGGGGCAACCAAGTACAGAAGGTGAGCAAGTTCTGAAGATAAAGGAACAAGACGAGTGGATGACTCCCATCGTCCGTTATTTGAAAGAAGGATGGCTCCCGGAGGATAAAATGGAAGCAAGGAAGATAAAGATCAGAGCAGCCCACTTCGTAATTATTGTCGATGTACTGTACAGATGAGGTTATTCACTCCCATACTTAAGATGTGCTAACTTAGAAGAAGCGGATTATGTGCTCTGTGAGATACACGAAGGAATTTGTGGAAATCTTGCTGGAGCAAGGTCTTTAGTAGGAAAGGCACTCAGGGCAGGATACTACTGGCCGACTTTATAGAAGGACACACACGATCACGTCAGAGCATGCGATAAGTATCAACGCTTTGCAAATGTCCAGACGACACCAGGAGAGACGATGACACCCATATCCTCACCATGGCCCTTTACCTAATGGGGGATTGACATTATGGGCTCATTCCCTTTAGAGAAGAAGCAACTCAGATTTCTAATCGTTACAATTGATTAGTTCACAAAATGGGTAGAAGCAGAACCAGTAGTAACGATAATAGAGGCTAAAATCACTAGCTTTGTGTGGAAGAACATCATCTGCAGGTTTGGAGTCCCACGCGTAATAATATCAAACAATGGAAAGCAGTTCGACGATCCCAAATTTCAAAAAATTTGCCAAGACTTAGGAAATAAGAACCACTACTCTTCTCCAAGACACCCTTAAGCCAATGGTCAAACAGAAGTGACAAAGAGAAGCATGCTCAAAATTATCAAAACTCGGCTTGAGGGGGTAAAGGGGGCATATTCTGAAGAACTACCAAATGTCCCTTGGGCATATAGGACGACCACAAGAGTTCCAACAGGAGAAACGCCATTCAGACTGGCATTTGTCACTGAAGTCGTTATACCAGTGGAAGTGGGACTAACGAGCCTCCGAGTCAAAACTTATGAAGGTTAGAAGAACTAGCAGGAGCTTAACAACAACTTAGATCTAATTGATGAAGTTAGAGAGGAAGCCGTAAAGTGAATGGCCAAACACAAGGAAGCAATGGCCAGATACTACAACAGAAAAGTCAAGATAAGAAGGTTCAACACAGGAGACCTCGTCCTCAAGAAGATATCATAGGCAACAAAGGACCCATCCTAAGACAAAGTGGGACTAGCCTGGGAAGGCCCCTATGAAGTAATCCGTCACTCCAGAGAAGGCTTCTACTACCTAAAGTCTTTAGACGGCCAGGAACTGCCTCGACCATGGAACATAGAACATTTGAAAAAGTACTACCAGTAAGGAATCTTTTACATTGCAAGTTGCCAAATCTTCATCTCAGTGTGTACTTCAGTTATTACTTTCGTCATTCATAGATCAATAATACACCAGAGTATTATCCATGCATATTTATCGATAATTATCCATGAGTTATTTATCAACAAAAACATGTGCAATACTCAGGAGTTATTCTTGGGAGACGTCCCAAGAATCTCCGTCATTAAAATTTCAAATTAAAAGTTGTTCATACACAGTCGACATTGTCATAACCATCAAGGTTGTTAATACACAACCATCAAAGTCGACTAAATAAAAAGTTGTTCAAACATAACTAACATCGTCATTCAAACATGACTAAAAAAAAAAGTTGTTGAAACACAGCTAAACATAAAAAAGTTGTTCAAACATAACTAACATTGTCATTCAAACATGACTCAATAAAAAAGCTATTCAAACACAGCTAAACATAAAAAAGTTGTTCAAACACAACCAACATCGTCATTCAAACATGATTCAATAAAAAAAAGCTGTTTAAACACAGCTAAACATAAAAAAAAATTGTTCAAACACAACTAACATCGTCATTCAAACATGACTCAATAAAAAAGCTGTTCAAACACAGCTAAACATAAAAGAAGTTGTTCAAACACAACTAACATTGTCATTCAAACATGACTCAATAAAAAAAGTTGTTCAAACACAGCTAAACATAAAAAAGTTGTTCAAACACAACTAATATCGTCATTCAAACATGACTCAATAAAAAAGCTGTTCAAACACAGCTGAACGTAAAAAAGTTGTTACCATCGAAAGGTTGTCCAAACGCAACCAAGCATGAAAAGGTTGTTCAACACAACTAAAGCATGAAGGTATCCAAAAAGACAACCACCGTCGTCACTTGAACATAGCAAAGATTTACTTATAAAAAATTATATGTCAGCAGTTCATAAAAGGAGTTGTCACTGTCAGAAAGAAAGTGCATGCCCAAAACACACGGGCCCAAATAAATTGTTCAGAAGAAGTGCTTGAAACAATGAGCCCATAAAAGACATTGTTTTCGTCTTACAAAAAAAAACTAGAAAGAAGAAAATAAATCATTGTTCCTTAAGAGCTGACAAAGCCGAATCTGCAGGAGCTATGGTCGTGGCCCCTTCCATCACATCAGTTATGGTCGTGGCCTCTTCCATCACATTCTCAGCTGTAACCTCGGAAGGATGATCAGCCAGTAGTTCCTTCTCAACCTCACCCATGACAAGACCAAAAAGGTCCAAATTCGGGTGATGCTTCGCCATCCATTTTCTAAAGAGCTCAAAGCCTTCCACATAATACTCACACAGGTTGTTTGAGTATGAGTCGGATTCCTTGAACTCCTGCACTGCCTCAGGTCCAGCTTTTTGCAACTTGAATTGCAGATCACCTATTTGTTTATCCTTTAGCTTGGAAAAATCTTTCTCCAACTGAAGGCTCTTTTCTAGAGTCGTCACATGCTCTTTATCATTCTCGGCTTCAACAGCGAGGATAACAACCTTATTCTTAAGCGCTTCATTCTTAGCAGAGAGCGATTTGACCACAGGCTCGGCAGTAACTACCCTCTTCTCAAAATCCAAGAGTTTCCTCGAGATGAATAGAGACTCCCCCAAAGCCTATGAGGTAAACAAAAAGGATTCTAGTCAAAACAAAGAGAAAGGAAAAATCCTAGACCAAAAGTGATAACCCACATTATCAAAATATACCTGCACAAGCTTTTGGATATGAGACAACATCACCTCACTAGACGACTTTGCCATCAAAGGGTTTAGGTCGTCCACAGAGAGTGCCTCATGTGCCTTCAGGACAGCAGCATCGGCATCATCCTAGAAAGTTGGGAGAAAAGGCTTGCTAGCAACCTTCTTCTTCTTGGTTTCATCCTCTGCAGAATCAATCAACTCTAGAGACAAGGTAGGGGAGGTGGGACGCTTAGCAGGTGAATGGGCAAAGGGAGGAGTCACCACAGGGTCGTCCTTAGAAGCATCGCCCACCTTTAAACGCTTCCTTGCTAGGAGGCCACTGACGAGGCCACTTCTTGCCTTCTTTTCCTGAGCTTCAGCCAGCTTTTGTTTACTGAATCTAGTTGTCATTCCTGAAAGGAAGGAGAAACTATTAAAAAAAAAAAGAGAAAGAGAGAGGAAGGAACACTCACTCTTCTTCACAACTTCAAGGTTTTTCCGAACCTTACTAGACAATTCTGGACCCAAAAAGTGAAGGAACGACGATTGGGGAGAAATGCGCTCGTCAAAATCTTTGACGGTCTCCAAGTATTCTTTCACCTTCTCAACACGACCGTGATATCTCTTCTTCAGACGAGGGCGTTGAGGAACTGCAAAAAGCAAGTATATCACATATCATCGCCACTCACAAAGAATAAATAAAGAACAGACAAGAAGGACACACCAGACACAGGAGTTCCCCAACTACGAAAAAACTTGGAGGCTTCGTCCAGGCCCTCACCAGGGATGAACTCCCAACCACTGCCCGAAATAAAGAAAAAGTTTGGTTTCTAATTGCGGAGGGACAATGGAAAGTCAAGTATTAACCTAGAAGCCCTATCCCATGGCTTAAATTCCCAGTAGCCAGGGTCTTTGGACTTTCTCAAACAATAAAAATGGAGAAATTCGTCTTTCTTGATGACGTCCCCATCATTGGCAGACATCCACACCACCATACAACAAATGATGATCCACCAAGAATTAGGCACTAATTGTGCCAGGGCAAGGTGCAGATACGCGAAAAGTTCCCTAACAAAGGGATGAAAGAGAAGACAAAGACCACTAGCGAAATCTGCTTCGTAGAAACAGACTTCATCAGCATATGAGTGACAGGCCCTATCCTCGTCACTCGGAATCCTAATTCTAATCGATCGGGAAATTGAAACCTATCCCTAATTCGCTTCTCATCTTTCTCTAAGAGGGCACATTGGATGTTCCAAGCTTTATAGGGAGTAGAAGGGGAAGAAACCTTGAGAATCTCGCGATTATCAGACGAAGATAACCCTATTTCCAGCTCACTAGACCTAACCTCCCTAGAAATTTTCAAAGACCTAGCAACTCTAGCAGAACAAGAAACCAAAGGAAATAAAGAGGAAAGAACAAACCTATACTAACAGTCCTCCCCCATGAAAAGTCTAACCCCCTTGAGACACTTTCCCTCCTCAATCTCAAGCAAACAACCTAAGCAAGCAAAAAGAAAAGATATTGAGGAACAATCGACCCTAACAAAAGAGTAATCTACCATGGAAGAGTAGGAAAAGAGAGAGGAGCAGGAAGAACTTACCAGGGAACGCAGAACTGAAAAAGAAAGCTTGAAGAAAAGAAAAACCCTAGAACGCCAACTGAACAAGGAAAGAAAACGAAGAAAAGGAAAAAGGAGGGAAAAATGCGAGATAATGGCCAAAACATGCATGAGAAAACCGAGGAAAGTCTACACTTCAGACACATCTTGATCGTACACGTGGCACTCAGCAGATCAAACATCAACTCGTCATAAATGCATTGTACACGAAATATGAAGCGTCAGACGATTATGTTTTCATCTCGTCTAACTGACAAAAATTCAAACAAGGGGGCAACTGATGAGTCAGAAATTTATGATCGTCATTAATCGGAGATTGTCATTAACCAAGAGAAGATGTTACGCATTTATTACGTTCATTGATGACAAAGTGTAACGAACGAAGCAATGGTCACAGAGTGAGCTGTGAACTTCAGACAAAGATTTTGTAACGCAGTAGCCGTTGAGCATAAATACAGCAATTCATTGCCCATTAATGAGACATGCAACTATAAAAAGAGAAGGCAACATAAGTTAAAGGTACACACAAAAATACTTTACGAAAAGCACTCTCCAGTCAATTCTCTCTAAAATCCTTCTCCCTTATTGACTTAAGCATCAAAGGTGGTTTGGCTAACGCCACACCAGCGTGTTACTCTTCCACCCAGTTCATTTTGCAGGTTTTCCTCCAATAGAGACGATCCCACTCACAACTTCATCTATCCACTACGACGAGGAGCTCAACTGCTGATTTTTTGCATTATTATTAATTAATAATAATATATCTAAGTCTTTCAAATAAATCTATAAAACATGAGGATTTATAACTTTTAAAATTTTCATGGATTAGTGAATTATAGTGAGTGATATTTAAGGCTTCAAAAAACAAAACTGATTGATACTCATTCTATTCAAAAAACAAAAGTGAAGGGATCGAGTACTTATATATTTGTCCTATAAATATATTACATAAGTAAGCTACGAAATAAACTCTATTTAACCGCTCAAATGCTCTAACCGTCAAGTAACTGGTTTGCACGCTTCTTCTTCTTTAATTGACTTTGTAACCTCTGTGCATTTAGCTGATAAAATTTAGCCTAATACTTATCCTCAATTGTCTAAATTTAATTACATCAACAAGTAACTCAAAATTCTCGAATGAATTCTAAACTTTTCCACGAAAGCCTAAGTAGCAACCTGCTCTAGGGTTTTTGACATGAGAACCAAGGTTGTCAGGTTGGATTTTTTAAAAATATTTTTTGGGGAAGGAGGGGGGTTGGGGGTTTAAATCCAGCAATGGTATTATGTGTTGAACTTTCTCAAAATATTTAGAAGACGGGTATTATGTGTTGAACTTTCCCAAAATTATAATCTATTTTTTTAGAAGACCTAAAATTATAATCTTAATCACGTAATTAACGCAATCAAAGACGTGTACTTTTGTATAATTCACAATACCCAAGGGCAAAAATATCATCTTAAAATTCTAACTCAAATAGGTTTTGCAACACGATTTGGAGACTAATCCAAAGTGACCATGTGATGGGTGATTGAACACTGGTTTGCATTTCATATTTGATGTGGGCAAAGATTAGATCCAATGGTTTAGTGCACTAGACCTAAGCGAAGTCCATTTTATCTACATATAGGAAGAAATTATAATAGAAGGGATCACAAATAAGAAATCTATTGGTAATCACTTCTTAGCTAAATACATGGATTTATTTAGAGAACTAGATATTGACTGCCCTCCAGACTTAGAGGGGTTGATAACACCTTGTGTGAGTGATGCTGAAAACTTGAAATTAAGTAAAATTCCAGCCCCGCAAAAGATTATGGAGGTGGGACATGCATGGCAGAACTAAAATCCTCAAGTCTTGATGACACCTTGTGTGAGTGACATTGAAAACTTGGAATTATGTAAAATTCCAACCCCACAGGAGATTAAGAAGGGTGGGATTTGCATGGCAGAACTAAAATCCCCAAGTCTTGATAGTTTCTTAGTGTTGTTTTACAAGAAGTTTTTTTTTTTTTGGGAGGGGGGGGGGGGTGGGGGGGAGTGTTTGAGCAACGGTGAGTGTAGTTGCTAGTTTCCTCAACATTAAAGAATACCAAAAGAGGTAAATAATTCACTAATCCTTCTTGTCCCAAAGATCCAAAACCCTACCTCCTTTAGCCATTTTTTTGGCCTATTAGAGTATCCACAGTAGTAGAGCTAAAAATTTAGCTATTTAGCTCTACCAAAAGTTACTATCTATTTTATCTACACACATGCTGCAGCAGTGGATCTATTTTAGCTTTCAACGCAATAAAATAATATAAACATCACAATAAAATAAGATATCTACTACAATTAAATAATATATCCACTATAATAAAATAATATATCCACTACACACAACCACAACCACAACCACCACCACCACAGCCCACAACAAAGAAAAAAAAAATCAACCAAGCCCACACCCACCATACCCACCAGGCAACACCCACACCCACCACCACGAAACCCACCCGAGCCACCCATTGATGCTGACAAACCTAGCCACAGCCCACTGATGCCGACGAACCCAGCCACCTACCAACGTCGATCTACCCACACAACCACAACCACAACCAACACCACACCACAGCCCACAGCAGGAAAAAAAAAAAAAAAACCAAGTAAGGGCGAGATGGGTTGGCAGCGTGGGTCTACGGTGGATGGCAGCGTGGGTCTAAGGCTGATTGGCGGCTTAGGATGGCTGGTGGGTCGGTGACGTCAAGCTTCAGAGAGACCAGAGTTGAGAGACCGGAGTTAAGAGAGTGAGCTTGAGAAACCGGAGTTGAGAGAGTGAGCTTGAGAGAGATGAGTTTCAGATGAGATGAGAGTGAATGAGAGAGAGAGGAACGGTGTGATAAAAGAAAGAAAAAAGAAGAAGCAAAGTTGTATTATTTTAATGGCTGGCTGAATAATTTTTTTTTTTTTTTTTTAGCTCCAAGCTACAGATCTATAGATGTGCACTGTAGCAATGAAGCTAAAAAAAATAAATTTAGCTCCACTGCTGTATGGGTTTTTTTGTGTTTTGGTGGAGCTAAAATAGCTATATAGCTTTTTAGCTACACTGCTGTGAGTGCTCTTAGCATGTGTAATGTGGTGTATAAAGTGATTATCAAGCTTATTGTAATATGACCAGGGGCGGCTGCACATACAATTTGAACCCCCTGACTTGAAAAATTATATATATATAAAATTGCTTTACTAATTTAAATCATGTTTTAAATCTTGCACACCTTGATCACATATTGGCTTATCCCACAATCAAACAACAATTTAGTGTATTATTTATGTATGGATAAGTGTGGTTGTGTGAATTAATAATTATATAGTGCAAGTGGAGTTGATTTTTTTCATTTAGTTTAAAATATTTTTATTAAAAAAATGACAAATATATAACCACAATTTCATAAAAACAAAAATACTATACAAACTTAACAAAATAAAATGGTCATACTTGACAATAAATAATGAAAACTGATAATAAACTATCATGAGGTGATTTTAAAATATGAAAACTCGGAAAAGAAAATTGTAAAATTTCATGTATTTGTGTGTTTTTTTTCGATAACTCAATGAATTCAAGTTCTTTTTTTCTTAATTAAATTTTTGTTTAATTTAAGTTTCTTAATAACCCTCTTTGAAAAAATTCCTAGAACCGCCGCTGAATATGACTAAGGAGTCAAATTGCCCCTAATCAATCAGCATGTATCCCTGGGAGTGAATTTGCAAAGAATGAAGTAGTGCTCCAAGAGATTCTTCATAGCTTCAGGAGGAGAAACCTAAAGGACGGTATGCTAGCTACTAAGTTAGACCACCAAAAGGCCTCTGATAGAGTCAAATGGAGATTTCTAATTAAGGCTAGTTTTGTGCAACCTTGGATTCAGCGAAAAGTTCAATCATTGGATCACAGAATGTGTCTCCATAGTCTCTGTTGAGATCTTGATTATTTTTTGTGGTAATTAAGTCTAGACAGCTAGACTAGTAAGAGATTTAAAGCCATATATTTAAATCTCTCTACACTATGACAACTATAGGCAAAATGATTGCTCACCTATACAGGGCCTTTAGTGGAATCTACCTCAACCACTGAAAGTAGGATATCAAGTAGTATGGCTTAGATGATATATTGAAGACTACCTAAACTGCAAGAGTTTTGTAACTCAACTAGTACTTAATGTTTTCAGTAAAAACATTCAAGATTCAAATTTCCCTCTGCTAATTATCAAATTGTCAAAAAATAAGAAATTAAAAAAAAAAGAATACCACCAAGACATTTCGGTTAGAATGCATGTTCCTTTGGCCATGTGCCAAAATTTTATCTGTTCTACAACATGTGTATAATGTCATACACAAAACGAGCCAATCTACATATTCAAATATAATGTCATACATAAGTTCAATTGCACCTCCAATTTTATCATTTAGTCTAAAATGATTGTAGCTAAATAATAGATATATCAATAATTTAGTCTCAATTGATGCAAGTATACTATGGCGGACTAACCAATTATCTCCCGCCATCCAGTGGTTTCAATACTTGGTTTATCATGCTATCATACCCTGTAGTTGTATTGCTGGAACAATTTGTGCCAACATCAATGTTGAATGATTGTGTAGGTGCATTGAGCAAGTTCTCAATCTCTTCTATATTGACATTAGCATTTCCCCAAGGATGTTTTTCCATGATAACCAAGCCCTCCAGTTCCATTGCCACTTCCTTCATAGAAGGTCTATCCTCGCCTCTCAAACTTAGGCAACTTTTTGCAATATTAGCAACTTCCTTTAGTAGCTTAATATTACCTTCATTGACAATGTGATCCTCAAGAATTTGAAATAGGCGATCATCATTTACTGCAGAAACAAAGTACTTTGCTAGATTTCTGTCACTTTCAGGCATATTGAAAGAAAGTGCCATCCTACCAGTCAGAAGCTCTGCCAAAACAACACCAAAACTATAAACATCACTTTTTTCTGTTAGTTGACTAGTATGGAAGTATTCTGGGTCCATGTACCCGAAAGTTCCTTGCACCAATGTGTTTAATTCTGTTTGATCATGAGGAATTAACCTGGAAGCTCCAAAGTCAGACACTTTTGCTGTGAAGTTATCATCTAATAATATATTTGCAGTTTTAACATCTCTATGTATGATCGGCACAGAAGTTGCAGAATGCAAGTATGCAAGTGCTCCTGCAGTTTCTGCTGCAATTTTCAAACGCTTTTCCCATGAAAGGAAGAATGGCCGACCTTTATCATGAATGTGGTCAGAAAGAGTCCCGTTTGTGATGAATTCATAAACTAGTAAGGGTACTTCTGTTTCCAGACAACAACCTAATAGCTTAACCACATTCCGATGGATAATTTGAGTAAGCACAGTCATCTCATTTATGAATTGTTCAACCTGACGCTGACTACCAATTTTGGACTTCTTAATAGCAATCACTTTGTTATTTGGTAATATTCCTCTATAAACTGTACCATAACCTCCTTGTCCTAGGACTCTACTCTCATTATAGTTGTTGGTGGCCTTTTCAAGCTCTTCTGCACTATAAATTTTGGCTGTCTCCACAGAACCTTGATGATTAGATAGTTTCTGTTGTAATAGTATGCCACCATTTTGTTGGAAGAATTTTTCTTTTAGCTGGATAAGCTTTCTTTTTTTCAGTCCCCAATATATCCAAGAACCTCCCACAAGCAAGACTAAAAGGCCAACACCGATACCTACACACATTCAGACATTCAGACATGCATTTTCATCTTGTAGAACTTTTTAACCCTTTTATATTTCTCAATACCTTTAAGAACTAAATATTTAACATATATGTCATATAAAAATGAGCCATTCAATATTTGAATTACAATGTAGTTAATGACTACTGCATCAGAATATATTTGTCATCGATTCTGAATGTAAATAATGCCAACTTACATGAGTATTAAAATAATAACAATTAAAATAGAATTGGTGAACCAAAATTTTTAATTGGGGTCCTTTGTTAAAACCTTAACATTCTTTCGTAGTTAAGAAGAAGCCAATTAAAAATGAATTTTGATGTTATCCTGGCTATTAATCTTTCTTTCAGAAAGGTAGTATAGCATGACTAACTTTTATAAATTTTGCTTATGAATAGGAGTTAAACTTTTTTTTCCGAATTTATTTTTGAGATTGTGACTTGTAGAGAGAAAAGAGAGAAATTGATTCGACCTATTTAATGGCATTCCTCCACCGTGGAAAGATTTGAGTAACTACATATATACTAGAATAATGATAAAGATACAAACATTTTTACAAAATTTTTTATAAACGGCTGATGTGGTGAGTAGTTATTGGTAAATGAAAAATTGATATTAATTGTGAGCCTAGATAAAAACCAATAAAAACCTGCTCTCAGATAATCAGCGCAGCATATAAATTAAGGTAATTTTATTGACAAGTCCTTTAAAAGAGTAAAAATTCGATGGGGTTTGGTTTGTTTGTTGTTTTTTGTTAATTTTTTTGAGTCCGAATTTCCTAAGAATGGAGTGTAAAACTCATGTTTTACACCATCCAATAAGAGATTACCACATCAACATTTTACTCAAAATTCAATACATCTTACCACACCTAATAACATCTCAATAAACTCCTAATTTTTTTGGATTTATATATGGATGTTAGAATTGATTGGGTGTGGTTATGTTTATTCTTAAATATGTAATATGATGATGTGGCATGTTGAGATTGGAGGGGGAAAACATAGGTTTTACACCACGTCCTTACAAAATTTAATCTCTTTTTTTTTTAACCAATTGAGAGTCTAAACTCTAAAGTTTTTTTTAACCAATTGAGAGTTTAAACTCTAAAGTCTAAACAACACATCGGGGATAGACGACAAATGCATCATCATTTTGTTGGGCCAATTATAAACAATAGGTGTAGATTTACAAATAAATAATAATAATAATAATAGTAGTAGTAGTATAGCATAGTACCTCTAAAAATGAGTTTTTAAATTTTGGTGCTTTTATAGCATTTTTAATTAAAAAAGGCAAATTGAGACACAATTTCTTAAATAAAGTACATTATTCTCCAATTAAATTCAAAAAACAATATTATCTTTCTAAGAAAAATTAAATTCACTCTAGTATAAATAAGCTTTTTTTATTAAATTTTCTAATTAAATTTGGAAGTTCAAATATATTTTAAAGTATAATTTAGGTGACCAAATTATAATATATGGGTTAATAAGCTATTGAGACTTCCAAGTATGGTTTGGAGCTTTAGGGTTTGTTTATTTATATTATTTATATAATTGGATACAGTTTTTTAATTTTTAATTTTTTCTAGATACAATTATAATCTATATAACTTGTTTATTAATGAAAATAAGTCATTCAAGCATACCCTACCAAATTTTTCAAGGTATACAGGGCCAGGGTTACGTGAAGCGAGTGACAGATATATTGTTCCAGAAGGAATGGTTTATAGGTGGGCTTTAGTTTGGGTCCTAAGTCCTAACTCAACATGGGCGTTTTCTATTGTTAAAGCAGGTTGAGTTTGTAACCTTTGTATACAAATTTGGGATTTCGCTGTATTGGACAGTTTGGGCTTCTTTAAAATATGGGCCCACAAGTGTTAAAACATAAGATACTTCCTTGTGTATTGCGGTCCGGACGACCCCAACCTGGTTCTATGGTTAAAAGTTTTGAAAATGAGATTAGTTTTTATTTATTTATTTTTGTTTACAATACAAAATTTCACTACTTAATCAGTTATGTTTTGTGATGGGTCTTTAATTTATGTTCTGTGATGAATTTTTATTGATTTGGGTTTTGTGAAGGCTTGTGGTGATGGTGGGTGGGTTGCAAATTTGGCGGTAGTGGTGGATTTTCAGTAGTGCTTGGTTGTGATTTTGGGTTTTATAGTGGTAGTATGGTGGCGGAGAGTTGTAGGGGTGTGGCTGCTGTGAGAGAGAGAGAGAGAGAGAGAGAAGAATAAAAAAAAAAGAATAAATATGAAAAATAAGAGATTTGATGTAGAGTAAGTTGTGATATGATGTGTTAAAGTAAATAAAGTATTTTTTTACTGTGGTTAAAATAGATTTTTTTTAAAAAAATAAATCCTAAATGCCCTCTCCCAATTACAAACAAGGCACTAATTTTATTCTTCTTAATGGTATCTAGTCATGTTTTCCAGCAGATAACGTTGACAAATGAGGCTAATGATATTCCAAAAGTATTTAAAGGGTTTGTGAGCCGTATACAACTTCGTGGAATCTACGCAGTATCGTAAGATTACAAAATTATGAGCAGGGGAACGCATTCCAAAAAGTTTGAAAATTCTCTGCTTTGATTGATTCCACGGTTACATAAGACTATGACTGTGAGTATTGTGTTTGAAGTTTAGTTGAAAGGAGTGAAGGTAGATTTTACTGGAATTGACTTACTTTTAGTAATTTTTTAATTAAATATTTATTTTTATTTTAATGAGAAACTATTACATTATCGATTAATTAAATATTTAGTAGAGATTAAAACTCACTACCATGATAATAATAAATTTAACAATGTTCATTAATAAATCTTTTTTTCTATGGTGAGCTTGTAAGTTCAAAGCTCCATAGCTTTTTGTTAATGAATTACTATAATTTTTAGAATTACTTTATTGTTTTGTTTAACAAATCAGACTAATTATTATGCAGTTTGTTTTATTGTTAGAATAATAAACAAATAAAAAATAAACTTTATCCAAAATCCAAACACACTCTTAATAAAGCAAAAGACAAATTAGTAATAATCAGTATTTTAGTCAATTCTAGTGATACTGTTTTTTGGGGGAATAAGAATTTGTGGAATGCTTATGTGACATGAATGGAGAAGACAGTGGAGGAGACTATAGAAAGATTTTTAGGGATAATTTTGTTACACACTTATTATTGCACACTCCGTACACACTTCTTTGAAAACAAGATTTCATTCATAAAAACAAGATTTCACAATATGAACTAAAATCATGTTTTAAAAATATGATTTTATTTCACATGGCATTGTGTATGTAATGAGTATGCAATGAAGAGTGTGTAATAATCATTACTCAAAAATAAATATACTTACCAATTGTGAGTATAATTGCTAGTGATGATTTATTAGAAGCAAATTGATCAAGGACACATGCTTCCGCATCCAAATGGTACCCTTCGATGCACAAACAATGATAACTTCCGAGTTCATTGACGCAATATTGATGGCTTGTGCAGTTATTAAGCTCTTTAGCATGACACTCATTTATGTCTGTAATTGTAAAGTAATAAATAAGCAAAAAAAAAAAGGTGCAATTTTTAAGTATTATAAATCAAGTACTACAATCAAACTCAAAAGCAACGACAAACTATTAAAACGAATATGAAACATGAAATGTATTGCCACATTATTTAAAAGATGTTTTATTGTGTTTATTTCTTTAATAGTCTAATTGAATTAAGGGAGAAGGAGAAAGAGAGAGAGTAGAGTAGAATTGGACCAAAATTAGTTTATTTTCAATCAACTCAACTCTACTTTCCTCCACTCTTCCTCCATTCCCTCTCAATCCAAACATACCATAATTTTTGTCGGAGAGATTCATAAGTAAATTGAATATATATATACCTTGGCAACTGAGGTATGGGTTCCCTTCGTAACCGTCCTTGCACTTGCAACGATACCCAAACTGGTTTTTGAGATTAGAACATGTGCTATTCCCTCCACATAGGTAATTCGCTTTGTTCTGAGCAACTTCACACGTCTCACTACCAATTGCCCAATTAAGAACCATGGGAAAGGTTCTATTGTATTGTAGACTAATAAGATAATCTGAGGAGAAATTGAACTTGTCCGCTCGGATAATAAAGGCGAAGCTGCATGGATTGAAATCCCAGACTTTTGTGTGGTTAAAATCAAAGCTATATGCTTTAAAATCAACATTTTTCATTCCTTCAGGAATTTTCACCTCGCAACACCCAATTCCAGAGCACGTCCCATTGACTACATTGCTTACGTTTTGACATTTGGACAGGCAGCCAATAGAGAATGGTTGATTGTTCAGATCACCATTAAGGTATGCGTAAGTGTCACACCCAACAGCCACGAACTTGTTTTTGGTGGCAGAAACTGTGAAACTGGGAAGGGAGAGTGTTGATGTATTTGTTGGCAGAGGCGTACCTGACTTGCTGTAACAGTTAATGGAGTTATATATCTGGATGTCAATCTCACCTTCCATGGAAATGCTTGTAACATCGAGGTTTCCAATAATTGGTTGTGGTTGGCCGTACGCGTTGGTAGTACAATTGATAAAATAATACCCAAAAATCGCAGTATCATTGAGATAACAGCCTTTAGTTATGCCATATGGATATGGAATTGTAACATTTCCACATCTGTCGGAGCAATTAGGCAGGGCTATTGGAAACGCTATTGCTGCGGCTGCCATTGTTGCGGATAATATCACACCAACCCAGATGACTTGCATAAGCATCCCAAGGAAACCCATATCCCCACTATTTTTCCAGAAGAGTGTCTAAGATTAATTGATGTTTTGGTGTATGGAAACTTCGTAGAGATGCTGGACTATTTAAAGCAGACGAAAAGATAAGGCCCGTCTATTACGCTAGACTAGAAGTGAATGTTTGTGGTGGATTTGTGTTTACGTAAACTTGATCAAGTGCTTGGGGCATGGGCAGACTTTGACTTAATTTAATAGTGTCCCTAGTTTGAACTTTATCACTTTATTCACCTCCTGAGGCCTACGTAATTCCATATTAAAAATGAAAAGGTAAATATGTTCTTTTTTTCTTTTTTTAATGTTTCTCTCTTCCATTTAATTTTTTTTTTAAATAAATAAAGAAAGCTAGAAAAAATGAGATAAAAAAGTGCTATTGGTAAAAAATTTATGCAATGTGTTAGAATTTCAACATTCACAAATCCAGAAAATTCTTAGGTACTTCAAGAGTATATTGAAATGATGCTTTCTCTTTTCACATTCATTGTGAACTCCATCATGAATTTAATTAGTAGATCTAACCATGAATATTGTAAGAGGAAAAAACACTATTTTTTGTACTATAGGAGTATTTAAGAATTACTCACAAATCTTGGGTCTAATAAGTAATAACTGTATTTATCTTTTTATTTATGTGTCTCTCTCTTTTTTTGCCACCGGCCTTTACCCATTGTTCTCTAAAACTTTTTTATCCAAACCCAAAGTCTCACCCATGTGTACCTGCAATATGTTTCTGTTGGCAAGGAGTAAGAACCAAGAAAGGTGGTGGTGGGTCCCATGCTCATGTATTTTGTGCTCTATTTTCACAAATGGGTTGAAAGGAATTGCGGTGATGTTGTTTTTATAAGGAGAGAATTTGGCTGAGACTAATTGTTCCCTTCTTTCCCCTCAATTCAAATAGGCCTAAGGATTTGGAAAATTAACGTGACATGGATTTCGACGGGAGAGAAGTTTGGTGGAAGTTAAAGAGAAAATGAGTGCATACGTGTTCTAACTTCCTCCAAAAGAATGTGTTATTGGAGCTTCCAAAACTTGAGTTCTTGACTTTTGAACACTTAAGAAACTCTATTTTGGTTTTTTGAAAAATGGGTTTCTTTTGGAGTTTTTGTGTACATCATTTTTTTTTTTAATATATTATTATAGATATGAGTACTAATTTTAGCAATTTTGTTTTATAAAATTACACTTTTGCCCCCTTAATAATATCATTAATTCTTTTAAGAGTATTGTTATAGTTACAAATTTTTCTACAACATTTTTACAAATTGTTAAGGTAGCTAATTCTTATTGGTTCACATTTGAGCCTATTATTTACATTATTTTTTTTTATTGACCAATAATCATTGATCACATCAGCAATTTATAAAAAAATTTGTAGCTTTAGCATTTCCCTCATTTTAAAGACCATTAAAAAAAAATTATAAGTCTAAAATCTTAAAGAAAATATACAAGCCCAAAAAAATTAGCCCAACAACAAAAATGATCGATAGTAAAACTAAAAAAAAAAAATTAAACCTAGTCAACCAATTTTACCCAAAACAAACAATCTAACCGTTTAAAAAATTTTAAACAACTAGCAACTAAGTCGAAGGCTGAAGTCACTGTACACAACCAGCAACAAAACTACCCCCTAACTCTAAGTTTTGAATCTATCCCTGGAGAGAGAGAGAGAGAGAGAGAGAGAGAGAGAGAGAGAGAGAGAGAGCGAATATTCATGTTACTATTATTTCAGATAATAATAAAACAACTTTATTAAACACAATATTAAATCATATATAATGTCATACTTAATATTATACATAGCATCATACAATAGGATTTAAGGGCACTTATCCTAACAGTTCAGACTTCCTGAGGAGGTTTGGAGCGGTAAAGAGGTAAAGTTTTCACATTTAAAAGTTTAGTGTTGTGTTTCTTATGTTCATATTGATTCTGATGCTCGTAGTAAACTTGATGCAAAGTCTAAAATATGTTTTTTCATTGGCTATGGTGATGAGAAATTTGGCTATAAGTTTTGGGATGAACAAAACAGGAAAATCATCAGAAGTAGAAATGTGATATTTAATGAACAGGTTATGTACAAGGACAGGTCAACTGTAGTGTCAGATGTTACAGAGATAGATCAAAAGAAATCTGAGTTTGTCAACTTAGATGAATTTACTGAAAGTACTGTCCAAAAAAGGGGTGAAGAAGATAAGGAGAATGTAAATTCACAGGTAGATCTGAGTACACCTGTAGCTGAAGTTCGCAGATCTTCCAGGAACATTAGACCTCCACAGCGTTATTCACCTATTTTAAATTATCTCTTGTTGACTGATGGTGGTGAGCCAGAGTGTTTTTATGAAGCCTTGCAAGATGAGAATTCAAGCAAGTGGGAGTTAGCCATGAAGGATGAGATGAATTCCTTGTTGGGGAATCAGACATGGGAACTGACTGAATTGCCAGTAGGAAAGAAGGCTTTGCACAACAAGTGGGTATACAGAATAAAGAATGAGCATGATAGTAGTAAACGTTACAAGGTTAGATTAGTTGTTAAAGGTTTCCAGCAGAAGGAAGGCGTTGACTACACAGAGATATTTTCTCCAATTGTGAAGATATCAACAATTAGACTGGTACTGGGAATGGTGGCTGCAGAAAATTTACATCTTGAGTAGTTGAATGTGAAGACAGCATTCCTTCATGGTGATTTGGAGGAAGACCTTTACATGATTCAGCCAGAATGGTTCATTGTTCAAGGACAAGAGAATCTAGTTTGCAAACTGAGAAAAAGCTTGTATGGCCTAAAACAAGCTCCTAGACAGTGGTACAAAAAATTCGACAGTTTTATGCATAGAATTGGGTTCAAGAGATGTGAAGCTGATCATTGTTGCTATGTTAAGTTTTTTGACAATTCTTACATCATATTACTGTTGTATGTGGATGATATGCTTATTGCAGGGTCTAGCATTGAAAAGATTAATAATCTGAAGAATCAATTGTCCATACAGTTTGCAATGAAGGATTTGGGAGCTGCAAAGCAAATCCTTGGTATGAAAATCATTAGAGACAAGGCTAATGGTACATTGAAGCTTTCACAGTCAGAGTATGTGAAGAAAGTTCTCAGCAGATTCAACATGAATGAAGCTAAACCCGTGAGCACACCTTTGGGTAGTCATTTCAAACTAAGCAAAGAACAGTCACTAAAGACAAAAGAAGAAAGGGACTATATGAGCAAGGTGCCCTATGCCTCAGCTATTGGCAGCTTGATGTATGCTATGGTGTGTACAAGGCTAGACATTGCACATGCAATGGGAGTTGTGAGCAGATTCATGAGTAGGCCTGGAAAGCAGCATTGGGAGGCAGTCCAGTGGATTCTGAGATATCTAAAAGGTTCATTAAATATATGTCTTTGCTTCACAGGTGCAAGTTTGAAACTGCAGGGTTATGTAGATGTCGATTTTGCTGGTGATATAAATAATAGAAAGAGTACTACTAGGTTTGTTTTTACTTTGGGTGGTACAACTATATCATGGGCTTCAAATCTACAAAAGATTGTCACTTTGTCTACTACAGAAGCTGAGTATGTTGCAGCAACTGAAGCTGGAAAGGAGATGATTTGGCTACATGGTTTCTTAGATGAATTGGGTAAGAAGCAGGAGATGGGCATTCTACACAGTGACAGTCAGAGTGCAATCTTTCTTGCCAAAAATTTGACTTTTCATTCAAAGTCGAAGCATATATAGATAAAATACCACTTTATCCGTTACCTTGTTAAAGATAAGCTGGTAATACTTGAGAAGATTTGTGGATCTAAGAACCTGGCAGACATGTTGACTAAGGGTGTCACTATTGAGAAACTGAAGCTGTGTGCAGCTTCAGTTGGCCTTCTAGCTTAAGGACAGGAGGATGAGTTGCAGGGATGAGGGATTGTTTTTAGAGGATTGCGGTTTGATGTTGGTGATTGAACTAGTCTCCAAGTGGGAGATTTGTTGGGTTTTGTGGAGTCTAGTTGTGTTTGATCCGGTTGACGACCCGACCCGACTCGAATAATGTTGCGTGATTTTTTTAATGGGAGATTTATTGAGGCTTAGTCCATGGAGCGGAGGCTTGGGCCGATAGGCCCATTGTGAATCCTATGCGCAGGATATAAAACCTTTTTTTTGGTGATTAGGGTTTATGTTGATGTTGTCGTTTTTGAGAGACTGAAACACTGTAGTCACACTTTGTATTTTCCCTGATAATAGTGAAATTCCTGCAACTCCATGGACGTAGGCAAATTGCCGAACCACGTAAATATTGTCTTGTGTGTGTGATTGTTTTTCTTTGACGTGTTTTTTTTTTTTTTTTTTTTTTTTTTTTTTTTTTTTTTTTTTTTTTTTCTCACAGGTTGGGATTTCGGTTAAATTCCCTACAAGCTTAACGCACTACAGATAGATAACGCAAGCAGCAGCCAAAAAGAATATAAAGCTGCGAGAGAAAAGATTTTTGCCGGAGTAGCACAAAAAACTGTATGTTTCTTTATTACTCTCGTGTTTTTTTTTTTCTCAAAAAAAAAAAAAAAAAACTCCCTCCTTTTTAAACTTTGGTCATTGCTACATAAAAGACATAATTTAATGTAAAAATGAATATAATTAGTGGATTTTAACCATTTAATAAATAAATGTTTGAATTTTTCATAGTTTGTAACACAAAAATTTGTAATATCTTTAAGATTATTCTACTATTTTGGTTTTTTTTTTTTTTTAAGATTTTGTTAACGAATACCCTAAGGGCAGTAGGTAAGATGCGTTTAATGCTTTATTCTATAATGTTTCTATACATTTTTTAAAAAATAAAGTTAAACTGTACATATATATCCAAAAAAACGCATACAACCACAATGAATTTGTGTTTGTAAGCCAATGAATCATTAACATGTGTATTTTATTTTTTGAAAAGTGTGCATTACAACTCATAATTGAACATTTATTAATCTTTAACTTGACGTGACATTAAAGTTTATGGTTTATTTTATTTTTTCTAAAATTACTATAATCTAAAATTATAAAATATATCACATCATATTAATCTCATTACCTTCCTAAACAATGTAATGTTGTATTCTTGTATTAAGATTATACTAGCTTGTAACCCCATGCATATGCATGGATACACTAAAAGATATACGATAAGATACATAATATAATTCTTATATATATAATTTAAATATTATTGATAGTCATTTTTATATTTTGTTAACTCTTTAAAAAAATTTGTAAGGATAGTATTAGATATAAAATGTAAATTGTCCATTTTTTTTAAATTATTGTGAAACACTTTTTTTTTACGATTCATTTATTTTAGACTATTTGGGTTTTGTACTTAATAACTCACTTGAATGAATATTTATGATGTGGTCTCACATTTAATTCTAAAATTAAGAAATAAAATTCTTTAAGAATAAATAATTTAGGACACATGTTGCAAAATTAGAAATCTAATTTGGAATTATAGTTTGAGTTTCTCTCAGCTTCACCTATTATTATATATATAGATTAATGTAAGATTACAATAATATAATATTACGGTGTAATGTAACAACACGGCAAACCAAACGCCCCCTTAAACTGGTGAAGGTATCTTATGCGTTAGGCATATGAGACATATCTCTCACTGATAAGTGGATCCTACATTTTAATAAAAAAGATGTCTCATACGCTTGACCCATATGAAAATTTCTCCTTAGCTTGAAGTCTTTCCAAGAATAATCCTAAATTGATTCCACCTACATAAATAAATAAATAAAAGAATAATCCTGAAGGGAACACAGCATGTGCGTGGGTTACAATTAGCTTAATTATTAAAATTTTAATCATCAAATAAGAATTTTAGAAGTAAAGTCAAATACTCCTTAGGCAAAATTATAAAATACATCTTTAACTTTGACCAAAATTCAATTCAAATATCTAACTTCATTTTCATTTAATTAAATCCTTTTACGTATCAAGTTTTTATTTAATTAAAGCCTTCGTGTTATACTTCATTAAATGTTACGGTCAAGTGTCCCAATTTTGTTTTTGGTTTTGGGTTTCAAATTTTTTGAATTAAAAAAGGTTCAGTTAATTATCAAAAAATAGTTTTCAATAAAAAAAAAACACACACACACAAACACATAGAGAAGGGAAGCGAATCATATAGTGGTGATGTTTGTAGGGTCGCTGTCAAGAGAAGAAAAGCGTCGAAGTTTTGGAATCAAGAGAGAAGCGAATCATACAAGCTGCAACCAGTCGAAGTTTTAATTTTTTCGGCGATAATGGCTCACCGATTCACCAGTGGTAGGGTCGGCACTACTTCAGATGGTGATGGTGGTGATGTTTGTAGACCCAGTGCACCATTTCAGAAGATGGGTTATTTAAAAAAAAAAATGGTATAAAGAACAATCACCCAACAAGACATGCATCACATGCCAACAGACGAGGCAATGCGTTGCTTAACTCTCAGATAAGAACGTAAGGCAATTAACAAGAATTGTCAAATGAAATATATATTACTAGCATATTAGTTTTATTTTGAGTATGAAATAATGGGTTTCTTTGAGGTAATTGTTAATAAACTATATTAGGCAAGTTTTAACATAACTTTTATGAAAAATATAATAAGCTATCAAAAAAATTAATTGTTTATCACTTTCTCATAAAATGTTTCTAAAAATTGTTCCTAAACCAATGTTTCCTTAATATTTCCGTTTTTTTTTTTTTTTTTTTAATAATGAGATAGGCCTTTTAATAAAGGGTAAATTTTAAAAAAAATGGGGGCCTTGGGCCTAGGCCTAAATTGCCTAGGACTTGGGCCACCCCTGGTTGTACCCAACACAATTTAATTATACCTGTGCATAATTTGATAATTTAGTGTATATTTGGCAAAAATTTAAAAAATCAACTTATTTTACTATACAACTTATTTTTGCTATTCATAGATTTCACTTTACTATTTCAATTAACTTTTACCTTTATTTACAGTATTTTTAGCAAAAAATTTTCAGTTTCAACAAAATAATCGGATCCCAAACAGACCCTAAGGGTAATAAATTAAAATTAACTTGGGGTCAATCTTTCAACCCAACACCTATATAAACACAAAATAAAAATGAAGGTTTTAAAATAATCCAACCTCCTATGGGATAAAATAATAATAATAAAAAATTTCAAAATAATTTTGGTTGTAGTCCGACATCATTCAATCTTTCTTTCTTTTTTTATGGGGGGGGGGGGGGGTGTTGAGGTCTGAATATACCATTCAAAAAAGGCACTGTGCACAAAGGCCTACCACTATTATATGTCTTAAACAGAAAATGTAACTAAACAACTTTTATTCTACCAAAATTCAGCAGTATAAAAGGAAAAGCAAACAAAAATGAAAATTTACAACTTTTTACATTTCACATTGCTATGAGGGAAGGCAGCCCAAATGCAGGCATACCTTGTGTGGCTACAAATTTCAGGAGGCTTCTTTAGAATGAATCTCAGGTGTTGCGCTAGCCATAAACTTACAACTATGTTGTAGAATCTGATCTCTGATCAGAATCAGCAGTGGCTTGGATTTGAGCTGCATATTGTAAGTTCCAAAGGACATCTTCAAAAGAGGGACGAGATAACAATTCAGGAGCTATACATTTGTTTGTGATGGATACCACTATTGATAACGACTCTTGCGAGCAAGTGGTCAACACTATTGGATCCACAATTCGTCTTCGACCATCTTGACTGCCAAAGGATGCCTGTGGTTCATGACTCCAGGTCTTAGAAACATACCATCTCAAACAAAATCAATAAAGATGGTATCTAAAACAAATATTGAGGAAAAGAAAAGGAAAATATTCAGAATGTTTAGGCAATTCATTTTGATCTTATGACATTTTAAAAACATGACCAGTTTCAATCGTCATGTTTTCTAGACCAAAATTTATAGCAGCTCAACTAAAGCTTTGTTAACAAAGAATTTGAGATCTCATTTCATTATCAATGAAGACAAAATTGATGTTGAGACCAATATATATAACCTAAATATAAATTTATATGGAAAAATAAAGTACTCATCTAGAAAATTATAGATTTTATGTTTATTTATTTTTCAGACTGAAACAAATGTACAAATCAAAAGATTTGGAAATTTTATATAGTTGTTTCAAAATTATCATTCATCTGAATTTGTGGAATTCACCTCCACTAAAGCTTTGGCATACCATTTCATTTAGGAGAAATACTTCTCCTTTTCCAGTCACTATAGGCCCAACGAGTGATTCGAGCAATATGAATCCAAAGTTGTAAACATCATCCTCTAAGTTTGTTCGATGGCTGCAAAAAAGGAAGTAATAGAGTCAGCTATTTCTAAATAACTATTAAAGTGCATTAAAGAGGATATTAGTGGGCACTAGGTAGCTGCAGTAACAGTATGACAGTGGTGGTCAATGCATAAGTGAAGCAATAATTGTAGCAATAGTGGCAGTATTACTGCTGCTGAGGCAGACAGCATGTTAATTATGGCAGTGTTCATGGTGGTAGCAGCTTTGACAATAGTAGAGGTGAGAAGACCAAATAACAGCAAGGGGGATGATAAGGAAACTAATGGTACAGAAGAAAAGGTGTTTCTGATAGTGGCATGCACTGTAAATGGCACCAATGATGGTGATGTTGCATGTGGCAGAGTAATACCAGCATGAAGGTAGTGCTGAGATCAGGATGGAAGTACTGCTGTATATACCAAGAATTGGATACTCAACCTCAGTGTCATTTAAGCAGTGAAAAGGGGGCTCATCATTAATGATTCATTCTCTTTTTGGATCCAAAATAATACATATATAATGCATATACCAAGATTGCATCCTCATGCTCTTTAATTGAAGAAAATCTTCATCAGAAATGCACCATCAGTTATAATGCAATTATTATTTTTTAAATCCAACATAACAATATTTAAGATGCGACTCCAGTAGATAAAATCAAGCATCAAATTGAAAGGTATTCTATTTTAATAAATCAGGCAATTGGTTGTATCATACCATGATTTCGGGTCTTCTCTCTTCCCCTACAGAACAAACAGAATGAGTTAGAAAAGACTGCTTGGTGAACCAAGATAACATTGCACACTCAACCAGAAAAAGCCAGGCATTATACCTCAAACTTTTCAATTTCCTCTGTGATGATTGACATCCCATAGTCACTTAGCTTTGCAATCCGATGCTCATCAAGCAATATGTTGTTTGTTTTTAGTCGGTTATTCAAGCAACCAGGAATTACACCAGTATGTAGAAAATGCACAGCCTTGGCAACTCCAATTAAAATTGCCAGTCTATCTGACCATTTAAAAACCTTTTCTGGACAACTTTCTGCAAATTGTATATGTAGCTAGATTACATGTTGACAGCCTCCAATACGTAAAGCTATGATACATAAAATATATAGAAAAGCACCAACCCCCCCACCCCGGTGCAGACAAGGAGGGGCCCATCTTAATTCAAGAAAAAGAGTATGGTACACACACTAAACCATCAAAGACAGATGCGCAGGTGCACACATATTTTCATATATGAAGACAGATTAAAGTTAACTGTGATGCTATACTAACCTGACAGATGGCTGCGATAATTCCCATTAGGTACATATTCATATACAAGAAAAACTTTGCTGCTACTGGAATCATCTTGTCCACTACCATCAATGCCATGACCCAAGAAGCCTACCAAATGTGGATGGTGAAGCTTTGAAAGCAGATCAAGCCGAGCTTTAAGGTTTGGAATCGAACATTTCTTCACCAAAGATAGAGAGCGTATGGCTACGTAGGTCCCATTCTCCAATCGACCTTTATAAATCTAAAAATTTATAAATAAATAAAACAGAAGTTAAAAGAGCTAGCTGGAAATGGACATATATAATGTGCTCCACCAATTGAATGCCACATATACATTTTTCTCATTGATTTCACAACAGTTTCAAGATTTTTTTTTTTTTTTTTGAGAAACACAATTTCAAGATTTTGATAATAATTGTAATAATAATAATAACCAAAATACTAGGTAGAAGTTAGAATAGCTTAGGTGCTTTGACAAATTTCTAGCTCCCCCTTCATCTTACAAATAAAATTCCTACTTTGTATAATATGCCCCTAAAAAATATGTATGTTATGCTCAAAATTAGTAGGTTGATCCAAATGAATCCCCCTTTTTTGAAGAATCCGTGAATCATCTATATTTTCGTTGCATATTCGACTTTTGACAGATACCTTCCCCATAGAGCCTTCACCAAGAAACCTTGATGAATCAAAGTTGTTTGTGGCGTCCTTCAACTCCTCAAAAGAAAACAATCGAGAGACGGGTGCTCTTTGTGTCCCTAGCTTTGCTGCTTGAGAAATGAACCCTAAAAAAAATAGAGGCAAGGTTATCACTTTAGGCTCTCATGTGCACCACAGACTATGGTTTACACAATCATGATTTAGTCTCTATTCATATATTCTAAACTACAAAATTGACAGAGTGAGTTGGACAAGCATGTCTTGGATTTTGAACAAATGATAAGAAAATAAACTGATCAATGTGGAACTTACTGGCATTTGCAAGGAGCTCAGAGGAAATCCCAGTTGGTGTGTTATCTTGCACATTCTTTAACAATACATGCTGCTCCTGTGTCCTTCTCGAACGGCATCTTTTACACAAGAGTAGAACTCCCAACCCCAAAAGCACCATAACAAGAACAGCTCCACTAATGACAGCAACTACTACTGCTATATCTCTTCCTCTGGATTGTTTACTGCTTATAAGACAGTGCGATCCTTCATGCTGATCTTGGGAATCATGGGATAAACAATTTCCACCAAATTTAACATATCTATTATCTGAAGTACTGTTCAAGCAAGAAGGAAGTTGGCCTATCAACTTGTTACTAGATAAATCAACATACCCTAGTTTGTCACCACAACTTAACTCATCTGGAAGTGACCCACTGAGCATATTAGACCCTAAATTCAAATAACTGATGTTTGGTAAAGAGAACAAGGCAGAGGGAGGAGTTCCACTCAGATGGTTGAAAGATAGATCAAGGTGTTGAAGTTTATGCAACTCACCAAATTGCTCAGGAATCTCTCCTGAGAGCGAGTTATTGCTCAGTAGCACTGTAACCAACTCTTTGGGCATGACTGGTAGTTCAGAATCCAAATGATTTTCTATTATATCCAATAAACGTAGATTGGTTAAAGTACTCAAATCAGGTAATTTGCCAGAAAGCTCATTGTGGGACAGGACAAGATCAGTGAGTGTCTTGATTTTGCTTGCAGAAAAAGGAATCTGACCCTTGAATCCATTACTCTTCAAACTCAAAATGGTGAGGTTTGAAAATGAGTCCAACCAATCAGGGACAGTGTCATTGAAATAATTGGAATCCAGTGTCAAAGTATGAAGCTTAACTAGTCTAGATATCTTAGGTGGAATTGAACCATACATAAAATTTGAGCTCAAATCCAAAAGTTCAAGCGAATATAGCCTATGAATCTTATCAGGAAGTGGTCCCCAAATCCCCAAAGACACTAAGCTAAGAACTTTTAAACTGGTTAACCTCGTCAATGTAGTAACAAAGGAATCAATAGAGAAACTTTCAGATAGTGTCATATTGGGAATTGCAAATCCATGGAACTCACTGACCTTGACAAGCTTATCCCCCATAATTTTGAGCTCAGTGACAAAACTGTCCTGGCATGTGATACTCACATGTGCTGATTTAGGCAAGTTGCAGAGGTCTCCATAGTAATTTTCCCAAGTTTGCAATGAGGAAGGGTACTCCAAAAGCTTCCTTATCTGCAATAAAACTTGGGTCTGGGAGGGATGTAACTCATAAGAGCTTGGAATGAAGAAAACCCATAAAAGAACCACTAGAAGCAGCAAATTCAAATATCCCATTCCACAAGTGTTTGAAGCTGTAGACACTGAAATCAGAGTTTTTAAGGCAAACAGAATCAGACCCACCAAAGATTGTTAAGAAGAATCATGAAAAAGAGAGCTCCACTAGAGAATTCACCTGAAAAAGAACGTACTTTACAGTGACTTGGAAGGAAAATCAAGAAACTAAAACCCCAAATTTAGCCTCAGATGCTCTCCAACGATTCTTGGTTAACCAAATTCGAGAAAACCCACGAAGCAGAAGGAGCTGAAATCCAAGACACTGACAGAAAAACAGAGAAAGAAAATATCTTCCTGAGGAAAAATCAAAAGGGCAAGTTTGCTTTCACGGAAAATAGTAATACTCAAACTAGTTGGTCAAAAACCCATGTAGCAGCAAAACAAGGAAGCATGGAGAACAAAGCAAAGTTCATGAAAGAATATCTCTTTTATGTAAGTAATAAGTTCCAGATAGTTAACAGGAAAAACTTAAAAGATAAACATTGGGAAGATGAATGCAATAAGAAAAGTCGTAGCAATAATGGGTTTTCTTGTTCACCAATGAATGTTTGCGGCAATGAAAGAAAATTGAGGCTATAAATGGAAAGGTAGTTGGAGAAAAGCCGTACAAGACAGTGTCAAGGCATTTATTATTAGTGTCTCTCAGAGGGAAAATAATACCCGTTGCATGATATAACTTCTCCTCTCAGAGAGGTCTCTGTGTGTGTGAGTGACAATTAATGGGGTCGGTTTTTGCCTTGGAGATGACCATTCAGAATTCAAGACTCAAGTGGAAGAGTGAGGAATGATACAAGAATGGAAGGGAAGGCACTTTGTCTTTGTCTCTGTGTGTGTGTGTGTGTGTGTGAGAGAGAGAGAGAGTGTGAGTGGACTTCAGAATTCAAGACTCAAGTGGAAGAGTGAGGAATGATACAAGAATGGAAGGGAAGGCACTTTGTCTTTGTCTCTGTGTGTGTGCGTGTGTGTGTGTGTGAGAGTGTGAGTGGACAGCGTGTGTAACTAAGATACTGGCAATTTTTTTTTGTTCTTGTTTCTTTTTGGCATTGTTTGTTTATCATTGGCTTATTCTCGTGGATGACCCTAGGATTCTTCTCTATTAGCAGGGGTGCCATCACATGTTTTGACCTTTTCAGTTTTTTTTTTTTTTTTTTTCCTCTCCGTTAGATTATTTGATTAGTTTGATATGACTAAAATGACCCTGCTTCTATCATCTTACAGTTAATACCATTTTCCATTATTTTTTTAATCTATCTATCTACCTTACTAATTACAGGATTCCTGTTTGAATTTCATCATTTTACGTACTAAAATATCGTTACACAAAATTTTATTCTCTCTAAAATATTTCTATCTTTTAGTTAAATAATTTTAAATTTAAAAACACAAACAGTTTATAAAAGTAATTTACTATTTTTTAAAAAGTTCTTAAATTTTAGACTTTTCCTTTTCTTTTCCAATCTCACAATATCTATCTCACTTTATATATTTTATAAGACAGATGAGAGTTGAAAAAAAAAATCAAAAGCCAAAATAAAGAATTAGGACACAATCTCTATTTAAACATCATGCACACTAAACCCAAGATAAAAAAATAAAAAAGATATAGAAAAACTTGACTTCATGACTCTCCAAAAGCTACTACTTTTTTATATAACAGGTTTGGGGGATTCAAAATTAGGTTCTTAAAAAAATCTAGAGGTTTTGGAGAATAGAACTAGTTACAAAGCTTGAAATTATCAAATTATGTGTGGGCTCAAATTACTCTTATACGATAAGAAATTATCAATTGTTTCAAAAAATTTCAAGTAGTTAAAAAATGATAAATTTAGTCATTTAACCATTGTTTTAACAATAACGAAACATAACTTATTGTAAAATAAATATTAGTAGTATAATTAAAAATACATAATTTATAGTTTAAGAAAAAAGAGAACAACATTCTTTTAGGTCAATAATGGTAAGAGTAATCTTACATCCATATGGTACGTGTTTTTTTTAATGAAACCATATAGTATGTTTATGAATGTGATTGCAAGCTGCCTAGATAAATGAAGAATGTCGATAAGCATGCAAAGATGTTTGATGTTTTTCAGAAGCAATAAAGACAAGCAGTAGTTTTCGCAATTAATGGAGCTTGAGTACAAAAATGTGGAAGTAGCATCATTTTAGTTTCAACGTTGTATTTTGCAAAACTTTAAAGAGAGAATGAGGAATATGTAACGGGTCCAATTAGAGCATACATTAATTATTCATTTTGGGAAAATTTTTATAGAGAATTGAAAAATCTGTCAAAACAATTAATATTTTTTCATTTTTTCATAAAAAGTTTTCAAAAATAGTTTATTAATGTATGCCTTAAGGGCACATATTAGTAAAACTCATATTTAATTCGCTATAGTAGGTTGTCCAACAATAGCACTCTCATCGTTTAGTTTTTATTTATTTATTTATAAATATGATAGTGTATTGTTGAACATAAGGTCAAGACACTAATTGAATTTTGTTATAGGTGGGTTCGAATTCTAGATTTTTTATTTAACAACAAAAATTTTTACCAATTAAACTAATTGTTCTTATCAAAAAAAATTAAACTAATTGTAACCACTCATCGAATTACATATAAACTTGCAACTTTGATATAAAATATATTAGTCTCTTCATAACTACTATGAGTAAGAAACTCTCATTCTTAGATCTTGACTATTTTATGGATTAAATATTTATTGAATTCCTTTAAATTAGGCAGTAGGGTTATTTTTTAAAATTAAAAGTGGACAAAAAAGATCCTATCTTTGAGGTGATTTTAAAATTATTCATTTATTCAATATACTTTTATATCCTCCATATTTTGACTTTTTATTGAATCACAATTTTTTTTTTTTTTTTAATAATTTGATAGTAAAGAGAGAGGGGATTTGAACCATAAAATTTTCCATGTTAGACACCAAGAAGTACCTACCAACATAGTTATAAGGCTCTTGGCGAATCAATTTCAAATATTTTAAGAAAATTGTTACAAAAAAAAAAATTCATTTTTTTTACTACTTTTTATTATTTCACATAAAAACTATATAAAGACTTTTCTAAAATGATTGATTAACAAAAATTCTATAGGCACCTGTTAACTAGACTTATATAATAATAATTGGTGGGTTCCTCAACTGATTGAATAAAAGATTTAGGGTTCAATCCTTGCTTACATCAAAAATTGATAGTATCTTAGTGTGATGATAAATAGAAAAATCACTAAAAGTAGAAGCCATAAATTAAAACTCTCTCTCTCTCTCTCTCTCTCTATATATATATATAATATAATTGTGTCTTTTCCATTTGATTAATAAAAGGAAAAAAAAATGTTTTTTTTTTTTTGAGAAACAAACATACACACACAAGAGAGAGGAAAATTAGTTCTTACACAAAGGCACATCACAACTCCACTCAAAAGCCTTGGTAACTTTTAAGCGAGGATAGGGCAAGTTATACTACACACAACATACTCTCTTCAGCATATATATAAATATATATATATTTATATATATCATTGGAAGCAGGGGATTTACTGAATGAGGGCTTTAAAGTCCAAAATTCTAATTAATTGGGGGGCCCAGCTGCTCGTTACCGTTAGCCAGCCTGTGTTTGAATGTGAAACCACGTTGTACGAAAGCACCTAGAGTCTAACTTTAGAATCCCATGAAAGTCTGAAAAACTACCATAAAAATTAGAAAAAGTTTAAAACCAAAGGATTAAAAAATAAAGCATCCCATTCCCATGGTGAAATAAGAGAAAAACCATAACCACGCGCACCATTCACAAAGCCAGCAATATGCATCAGATCAGAACAGCCCTTTGTTGCTTGCCTCCAAGTTCAAGTTGTGTATGCATTATTGTGAGTGAGGTGGGTTTTTTACTTCACGCTAAGGCACATATATAATAGAAGTGGGGAAGATCATGACTCATGAGGCTGTTTCCCAGAAAAAGAGGCATGTTGGTTTTGGGAGAGAGGGGGGGGGGGGGGGTACCCTACTATAGCTGGGTGACCTTCGAATTTTCCTTTTCTTTCTGAGTAGATTTGGCATATCTGACTCAGTCAATCCAATCTTTATAATGAAACATTACCAAATATCTTCCATGCACCTTTTGATTTTATATGATTTGCCAGGGTCCACAATGTTTCTAATGTGCCTAGTCTTTTTGGGTGATCATTTTGTTTCATTAAAGCAAGATTGGGTAAGAATTAGGAAGGGAAAAAATAGTTTAGTTATTTTTCATTTAGTGAGTGCAGATTTTTTTTTCCTTTAATTTCTTTATATAATATTCTAACTCCACTCAACACTACTTACAGAGAAATACTATGTCCGTATAAAATAGTTTAGTTATTTTTCATTTCGTGAGTGCAGATTTTTTTTTTCCTTTAATTTCTTTATACAATATTCTAACTCCACTCATCGCTACTTACAAAGAAATAGTATGTCCATAACATTTTTTTTTTATCAACAAACACACAAATATTTGGTTTTGCTCGCACATACGCACCTTATTATATCTGAATCACCCGATAAATTACTATAAGCATTTCTCTTATAATAAAAGAGTTTTATTAACGTAAGTTAATACGTTAGTAAACCATTTGAGTAAACTTTTTATGGAAAAATATAATAGTAGCTAACTTTTTTGATAATTTTTTTAATTTTTCATAAAAAGTTTTTTAAAATCGGATCCTAAAATACTGACTGCATGCACAAATTTTTTTATAATATTTTTTCATTTGTTGTAAATTGCAATGATTTACTGTGAGTAAACCAGTTAATATTTAAAAAAATATATATGGTTAAAAAAAAAAAAAAAATCGTGTATGTAACATTATTTCTCTTGTATGGCCTCTGTTAGTCTTAAAGGGCAAACCAATATAACCCAGTAACGGCTCCTCCTAGAAAATAGAATATAAATTCATAAATATTTGACATGATTTATATTCCTTTTTATTTGTTTGTTTATGAGCATAATTGCCATGTTGATTAACACCCCTTTTGACAAATGATTAACATTAATCTGAATGGCTAATCATATGCTAGTCAAGTAACCGAGATCTGTCCTATCATGTGCACAGCACAAACAAGGACAGACATAATGATGAAAGTAAAGTAGTAAACTCTTATTTTCAGGCAAGATATTGCTGCTTTCACTGAAAATTCAACACCTAATACGTATATAAGAAAACAATAACTTTATAGGGAAAAGCAAAAACGAAAACTAATGAGGAGATGAAGAATAGCTAAAAGTACAAAAGAAAAAGACAATGGATGTTGTTTTGAGCAGCACGGACCACGGTTTGAGTGCCATTAATGAACAATCACTATAGGCCAATATACTTGCATTTATCAAACCCAGGCATCAACTGGAGACCCATTTTACATCAACTTATATGACAAATTAGTCTGTAAAATCATCTAAATCCCAATTGTTACCAAATTAAACTGCTATGTTATTCTTCCTGAGGCTATGAACTTTGATGGGCACCAAGTGAATTCACTGGAGGGATCCAGGTTATAGCCAATAGCTCATTGATCATTCCTTCAATTAAAGAATACATGCTCAAGTGAATTGGGCCAGTGAGTGCATCCCCTTCCACTATGTCTTATGCACTCCTGCTCAAACCGAAGCAGCTGCAATTTTGTGGGCTTTAAACTTGGCTAGGTCTAAAAATTAGTGCAATTTCATAATAGAAGGGAATGAACCATTTGACTGGTCTATTTCTATTGTCATTAGTAATGTTTTTGATTTAAATTTGTGTTTTGCTAGTTGTGAGTTTTGCTAAGTTAGAAGATCTCTTTAGCAACTTGTTCTGCTGCTAAATTTTTTGTTGTTTTTAAAGCTAGTTTCTCTTGTAATAATTGCAATCTGCCTCTTGCGGTTCTAAAAACTTGCAGGTGCAATTGTCGTACTACTTTTTACTTATTAATGAAATTGTAGTTTATCAAAAAAAAAAAAAAAATTGCTTGGTGCTAGGGTCATCGGTTAGAATGGTGCCAATTTGTGATTAGCATTCATTTAAATGAAGAACCTATTAAGTTTAAAGTAATTTCGACACATTAATTTGATAAATGACATATAACGCAGTGGAATAACCATAAGTAAAATACATCTATCTCAAAAATAGCATAAGCATGCCTAAGTAAACCCTCAATCCAAAGGCAAAGAAAGAGAAAAACTCTTTGAAGTTTTTATTGATAATAACAAACTTAATACTCGACGTTGTTACAACCTCCAACTTATAAGAAAAATATACACAAACCCTAAACACAAAATTACGCTAGAAAAGGGGAAATTTCCAAAATATAAAAACTTTAAAAAATTACAAAAATTGATGCACTAATAACCCTAGGAAACATCCTTCTCATTTTTTAAAATAGAAAATATCACAAAAAGAAGGGTGAAGCTTGTGTCCAATGCTATTTTGCACTTAACACGATACAATTTGGACAAATGTCAAGTTTTGAATACATGTCAACATCGCAGTTTGTCCAATGCAAAAAAGCACTGGACACAAGCCATATCCCAAAAGAAAATATTACATAAATAACAAAATCACTTAAACATAGACCTAAACAAAGAAATTTGGATGAAAATTGACATAGTCACAAACGGAGGTGATGTGTTTTACTTCCTAAATCGTTTACCTTGCATACCAAATTTCATGCAACTTTGATTTACCTTGCATACCAAACTTCATGCAATTTCGCACTAGTGCTTGGAAATTTCTACTTCTACCATTTTACTATTTGCTCATTTTACATTGGGACTTAGGGCCAGTTTGGGAGTAGAGTAGAGGGTAGTCTCTTGGTTCAAGGAAGGGTATTCCTTCTATATTAGTTCCCTCCGCCTGAATGGAATTCAACCTTTCTTTTTTCTTAGGACCATCAGATGCCGCAAACTTTAGTTTGCATAATCACAAATTTGGGGGTGGGGGTTTCTTTGGACCATTAGATGCTGCAAGATTTAGTTCTATATATATATATATATATATATATGTTTGTGTGCGAGCGCGTTTCTCAATGTACTAGTTTACAAGTACAAGAGGACAAGGTTTCCAATGAAGACGACAGAGACAGCATATAATCTTTGCAGTTTAAGTTCCCTAGCAATCTCACTTAACGGAGACAAGCTGAAATTAAGATATACAAGAATGAGATGTTTAACTAGTGGAGAAAGAAAACAGGGTAATGTGCAAAAAAAAAAATTCATTACAGATCCCTCATGGAGCAAATAATCAATGTGTTTGAGAATACACCATATATACATTTTTAGGCTATTACTCAGTGTTGGTTCCCCATCAAACAATTTTTGCATGAAGTACTTGTACATAAATAACTATATACATATTATACTGCAGCACAGTCCACCATTTATAAACAAATGATACATAAATAAGCCACACAATCATCTAAACACTATCCTGGAGCTGGGGGGAAAAAGCTGATGCCTGAAAGAAAAAATAGTACAAAGGAAACTATATATACAATATAACGGATAAATCATCAGCTCCTTCAAAAGCAATCAAGAAAGTCATACTCCTCAACTATGAAAAGCCTAACATGTATTGTCATTCTCCTCCTCTAACCATACACACTAATATTAGCTTTCTTCAAAATGTATCACCATCACTTCAGTCACCAAGTCACAAATCTCATTTCATGGCAACCTAAACCACTCTGGTCTCCCCATATTGTTCAGATCCAAAATAGAAAACACAAGGAGACTGTGATTCCACTCCAACTTGCTTAACCACTATATTGTGAGCTCACACCAGTTGCCAGCATATTTACAAAGTTCAAGTCTTCTTCCCTCAGATTCAAGCCTCACAATCAATCACTGAATCCCTGAAATCCTATCTTACCCTGGTATGCCTCAATCACTGCAGGGACTTCTTCCATAAATGGAGTCAGAAACTTCTTCTCAAAGTCCTCCTTCCTGTGATTCAATTGCCAAACTAAATCTATATCTTTGCTAACCAGACCTTTAGACATCAAAACTTGCAGAACAGCACATCTGGGAATCATTCTCTTCTCCACACTTATCAGAAATAAATTTGGGCATCTAGCAACATCCAATGACATCAGACCCCCCTTAGTTGTCAAGAAATCAAGCACATCCCGAATCTTCTTCTCTGAACAAATCATTAGCATTGGCTGTACTGTAAATGCCGTAAGAAAGTCATTTTCAGACCAACCAAAGCTCCTAAGAACCTCCTTTTTCTTTTCCCAATTCACTTTGCTTATTAGTGACATTGAACGGACACCCAAAATAAACGAGCGCCTCATTGGGTCAAACCCCATTTCTTTAATTGCACATACAACCTCTTTGAACAAATCGATCCTCAACATAAGCGACTTAGGTTGCATCATCAAGAGCCCTGCAACATGTTTTTCTGGTACTCCATGAGCCCTCAGAGTGGATATATTTGGCACCAAAACCTTCTTAATGTTGCATCGAATCACATGGGACGATTGCTTCAATGCATAGATAAGATTCTCATTGGTATGAATAATCCCCCTAAGAAAATTAATGGTGGGTATTATCTGTTTCTTCAAACTAGACAATAAAATGAATTTGTTTGAACAGATAGTCCTAGGTAAGTCAGGTCCTCTAAGACCCAAGGACTCAAAATAGTCAATCTTGGGTCTTATAGTTTTCTCTGGATGAGCTAAAATCAGAGGTGGGTGTTTAGAAATCAAGCTTGCAATGTCAGCTTTTGTAAACCCATAAGTGTTCAAAAGGTTTAGAAGTAAGTCTGGTTTATCAGTGTACTTAATATTAACAACCTTAGAAGCTGAAGTAGCTTTTTCTAAGGACAACCCACATGAGTTCATGAGGTAAGAGACTGTCAAAGATTGTTTCTCTGTGGAGTTTGAGACAGAACTGAGAAATGGCATTGTCTGGATATAACGAACATAACTGGTTTTTGAATTAAAGACTCTATTTTGCATCAGTGTTTTGCATGTGAAATGAAACATTTTTCTAAGGAAAGATTGGTGGGTTTATAAATTGAAATAGAAAGAAACTACTTACCTGTGGTTTGAGAGGCTGAATTGGAGTTGAAGCTCTGAAAGAAAAACCCTAGAGAAGGAAAACGATTTGTTGGCTCACTGAGTCAATGTTGTGAGCGAGCAAAGATGGAGGAGTGATGACCACTGGCCCAGCTGGGTTGGATTTGGGACAATATCTGGTCCAACCCATTTAGTCAGGCCCATCTCATGGACCTATGCACATTTGTTTGGAAGAGTTTTTGGTCCAATTATTTTGTTTATTATTTAAAAAAATAATAGTACTTAAAAAAATATGAAGCTTTTTAGGTTCGAGTGCTCTTAGGGTATTTATTAATTCCACTAAAAAAAAAGTATTTATTAATGGATTATTTTAAGAAAATTTTAATATCAATTTTAAGGAAAATATAAAAAGCTATCAAAAAATCAATTTTTTTTCTATAAAATATTTCTTAAATCAATAATTTTAGAGCATCTATTAACTTTTCCCAACTTTTTTTTTTTGTCTCACGTTTAGCAAAAAAAATATAATAAAAAAACTACCGAAAAGTACTAAATACCAAATAGACAATGAATATATCGCTTTAACAAGTACTGAAAAAATATAATGAGAATTTCATACGTATTGTGAAAACAATTTGCTAAATCTACCTCGGTTGAGTGTTTAGGGTTTCATTTAGGGTTACCTTTTTCGTTTAAAACATACCATTAGCCTTGACAAATTCTAGGTAATCCCTCTTCACAATGTGTTATGAAGACAATTTGTTTAGACGCCTAATTTGTTATGTCAAATTATTGAATTAACAAAACCTTTGGTAACCATACTTACTACATTACAAAAAGCTTCCATAAACAAGAGTCATGATATACATTAAAAAACCACATTTTGCCGGATATTATTCATTTTAGGAGATTTATTTTTTCTTATTATTAATCTTCTGAGGCACTAAAGACGTGTCCGTGCGCCAATTTTACGGTAGAATTGTGTGATATGTGTTGGAGATCATGTCCCAAAAAAAAAAAAAAAAAGAGCAAAATTTTTTATTATAAGTTTAATTTTATAATTTCAACCATAAGGTTTTGGAGGAAATTATAAACTGTAGTGTACATTTCAAAGACAGTACAAAAGGCTGTCACAGTACAAAGAATTGAAAGAAATATCTTGTTAATAGTTTAATATAGTTTTAGGGTCTGATTGTGATTCGCTTATTTTACTGAAACTGAAAATTTTTTGCTAAAAATATTATAGCAAAATAAGCTAAAAGCTAGCTGATTGTTTTTTTACTGAAAATACTGTAGAAAAAAAGCTAAAAGTGTTGAAAGCATTGTAGAAAAAAATTTATGTGTAATTTTAACCCTATTTTAATGCTTGAATATGCAAAGTGACTTCCAAATATGAAAGACAAATATTTAACAACAACAACAATAATAATAACTAATTTTTTTTATCTTAACTATAATTTACTATCAAGTTTGTTATATCATAATTATGATATATATTTCATGAAAGCCATCGATTAGAGTTACCAAAAAAATACCATAATGTTAATGGTAATTATAATAACAAGTTTTTAGATTTGGACAAAAAAAAAATACCATAATATGAATGGTAATTATAACATTAGTAACAAAGGAAGTCCTACGATGGAAGAATCTCACATATCGATGCTGATATTGTTCCGAACCACTTTCATCTCAGGTTCATCTAAAGAAGAGATCACATGTGTCATTTCATTGTAATAACTTTCCTCGCTACTTTCACATTTGTCTCGTCTAGAAAGCTCTTGTCCAATATCATTGTCTTCACGTGCTTTAATAAAATTACGAAGAACCATTGTAGCAACAATAATGCGTTCTTGAATGCGCAAATCATAGCTGAGCATATCTTTCAAAATTCTCCATCTATTCTTCCAAACACCAAAAGTTCGCTCTATGACAAAACGAAGTGATGAATGGATATAATTAAATTTCTTCTCAGAATTTTGTGCTGTTCAACCTTGTTGAAAATCGGGGAGGCGGTACTTCTTCCCCTTAAATGGTGCAAGGAACCCTTTCTTCATATGGTACACTGAATCAACAAGATAATATTTTCCTACAAATGAGAATGTTTATTACATTAGCATTTTTAGTACATAACACATACTTTAATACATTAATTAAAACTCAACAATACAAATCAAGTTGAGGTTTTGGGAAGTTATCACTCTTATTATTGAGGCAACTTAAAAATATTCTTGTGTCATGTGCTGACCCTTCCCATCCAACACATGTAAAAGTGAATTTCATGTCAAAATCACAAGCACAAATGCAATTGATTGTTGGCTCCCCTTTCCTTCCTATGTATGTATGTTGCTTATGAACTGGTAAGATCATAGGGACATGAACCCTATCAATCAAACCAATGCAATCCTAATCATTGCCATAAAAATACCATGTGAAATTTGCAACGTGTTTTCATCATAAAGATAAATTGAATAAAATTAAATCAAGATACCAAAATAACAAAGTACTTGAAATGTGGCCAATATCTATTAGAACTGAGAATATGTTGTGGCACATTAAGAAATGCAGGATTAGCATGCTTGATAATGTCTTGTGACATAACATTGCCTAACAATGTAACTACCATTTTTATGTGTCGACTTATTGTCTCACCCCAAATGCTGAAATTTATCCTAAAACATTCTATTACACATGCCATGACCAAATACCACCAATGTAGTTGCCACAGACTCTTTCAAGTGAATTCCTTTGCTACCCTCATATCCATATTGAGTGCTCAATGTATTACACAATTCTCCAAAAACATGGTGTGATACTCTAAATACATTGCGACATTTCCGCTCATTCTCATGTAAAATATGTTGTACCCATTCATACCTTGTTTATACATTTGTATGCATTGGTACTTTGTTCATATATGTCTTGATGTAAACTATGACACTTGCATACCCAGCTAAATATATTGCGTGTACAAGCTCATTACTTATTTCAAAACTCATTTCCCTGCATATATGTAGTAACATAAACCAAACTGTACATATAAAAATTACTCAAGCAACAAAAGTTCATATTATTGTTAAAAATCAGTAACACAGAACAGACGAGAGAGAGAGAGAGAGAGAGAGAGAGAGAGAGAGAGAGAGAGAGAGAGATGCAAAGTTGAAGTTCTAAGTCATTGCATAGATTTTTTTACATATATATAGCACTTCTTTATCTTGTTTTCTTTAGTATTTTTGTTTTTTTTTTTTTTTAATTATTTATGTTTTTAATGGAAAAAGGGAGGAGAGAGACATTAAAAAAGTGCAAAAAGACATATTTATTCTAAATTTTAATATAGGTGAGTTAAGCAAACCTGACGGAGGCAATCTCAAGTAGATAAAGTAATAAAGTTCAAATTAGGGGTAGATACTATTAAAATAACCTAATTACCGGTAGATTTACTGTACTTTTTCCATACATTAAAATTTTAGCTGTTATTTTTGGGGTGAGGTCGAGGGGTGGGTTAAGAACGATCATTTCTTCTAGGATAACCAAATTTGCTATGATTATTTTTGCGTAACTTGATAGTATATGCGATTGTGATTAATAAATAATCATTTTATATAGGCCAATAACTTTATCTTCATTATTCACAATCACACATATTATTGTTGTACTAAAAATTATAACACAAACAGGCTTTAAAAACAGTATAATCAATTGCCTGGAAGTTAATAAAACTCAAAATCACGGCTTTAATCTTAAACAGAGCATACAAATTGCACTCGATATTTAAATTGATTATTAAAACTAATGGTCACGTTTTCCCAATAATAACAACTATAAGTAACTCAAATGAAAACCTAACAACTTGCTCTAGTGTATGTGATACCTCCTAGGACCAAGGTTAGGTTCTTCTTTTTATTTTTATTTTTAGATTTTAACTTCAACAACGGTATTAATTATGAGTTGAACCTTCCCAAAATTATATTCTTAATCACATAATTAACTCAATTTATTACAGATGTGTAAAACTTTGTATTATTCACGATCCACTACAACCAAAATATGTTGTCCACAGTATAATTTGAATTTCTAGCATTTTATCAAAAAATAAATTTAATTTAAAATTTGACAGTCCGCAACACGCTTTGGGTACTACTCCAAAGTGACTGTGCAATGGTGACTGAACACCTATGGAAGAAATTATAATATACAGACCCCATCAAAAAGTTGATAGGAACACGACATTTTTTACGAATAAAAATGAAAGTTTTATTTTATTTGTGAAGGTAATCAAAGTTATTAATTTATCTAAGTCTTTCAAATAAATCTATAAAACATGAGGATTTATAACTTTCAAATTTTTCATGGATTAGTGAAGTATAGTGATTGATATTTAAGGCTTCAAAAATGTTGGTTTTGTTTAGAAAATGAAATTTTTAAGGAAACATCATTCAATGTATTGTCTGTCTTTATCAATTAAAAAAAATACAAATTTCTATTACCATAATGTATTGAACAAATCTTGCCTTTTTTACCCTTAGTGTATAGCTGTATAGATATTTTCCCTTAATGCTACTCTAATGTATTGTATATATATTATATGGTGCTAATTAAGAGACTATATAAAATCTTACATTTAAAACTCAATCTGATATAAAAACATTTTTAAGAAAGATGTAATGGCACTAATGGCCATTTTGACTACAATTTTCGGCTAACCAATTTTACTCTACTTTCCTTTACTTATCCTTCATCCAAATTGGCCATGAATTTTGAACATTAATTTTGATCGATATTTGACCCAGCTTGATGATACGACAAAAAGGACCCAAGGATGTCATACAAAAAATATATACTAACCAATTACAACATTAACTACTAGTGATGATTTACGAGTGGGGACACATGCCTACCCATCTCAATGGTACCTCTTGATGCAGAAATAACGATAATCTTTGGGTTCATTTACACAATATTGATTGCTTGTGCAGTTATTTAGCTCTTTAACATCACATTCGTTAATGGCTGCATTTGTCCAAAAAAAGAAATTTTTTTTTTTTTTTAAAGTTAATTGGAAGTTGTACTAATAATCGAAAGCAATGACAATTGACAAGTTAATGGAATGAATTTTCCAACATTTGTTTTGCTATAAAATATTTTCACTTAAAATTTTCAGTAGTAAGACATAAAATTTTTTAAGCAAAAACCATTAAAACTAGTGTCTCCCAACATCTAGATTTGCGAAGGGAGAGCTATTTTGTGGTTTCTTTTTTTAAATGATATATCAATTTTTGTTTTTGGTAAAACGTTTAACAAAAAAATATTTAAAAAAACTGGGGACATTGAGAAACGATTTCGTATTGTTTTCCAGAGGCGTACCAGACTCGCTATAACAGTCAATGGACTTATACATCTCCACAGCTTTTGGGGCAGTTAAGGCAGAGCAGAAGGAAATTAATGTTTCTGCGCTTGCCATTAATATCATACCAACCCAGGTGATTGAAGCCCGTATTTATTTATTTTTTTTTTTTTTGAGAAACGGAAACCCATATTTTCGAGAATAGTGTCTTACTGTGTGTGTTTGTTTTTTTTTTTAATAAATGTTGTATCTAATTTTACAAAAAAATTTATGCTCAACAAAAAAATATTTGAAAAAACTGGGGATATTGAGAAATAATTTCGTATTGTTTTCCACAGGCATACCCGAGTCGTTGTAAGTTTGTACCAGTCAATGGAGTTAGACATCAAGAATGGAAACGTTTTGTAGCAATGAGGTTTCCAGTCTTTGGTTGTGGTTGACCAGACGACGAGTCACGATTGATAGAAAAATTTCTAGCTTGATCTTTCGGGTAACAACCTTCATTTGTACCAAAGGGAGGGATATGAAATTTTTACATCTCCACAGCTTTCGGGGCAGTTAGGCAGAGCTAAAGGAAATTCTGTCGGTTCCATTAATATCACACCAACCCTGGTAATTAGCATAAGCATTCCTATGGAATTGGAAACCCATAGGTAGCCCCAATGTTTCCGACCCTTTTTAAAAGCAAAGGGAAGAAGACCCGGTCAATTCAATGCATACACAAGGAGTCTTTGTGATTAAGTGAATGTTTGGATACTGCTGAAATTTTTTTTCAATTGCGTCCAGCATCTGGTAATGGGTCCCGTGTACTATTTATGAAACTCACAAATCTCTTTTTTCAATAAAACTTTCATTAAAAATGAGTTTTATGGTACTATTCACACATTTAAAATTTATTTTACTACAGTATTTTTAGTTTTTAATTTTCAGTTTTTAGCAATAAGCGGTTTCCAAGGTAGACTTTGACAAGGTCCTAACGAGTAACGACTATAGGTCTTAGCCTATAGGCGCGGGTGAAAAAATATAGCTATAGGCTCAGACCTGTAGCCGCGGTTAAAAAAACGCAGCTATAGACTCACAGGAGGCTATTGTCGCGCAAAATAAGCCGCGTTTTTAGGGTCTATAGCTGCATTTTTGAAACGTGGCTAGCCCGTGTTTTTTGTAGTGTTTGTTAGCAAAAATAGACTTTTTGTTATATTTTGTGATGTCCTGAGACTTTCCAATCCTGTACCTTTTGCAGGCATAGAGAACGATGACCGCGTCAATGCCCCAGTTTAAGGGTTTGAAGAAATTAGTCTTCCTCCGAAAGTGAAAGTCTATTGCTTTTGGTCGTGTCTATTAATTCTAGGAAGCTACGTTGTAGAATCCCTCCCAGTCCCAGTGGTGTAATTAATACTCACCGGTGATAGACAAATTTTGATAGTGATGCTTGGACTTTGATGTAAGTGATTTGCATAAATTGTGTATTCTTTTTTTTCTTTTTTTCTTTTTTCTTCAAGTTGTTTGTTTGTGTGATTTCTACAGGCTTATTATTTCTGTTAAAGGAAATATAATCTTGTCCAAATCTTGTCCATGTGTTGTTTCCAAGTAATCAGAAAATATGAAAGCAAGTCACAATTATCGAATTCCCAAGGAAATACAACTTCCAGGGAGTTGAGGCAAGAGAGGAAGTCTCCTTGAAGGCACAGTTGCCACAAATGGTGGACCAACAACTGTGCAAATGACATCATATTCTTCGAGAGCATGAAAAGTCTTCATGAATTATTGAACATGCAAGTTAACTATCATTTGGACTATTTGTAAGCAGACGAAAAGATGAGGCCCGTCTATTACGCTAGACTTGAAGTGAATGTTTATGGTGGATTTGTGTTTACGTACACTTTACATCTTGATCAAGTGCATGGGGCATGGGCAGACTTTGACTTTCACAACGACTAGATTGCAGTATAGGCTGATTAGGGGCAAAGTATACTAAAATTTAGTTTGACATGGGCAAACTGACTTAATTTAATAGTGTCCCTAGTTTGAACTTTATAACTTATTTACCTCCTGAGGCTTACGTACTTCTATATTAAAAATAAAGGTAAATATGTTTTTTTTTTCTTTTTTTAATGTTTCGCTTTTCTATTTAACTTCTTTTTTTTAAAAATAAATAAAGAAAGCTAGAGAAAACAACATAAAAAGTGCTATTGGTAAAAAATTTATGCAATGTGTTAGAATTTCAAACATCTACAAATCCTGGGTCTAGTAACTGTATTTATCCTTTTATTTCTGTCTCTCTCTCTCTTTTAGCCACCGCTCTTTACACTTCTCTAACACTTTTTTTATCCAAACTCAAAAGTCTCAGCCATGTGTACCTGGAATATGTTTCGGCTGGCAAGGAGCAAGAACCAAGAAAAAGGTGGTGGTGGGTCCCATACTCATGTATTTTGTGCTCAATTTTCACAAATGGGTTGAAAGGAATTGCGGTGATGATGTTTATATATGGAGAGAATTTGGCTGAGACTAATTGTGCATATGGATTGAGGGGAGGGAAGGAGAGTAAAATAAAATTGGTAAAAAATTAGTTTATTTTTGGCAAATTTTATTCTACTCCCTTCTCCTTCCTCTCTCTCTCTCCCTCAATTCAAACAGGTTCTAAGGATTTGGAAAATTAATGTGACATAGATTTCGAAAGAGATAAGTTTGGTGGAAGTTAAAGAGAAAATAAGTGTGTACGTGTTCTAACTTCCTCCAAAAGAATGCGTTATTGAGTTTCCAAAACTTGTGTTCTTGACTTTTGAACACTTCTAAGAAACTCTATTTTGGTTTTTTGAAAAATAGGTTTCTTTTGGAGTTTTTGTGTATATCCTTTATATATATATATATATATATATATATATATATATTTATATGGGTACTAATTTTAGCAATTTTGTTTTATAAAATTACACTTTTTCCCCCTTAACAATATCATTGATTCTTTTAAGAGTATTGTTATAGTCACAAATTTTTCTACAATATTTTTACAAATTATTAAGGTAGCAAATTCTTATTAGTTCACATTTGCACCCACCACTTACATTATTTTTTTACTTATCAATAACCACTCATTACATTAGCAATTTGTAAAAAAAACAAATTGTAGCTCTAACATTTTCCTTATTTTAAAGACCATTAAAAAAAATTATAAGTCTAAAGTCTAAAACAAAATATACAAGCCCAAAAAAATTATTCCAACAACAAAAATTACCAATAATAAAACTAAAAAAAAAATTAAACCTTTTTTTTATGGTAAAAAAAAAAAAAAAAAAAATCTAGTCAACCAATTTTACCCAAAATAAACAATCTGACCATTTAAAAAATTTTAAACAATTAGCAGCTAAGTCAAAAGCCAAAATTACTGCACACAATTAGTAACAAAGCTGCCCCCTTAACTCTAAGTTCTGACTCTGTCCTTGGAGAGAGAGAGAGAGAGAGAGAGAGAGGAAATGAAATGCAAAGTTGAAGTTCTAAGTCATTGCATGGATTTTTTTACATATATATAACACTTCTTTATCTTGTTTTCATTAGCGTTTTTATGTTTTTTTTTTTTTTTTTAATTATTTATGATTTTAATGGGAAAAGGGAGAAGAGAGACATTAAAAAAGTACAAAAAGACATATTTATCCTAAATTTTAATATAGATGAGTTATGGAAGCCTGACGGAGGCAACCTCAAGTAGATAAAGTAATAAAGTTCAAATTAAGAGTAGATACTACTAAATTAGGCCTAATTACAAGTGGATTTATAGTACTTTTTCCATACATTAAAATTTCAGCGGTTATTTTTGGGGTGAGGTCGAGGGGTGGGTTAAGAATGATCATTTCTTCTAGGATAACCAAATTTGCTATGATTATTTTTACATACCTTGATAATATATGCGATTGTGATTAGTAAATAATCATTTTATATAGGCCAATAACTTTATCTTTATTATTCACAATCCTTCATATTATTGTTGTTTTAAAAATTATAACACAAACAGGCTTTAAAAACAATATAGTCAATTGCCTAGAAGTGATAATTGCATAAGGAAATTTGTACTTTACATCCAAAATTAATAAAACTCAAAATCACGGCTTTAATCTTAAACAAAGCATACAAATTGCACTCGATAGTTAAATTGATTATTAAAACTAATTAATGGTCACGTATTCCCAATAATAACAACTACAAGTAACTCAAATGAAAACCTAACAATTTGCTCTAGTGTATGTGATACCTCCAAGGACCAAGGTTAGCTTCTTCTTTTAATATTTTTTTAGGTTTTAACTTCAGCAACAGTATTATGAGTTGAACCTTCCCAAAAGTATATTCTTAATCACATAATTAACTCAATTTATTACAGATGTGTAAGACTTTGTATAATTCATGATCCACTAGAACCAAAATATGTTGTCCACACGCAGTCTAATTTGAATTTCTAGCATTTTATCAAAAAATAAATTTAATTTAAAATTTGACAATCCGCAACACACTTTGGGTACTATTCCAAAGTGACGGTGCGATATGGTGACTGAACACCTATGGAAGAAATTATACTCCCTCTGTCCCAGTTTGTTACTTTGTTTGTCCTCTATTCTATTTTGGGATGTCCCAAAATATTATCCTGTTTCTAAAAATAAAAGTTATTAGTTTACTAATGTTCTTATTATACCCCTACTTTATTTTAAAAACTATTTGAAAAGAAAATTAAAAAATATTTAAAAAATCAATCTAATTATGGTACCTTTTTAGTTGCCTCATTAAGAATAACTCTTTTAAAAAAAAGTTGATAAATTTATTTAAGAGTAGTTTTGTAAACTTATACATTTTTATAAGGCAGACAAAAAAATAAATAATATTCCCTTAAAAAGTTTTACTTTTCAAACAGGACAAAACAAATTGGGACGAATGGAGTAATATTTAGTCCCCATCAAAGTTGATAGGAACACGACATTTTCTACGCATAAAAGTCAAAGTTAATTTTATTTATGAAGGTAATCAAAGTTGTTAATATATCTAAGTCTTTCAAATAAATCTATAAAACATGAGGATTTATAACTTTCAAATTTTCATGGATTAGTGAAGTATAGTGATTGATATTTAAGGCTTCAAAAAACAAACTAATTAAAATACTTAATTCTTTTTCTATCCCAAAATGTTGATTTTGATTAGAAAATCCAAATTTTTAAGGAAACATCATTTAATGTATTGTTTATCCATCAATTAAAAAGGAGAAATTATTAGGTACTCTCAGAGTACCATAAATGCATACTTCTCAATCTCACATAATTGTGGGTCCTACTAATTAAATTCATGGTGTGACCCACAATTAATGTGAGAGAGGGAAGTACGCATTTATGGTACTTCGACAGTCAATAATTTTCCATAAAAAGATACAAATTTTTAGTACCATAATGTATTTAACAAATCTTGCCTACTACCGTGCAACCTTGGTGTGGTGGTCACTCCACAAATATAAGTGCTTGTGGTGTGTGTGGGGTAAGGGCCGGAGTTCAAGTCTCCAGAAGGGAGGTTCACACACATATACACTTAGATTAGGCTAGAGTAAAAATTCTATCTTGTATAAAAAAAAAATCTTGCCTCTTTTTTTTCCCTTAGTGTATAGCTGTGTAGATATTTTCCCTTAATACTACTCTAAATGTATTGTATATATATTATATGGAGCTAAATAAGAGACTTTATATAAAATCTTACATTTAAAACTCAATCTGATATAAAAACATTTTTATGAAAGATGGTAATAGCACTAATGGCCATTTTGACTGCAATTTTCGGCTAACTTTACTCTACTCTCCTTTACTCATCTTTCATCCAAATTGGCCATAAGTTTTGAACATTAATTTTGATCAATATTTTACCCACCTTGATGATACGACAAAAAGGACCCAAGGATGTCATACAAAAAATATATACTAACCAACTACAACATTAACTACTAGTGATGATTTACGATTATTATTGTGTTTGCACCAACATTGAATAATTAGATCACTTGTTGTTGTTTGGTCTTATCTTATTTTTGTTCGGTTTATGTTTGTTGTTATTTGGGCAAATATTTATTGTTGTTATTTAAGGTTTTTTTTTTTTTAATTTTATCAAAGGAATTAAGGATTATGTTTGGGGGGTAGAATTAATTTTGGAGTAATGCTACGTCCACAATATTTTTACAATAAATCTTATGCAAAAAGCTGTTATTGGTGGGTAAAAAAATATTATCAGTATTGAGCTCACATTAGAATCAGTAACAGCTTACCACATTGGATTTGTTGTAAAATTATTGTGAAAATGTTGTGAATATGGCATTATTCTTATTTTTATTGAACCCAACTTTTTGTAATTCTCAAGTCAGGGCATTCAACATTTTTATTAAGGTAGTCATAATAGGTTAGTTTAACATGATAGGCCAAGAATGTATTGACCCATTGTGATGAATTAATTAATTAATTAGCCAAGTTTATTAATTAATCAAATTAACATGCAAAATGCGTGGTAGCATAAACAATCCACCAATTAAACTAAATGCAGCGGAAATTAAATTGACATGGGTGATTTGTTTTTAAACGTGAAAAACCTACACGGCAAAAAACCCCACGGGTGATTTTAAGGTCACCACTCTCGAGAATCCACTATTATCAAAACAAGCGGTTATAAGTAAAGGAATCTCAGTACCTTATACCAACCTACAGTTGAACCCTTACCCTAATACCCAATTGGACTTGTTCTGTAGTGACAATCTCTCCTTTCAATATACGGCTCCCAGTACGTGACTAACCAATAGATGCGAGGATCCCAATACACGACTTAATCACCAACTTGAGAAAGATGTTGGCTACAAAGTTCTTCAATTCATCACACGATGAAGATCACGAAACTCCTTGGTCACAAAACCCTATGGTGTACAAACACAGCAGCTTCTTCAAGAAAAAGATGAACTAGGGAAAATTTTGTCTCCGGTCACAATTTGCATGAACAAAACTTTGTTTCACACTTGTGCAACTTGTGTAACCTTTGATGGCCCTCAAAATAATCCTTATATATGTTTAGGGTTGTGAGAAAAGAAAGCCTAAACACATACACATGGATTGGATGAAAAACAGCTCTGAAAAACTGAGTTTCATAAACCTCGATAGATAGCCATCTATCAAGCTAGCTGTCGAGCCACAGGCTTCAGCAGCTTTTAAATCTCGATAGATGCTAGCTATCGAGCTTTAAAATCCAGCACTTCATTACTTGATTCTTGGACAAACTTGCATGGCTTTAACACTTGAACTTGAAACCTTGTTTCTTGAAGCATTAAACACATCCTAGATCTACTCAACTACAAGTAAAGTGTGTTTTGTCAAAGGATTAGCCAATTACATAAAATAGTGACATATGTTCCTAATATTGAATCACATATGTCCTAACAATCTCCCCATTTGGCAATCCATGACAAAACCACAACAAACAAATGAACATATGAGAAAAGTCATAAATCACTCAACTCATACTCACTTGTTAAATACAATAAAATGTATCTTAACACAAATGCTTGAAAAACTTTGCAAGAAGAGAGTTTATGGCAAGTAGACTTTGATAACCTGTATTTCTGAAACACTTTAAACAAAACTCATCAAGGCATCTTACTGTGAAACAGAAATAATATATTGCATACATTAAATAAGAAACATGTGTATAAAGAGAGAAAAGAAACAACACATGGAGAGATAGGTGAAATAACATACATCAAAATATATATAAACCAAATATAAGTACAATGTATGTCAAATGGTCACAAGACCAATGTACAAGATATAATGTATCTAAAATAGAAAGAAAAGAAACGATACAAGAATCCTTACTACATCCCTCAATAACACTCCCCCTATCTCTTAAACTAACCCTCCCCCTATGAGTATGACTACTCTCATCTCAAAACTACTCCCCCTTTTTGTCACGAGTGACAAAGGGGTAAGTACATCAAGTAGACATTTCATCATCACTCGACGAACCATCATCATCATCCTCATCAGCATCATCACGGCCGGAGCCATCGTCACTTTTATCCTCAGATGCCTTGGGAGAAGGAGAGGAAGCCACAGTGAAACCACCCATGACAACCTGTCGTCGCGCGATACGACCAACAATGGTGTTCACCTAACACAACTCATCGTTGAGAGTGTCAAGGCGAGCATCCATGCGCACAAGCTGTGCCATGATGGCCTCAAGTGTCACTCCACCCGCTAAAGACGAAGGAGCGGAGGTGGATGGAGCGGTAGAAGCTGGAGGTGTTGCCGTCTCAGTCTGAGTCCGCCACGAGCGAAGCTGTGCAACACCCCGCTTAACGGTAACGGCGTCAATGGCACACATGAACATGAAGTAGGAAGACTCGGGATAGGAAACAGAAAAGTGGCGAAGGAGCCGCGTGATAGCCGAAGGAAAAATGAGCTTATCACGGGTCTTCATATCCTTATAGACATCTATAAGGGAAAGTATAAAAGGAGAAGGGAAATCAATAGAAAGATCCTCAATGAGGGATAACATAAACCGAGCACAAGGCTCTATGATAGTGTTATAGTGAGACAATGGATGGAGAACGAATGTCATCACCATGTTTAGGATTCTCAAACCTTTAGCAAAGGCCGAGCATGAGGTGTTTTGACGGTCACCCCAAGAAGAAGGTGTCTCACAGAATAAAGACGAGAGTTCGTCTTTGGACACTGTCCTCAGACACTCACAGCCAGGGTAGTCAGGATGCGCTACCTTGGGAACGTGTAGTACCTCGGATACAATATCTAGAGTAACTACCATGCGTATACCCCGAACGCGAGTGACAAACTGGGGTATAAAATAATCAAATCCGTGCATATTGGAGTAGAACTCATGTATGATCACGGAAGGGCACGTGACCGGGATGCCACATAGTGACTCCTAACCCCTACTGTAGATGACAGTGGGTAGGTCAGTGTCAGAAAAATCTGACAAAACGACTTGGCATTCCGAATGAATGCCACGTCGTGAAAAGTTCTCCGAGAAGTCTGATTTGGCCTTCTCATCACGGAACTGTACGTGAGATGGAATGGGGTCAGAAAGAGAAGAAGAAGAAGAAGATGCCCTGGAACGAAGAGGGTTCAAGGACGAAATGGATTTACATTTAGGTGCCATGACGTAACTAACGTAAGAAACAGAGAGAGGGGGAGAGAGAGAGACAATCATAAAAGCATCAACAAGATACAATATAACAAATATAAAAACTTGAAGGTACGTATGCATGAAAATGCATGAACATGTGACATGCAAACACAAATACATCATGGGCTCAGCCCAAACCAAACCTACCAACACACAACATTGCAACAAATATAGCACACATCTATAATGCATGAAAATATTGTTATAATGCAAATGTGATGCAATGCATGAAGTTTTAAACATCATTTTGACAAAACCCATCCCAAAAATTGAGCAAAAACTTCATTGATTTTGAAAAATCTCAAAACTTTCCAAAAATCCCAAAAGTTAGGTCAAAAACATGAAATGCATGATGAAGAGAGGGATTAAGGACCTTACCAGTGAAGAAAAGCAAGATTAAGGTCGAAGAACAATTGGGAATGAAGTTTGGAGTAAGTGAGAGGTGTTTGGGAGGTGAAAAGACTCAAATCAGTCGAGAGAAATCGAAGAGAATAGATCTAAAATCGCGAGGCACGTATATATAGAAATTTCATAAACCTCAATCGATCAAGAGCTATCGAGGTTTAAAAACGTGCCTTTTAGCTATCGAACTAGCTATCGAGGATCTAATGAGAGGTTTCCTCAACAATGAAGCTCGATGGAAGCAGACAGAAAGTTTCTCGATGGATTGAATTAGCTATCGAGAACTATCGAGAATGCGATAAGAAAAAGCTGAGGGGTCTCGATAGATAGCCTAGCTGTCAGAGCTATCGAGAAGTTATCGAGATTGCTTAAAAACAGTTTTTCAAAGAAGAGAAAAACACAGATATGAATGCAATCAAGTATGCTACTCAACCAAAGATCCAATCAACATTTTAAGCTCTCAAAATCATCTCTCAATCAAGAAAAATGTTAAGCACATAGATCCAAAACACACACATACACTAAACAAGTCTAACCAATTTTATATTTCAAAAACAAGTTAAGACAGTTTAGTGAGCATACATTTTCACAAGTATTCCTTATGATGGCCAAATCACATTGTACCTACACATGTATCAAAAGTAGCAAAGAATATTACAAGTTGTGTGTGAAAAACATCGCAAGATTGCATAAGTGTCTTCATGTTATGACGATTTGAGATATGAGAAAATTACTTTAACTCACACACAATCATAACTGTTTGATGGGGACTATCACCCTCGAGGTACATCCTATAACTCCCACATCTCCTAGAATACACGCTTGCAATCATATATAAAGCATTTTGATCTTTTTGCTTTTATTTTTCTTTGCATATATTTTTTCTTTTTAAGCAAATCATGCATGGGCATATAGGAGAGAGAAAAGAAATACCCAATGATGTTAAGCATTTGACATTCCACTTTTACTATGCCGAAGCATACAAATGTCATTTCATGATTGGCGGGCAACAGTGGTGAGATGGTTATTTATGCCTTTCTCTTAGAATTTTCTAGTCCTTCCCGTCAAAAAGAGTGATACGAGTGTTAAGTATAAGAGATTACTTAATCTTCTCATCACAAACACGAGCCACAGAGCTCACTTGCTTAGTTGTGCATAGAGATGCTCATCTAAGCTACAAAAGATACAAAGTTTAGAAAACTTTGTTTCAATGGCCATCCAAGGTACATAAGTACCAATGTACACAAACACACACTGTTTTTGTTTTGTTTTTTTTTTTTTTTTCAATTATTTATGAAAACCAAAATTAAAAAAAAAAAAAAAAATTTGAAAAGTAAACAAACAAAAACATGTTAAACAAAGCAATGCATAAAACTAGACTGACTCAAAACATGAAAGCAAAACACACAAGTAATGCAAAAATAAAAGCACGAAGGGGGGAGAGAGAAAAAGTGACAGAATCACTTGAAGCCATTTTCCTTCCACACCTTGGAAGAACCTTTCCGTTTAGCAAACCCTTAATCCGACGGTGAGGAGGAAGAATTTAAACTGTTCAAGTTCGAAAGGAACATGAGGGCTTTGAAAAGATCTCCAAGAGGAGCAAAGGAGGATGGAAACTGATTCTGGTTTCTCAACGCAATCATGCTATTGCTCTGTTGAGTGGCTAACCACTTATAACAATTAGGTCGAGTATGTCCAGCTGTGCCACAGTGATGACGAAAATGCTGCTTTTTCTGTTTGGGCTTTTGAATATTTCCCTTCTTAGCCCTAGAGTTCTTAATCTCTTTCTTATCAAGCTCAGGGGGTGCTCCTAAGATAGATTTACCTTTGTCTACATTCTCACTAGCTAATTCATTCTTAGCATCATTGCTCTCAGTTTCAACATTATTAGCAGGAGGAACGAAAATAGTAGTACTAGTAGAAGCAATACTAGGAGAAGAGAAATCATACCCTAAACCGGTTCAATCGGAAACAGATTTCTAAAGACTTAGCATCTCATCGAGCTTAGCACTTGAAGTCCTTTCCATTTGAGCTCTGACTTGGAATAGTTCTGCCTCAAGCTTTTTGGTCTTCTCAGCCAAGAAATTATTCTCAAATCTCAGTGCTCCAATAGTCTGATTGACTTCATCAAACTTTGTAGAGATTTCTTCTCACTCAAGCTCCACATCACTAAGCTTCTTGGTGGCCAACCTATACAACTTCTCATGCTTTTCTGAGACCTTGTATAACTTTGCATAGGCTGTGTGGATGTCATCTTGCTCATCCATCTTTTCAAACTTAGACTCCACCAATTCCTCTTCTTCATCCACATCTTCAACAATCCCTTCAGTAGGATTTACGGTGGCAGTGAAGGCATTTAGGATTCCATCATCCTCATTATCAGAATCATCCTCAGGCTCAGTGTCACTCAACGTAGCAGCAAGTGCCTTGCTCTTCCCAATGGTCTTGAGATACGTAGGGCACTCTTCTTTCATGTGACCGAAGCCCTGACACCCAAAGCATTTTGGTCCTGAGGGTACAGTGTACTGACCGCCATCCCTAGCATCCTTCTTCCCTTTGTCTTGACTCTTAAATTGTGAAGAACTGGATTGCTTTCGGTCCTTGTCAAATCCTTTCGCGTTGGCATTCTTCATAAACTTCTTAAATTGCCTCGTGATATAGGATTTCATCTTAGAATCTTCATCGTCTGAAGACTCATCAGTGTCACTGCTCTTGGCTTTCAAAGCCATGCTCTTGCTCTTGCTTGATTTCCCTATCCTCATCAAACCCAACTCATAGGTTTGCAGATTTCCAACCAGCTCAGTCAAAGGAATTTTGTCGATGTCCTTTGATTCCTCAATGGCAGTGATCTTGGCATGGAATCTCTCGGGTAGAGATCTGAGCACCTTTCTCACAATCTTGGGTTCAGGAATGGTTTCCCCAAGATTAAAGGCTGAGTTCACTATGTCCTTGAGCTTGGCATAGAACTCATCGAACGACTCATCCTCCTCCATCTTGATCTCTTCAAAGCTTGTAGTAAGCCTCTAAAGCTTTGAATCCTTGACAGCCTTGGTTCCCTCATAGGTTGTCTAGAGGATGGTCCATGCTTCCTTAACAGTTTCAGTAGAGGATATTTTCTTGAACTTCTCATTTGTGACTGCACTGAATAAAGCATTCAATGCCCTGCTGTTGAAGTTAGCTGCCTTAATCTTAGCATCATCCCAGTCGGCCGGCGCTTCCGTAGGCTTAGTCTAGCCTATCTCCACAGCTTGCCACACTTTCTCATCTAAAGACTGCAAGAAAGCTCTCATGCGTACTTTCCAGTATGCATAGTTAGTGCCATCAAATAAAGGAGGTATAATAAGAGACTGTCCTCTATTTATGACAAACAGGGGTCAATGGATCACATAGCAAAGATTAAAACCTAATCAGAGTGTGCCTGCTCTAATACCACTTGATAGCCAAGAATGTATTAACCCCTTGTGATGAATTAATTAATTAATTAGCCAAGTTTATTAATTAATCAAATTAACATGCAAAATGCGTGTTAGCACAAACAAATCACCAATTAAACTAAATGCAGAGGAAATTAAATTGACATGGGTGATTTATTTTCGAATGGGGAAAACCTACACGGCAAAAACCCCACCGGATGATTTTAAGGTCACCACTCCCAAGAATCCATTATTATCAAAACAAGCAGTTACAAGTAAAGGAATCCCAGTACCTTATACCAACCTACAGTTGAACCCTTACCCCAATACCCAATTGGACTTGTTCTGTAGTGACAATCTCTCCTTTCAATGCACGGCTCCCAGTACGTGACTAACCAATAGATGCGCGAATCCTAGTACGCGACTTGATCACCAACTTGAGAAAGATGTTGGCTGCAAAATTCTTCAGTTCATCACACGATGAAGATCACGAAGCTCCTTGGTCACAAAACCCTATGGTGTACAAACACAGCAGCTTCTCCAAGAAAAATATGAACTAGGGAAAATTCAATCTCTGGTCACAATTTGCATGAACAAAACTTTGCTTCACACTTGTGTAACTTATGTAACCTTTGACGACCCTCAAAATAATCCTTATATATGTTTAGGGTTGTGAGAAAAGAAAGCCTAAACACATACTCACGGATTGGATGAAAAACGGCTCTGAAAAACTGAGTTTCATAAACCTCGATAGATAGCCATCTATTGAGCTAGCTATTGAGCCACGGGCTTCAGCAGCTTTTAAATCTCGATAGATGCTAGCTGTCGAGTTTTAAAATCTAGCACTTCATTACTTGATTCTTGGACAGACTTGCATGACTTTAACACTTGAACTTGAAACCTTATTTCTTGAAGCATTAAACACATCCTAGATCTACCCAATTACAAGTAAAGTGCGTTTTGTCAAAAAATTAGCCAATTACATAAAATAGTAACATATGTTCCTAACATTGAATCACATATGTCCTAACATTACATATAATTTTCTTTTTTTTTGGCAAGTGTATATATGCCATTTTTTGCAAGTCAGGGTGGTCCTGTGAGCACCCTGGCTTACATGTAGATCCGCCAGTGGGAAGGTTGACAAGAGGAACGGAAAGGTGATATTATGGAAAATTTTACCATATTTTCTGGGAAGTATAATACTAATAACATACCTTCTACTCTCACATAAATAATAAGGTCTACAAAAAATTTAATTAGTATGTACAAACTCTCACATGAATAATAAGGTCTTCAAACAAATTTAATTAGTATATACGTGAGAGAAGTGATGAAATGCCATTGTGCACTCCCAAGATATTGAATTATCCTTAAAAATTATACAGCAGTGTTACGTTACATTTTCTGATTAAAAGAGATAAATAAAGAAAAATGCTACATTGACAACATTTATGGAATAAATCCTATGTGTCAATCTATTACTAGGTTTAATCTGAACCACCATTGACATTACATTTTTGCCTCACTAATAACAACTTAGCACCTAGAATTTATTATGAAATTATTGTTAAAAAATTAATGTTATGAACATAATTACGTAACATTTTTCATAAATAAATGTTGCTCGTCACACATTTAATTTGGTGCCAGATTTTTGTCCATTTGTTTTTGCTTCAGTATCTGATGGGAGCAGGGCCGGCCAGTAGGAACTTTGACTAGTTTGATCTCCAGGCTTACTGACAGCTGAGAGACTTGTGTATTGTGCGAATTGTTGAAAAATCTCATCTCCTCCCATATCATGGAATTTATTGTACTCACTACAATATACTAAAGTTTATTGAGCAGATTTTCTATTTTAGTTTTGTCACACCATGGCTGTACCATAACTCTTTGCAAATTTCCTAATGACTACCAAATTTCCCACATATTATGGTAACTAAGCTATAGATAAATACAAACTAAAGCGCCAATATTGTCAAGTTCGAGTGGGGACCTTGATAAAAAATAGACATGTAAGAGACGTGTGCTAATTGATTCCTAGCTCTTAACAACTTTGATTCCTTACTATAAGTTGAAGAAAAAACCTTATAGCGGAGCTCTTATTTGGACAAATATCCCTATCGAGTATCAACATGCACCGGCTGCTATTGACTTCTATGCCTGTGTTCAGTGACAAAACCTTCCTCAACGTTGACTCGTGGGCTAATAATTTCCACATTTCTGAAAAAGATCCAAGGATTTTTGGTGAGCCAACTGTATAACCGGGGAGCTGATATGGGTCCACATTGGGATGGGGGGACCTATCCAATATGAGATGTAATAGAATATTCTCATGCAAACGTTGCATAAGCTACAAATTGTTGGTAATGACAATGTGATCAGATAAAATGATGACTAACAATAAGCCAATACATTAAAAAAATTTACATTCTTTTCTCTCCACTTTTGCTTTCACTACTTTCATATCCGCCATTGTTACAAAGTGTTTGGTAACATGTAAAACGCATTCCAAGCGTAAAATATTTTCAGCTGAAAATATTTTACGAAAAGGAAAATGGATTCAGATGTTTGTTTGGTTTATAGTGAATACACTGGAATACAATTTTTCAGTGTTTGGTCGTGCGTGTAAAAGCGTTTTTCCAGTAAAAGCGTTTTTCCAGAAAGTATTTTCCTGCATTTGGCTACCCAATGTAAAACATTTTCCTGGAAATCAGTCAAAAAATTACCTATAATACAATTGAGCTTCTCAAAATACCTATACACATCATATATGTACATCCATTAATTCCAATTACAAAAAATATTAACATATGTACATCCAAGTTTCACATTCCCAATTACAAAGGTAGCTACATACAAAAAACAAAAAATCAACGGTTCTTTTTTTTTCATTCACCCAAGTTTAGATGTAGCATTTTATTGAGCTCACCATTGGGTAGGACTTGAGATGCCACTGCGTTAAGCATTCTTGCATTCAACTCTGCAATCTTCATTGCATTGTTCCACTGCTCAATTGCGATATCTAATTGGTATTTCAATAAATCGTATTTAACATCTCCTGTGCAGTAAGGGCTCTCTTCACTTGAAGGAGTTCTGGAACTTAAGCTGGAAGGAGTAGAATATGTACTGGATGAAGAATCATGTTGCACATTCCCACCATCAATTTGCCAAAACTTCATAAAAGCCACTTTTGCATCCATTTTATGCTTAAACGCCTTGTGATCTACTCCAGAATATTGATGAACTTGGGCACGGGCTTCTTCCCGTGTGTCGTACACTCCAAACACACGACCAACAAAAATAACGTATGTCTTACCCTTTAAGTGGTCATTAGGATAAACAGTTTAAAAACCAAAATTGGCATACATATTTAGCATTATGACATACATTTTTTAGCATACGAAATTATTTGACATACCATTCAATCGAGTGTGTAAGTAAGAAGGTGTTATTTTCCAAAAAACTTCCTGCAATACAAGACAGTGTAGACCCTTTCAACCATTATCTTAGCAAAGTCTCTGCAATAATTGTTGTTAAACCATCCAAATTCACATAAATACTGAGCCCAATTCAAGAACATTGCTAAATTCAGTTTACCAAAATATTCACAAGCTGCCATAACCCTTTACAAACACATATTGCAGATAACATTATGCACATAAATTTTGAGGTCAAATAAATATATACCTAACTATAAATATTTATATATATATACACACACACACACACACATAAATAAATAAATATAGCAGATCGTGGGTTTGAGGTCATGATGGTGGGTTTTTTAGTTGGGCAAATCAAGTACAACACATGGCTGCTCGATCTGGGCATGCTAATCGGAGATGGGTTTAAGCAAGATGGGCGAGCTAATCGTGGGTTGAGGTCGAGATGAAAAACCAAGGAAGACAAGAGAAAAGAGAGGAAGAAAAGGATATAGAGTACTTACCGATGCGTGGAGAGTGTTGAGGCAGCGCGATCTGATCGAATTCGGGTTTGGGTGGTCGGAGATGGTGGCTTTCCGTTATAGCTCTCTCTCTCTCTCTCTCTCTCTCTCTCTCTCTCTCTTCAGATTTTCAATCCGTAAAACTGAGTTTGAAGGTAAATTGCGTGTGTAATTGATTTTACGGGTCTGGGGGCTGAATTTTACAGTCAATGAAATGGTTTTCAGTTTGACCAAATTTTACTTGCGCACCTAAACACACATCAAGGTGTAAAATATTTTCCCAAATCCATTCTCTACCGAAGTGGACCAACAATGTCAAGTGGGATAAGCTAGAACTCAATTAGTTTAAGCTCAACACAGATTGGTTGTCCCTAGGAAATCCAAAGCTAGCAGAAGTTGGAGGTCTTATTAGAGATCATCGAGGAACGTGGTTAAACTGCCAATATTAGAGATCATCGAGGACTTACTAGAGATTGTCTTAATTATGTATTCAATCTCAGGTTGTTGAAATGGAACATGATGCAAGGATTGTAGTTGGTATGCTAATAATGTTCTGTCTTCAATTGTGGCTAATTGTAGGGAGCTTATAACCAAAACTAAGTACAGTAGACCACGATTGTCCATTGCTTCAAGGAAACCAATAGTTGTGGATATGACCTAACATGAAAAGGGACCAACCTGAAACTATATTTTGTTATTTTCTTAAAACCCTCCTAGTGTATTAATGCTTTTTGAATGAAGAAGAAAAAAAGTTAACTTCATTTGAATAAATGGACATGGCTTAGAGCAACCACATCAACGGTTGCAAAATCTTACAAAATACAAAAAGTAGTTCATTTTACACATTTTGACCAAAAAAACACCCACATCAATGGGTGTAAATTTGTACATAAATGCAAAAGTGCTACAGTAACCGTGCATATATGCACGGTTACTGTAGCTTTGCATTTAATATTTTACTTTTTTTTTTTCTCTCCTTCACCTCACTCTTTCTTTTTCTCTCTGGTGCATCTCACTCTCACCCCTCTCTTTTTATCTTTGGTCCCTCAATTTCACCTCACTAATCTCCAAAGCAAGCCGCCACTAATTTCAAAAGCAAGCCGTGCCACTGATCTCCGAAGCAAGCTCACTCTCACCATGCCACCGCCAATCGCCACCGAAGCTCACTCACTAATGCGATCTCTAAAGCTCACTTGCCAAAGCTCTCACCGTGCCACCACCGATCGCCGCCAAAGCTCTGTTTGATCAATGGGTTTTGGGGTTTTGATCCTTTTTAATTGTTTGTTTGATCAGTTTTGGGATTTTCTGTTTGATCAGTGTGTTTTGATCTTTTTAATTCTTTGTTTGATCAGTTTTGGGATTTTCTGTTTGATCAGTGGGTTTTAGGGTGATGGTGCTTAATGATGGTGGGTTGATGATTGTGGCTGATGATGGTGTTTAATGATGGTGACTGATGCTGATGCTTGATGATGGTGGCTGGGTGGGTTAATGGTGGGTATAGATTGATCGTTGATGGTGGCTTGGGTTGTGATGGGTTTGTGAGAGGGTTCTAGAGAGAAGTGTGAAGATGAATATTTTATTAAATAAATATGTATAATAGACAACTTGATGTGGGTGTTTTGCAAGAATATGGGTGTAAAATAGAAAAGGTAGGTTTTTTTTTGCAAAATTTACAAAAATTTTACATCCACTGATGCGGATGCTCTTACTTGAGAGTAGGAACACAGTTTTCAATATTTGATGATAAATATAATTCTACATTGACAATGTTGTATGATATTGGTAAAAAATTGTTAGCGAGCCTCCAACAATGTGATTGTGATTTCATTGGTTGAAGAAGATACGCGTTTACTCGTGAGAAATTGACCTTCATTTGAATCCTTTTCCAAGAAGAAACCAGGTTGTTTGGGTTGAGGCAATGCACTCTCACTGCCTAACATCACAACAATAGAAGATATGCTTGGTCTATCCTCAGGACGTTGTTGCACGCATAAGAGACTCAGATGGATGCAACGCAATACTTCTGACATTGTGCATGATTCTCCTAAACATTCATCAAGCAATTCCAAAGGCCTGCCCTCATTCCACAGTATCCATGCCTAAATAAAAGAACAGTTGTCATTCATCTGTCCAACGTATCTAGATAAGTAATCTAATTATTTGATACTTACATGTCCAATAAGGTTATGCTTGTTGTTTGGATGATAAAACCCTCTACTTTTCTTCCCACTTATGATCTCCAACAATAAAATCCCAAAACTAAAGACATCAGATTTTGTTGAGAAGAGTCCGTCAAAAGCATATTCTGGTGCCATGTAACCACTGCAGGGCATCACAAGTTTTAAGTAAAAATTAAGTTGGAAATGTAGATTTACATATAGATAATATCAATGAAACTTACTAAGTTCCAACCACTCTCTTTGTGTTTCCGTCTGACTGATCTCCTCCAAAAGTTCTAGCCATGCCAAAGTCTGAAATTTTAGGACTCATCTCACTATCAAGTAAAACATTACTTGCCTTGAGATCTCTATGTATAATTCTCAATCTAGAATCTTGGTGAAGATATTGAAGCCCTCGAGCAATTCCACATATAATGTGGAAGCGCTTGGACCAATCTAACAATTTGCCTTTCATTTGATCTGGTAAGTATATGGTTCAAGTTAATTATATATACCCTTATTTCAACCAAAATTTGGAAAATTTCTACATTTTAAGAAATATTGATCACATAATTACACCAACTAGCAGAGTGTATTAGGTTAAGGGATCCAAACCAAAAATGAAGGAGTCCAGGCCTTTGTTGGGCATGTATTCATAAACCAACAGTTTCTCTTCTTCTTGAATGCAATAACCAAGAAGTTTTACAAGATTTCGGTGTTGAAGCTTGGAAATTAGCCTTACTTCATTTTTGAATTCATTCAATCCTTGTCCAGAACTCCTTGAAAGCCTTTTGACAGCAATTTCTCGTTCATCTTCTAGTATACCCTGAAATTCTCATTCGCAGATTGCTAAATTCTGAAAGCAAAACAAAACAAAAGAGTGCTTCATCATTTTAATTGCTTTTGTACATCACAAACTTACCATGTAAACAGATCCAAAACCACCTTCACCAATCTTCTTGTTGATTGCAAAGTTCTCAGTGGCACAAACTATTGTGGATAGGTCAAAGAAAGGGAGCTCAAGGTCTTCGTTATGGCCTTCATTGTTCTGATAATCCATAATTCCACTTCTCTCTGTTTTTACTGAGATAGAAAAGAAATTCAGTAAAAAAAGAATAGGCGTGGCGTCATTATGAGATAAAAGTTAAGATATAAAGGAAACTTCAAATAATAAGATTGGATATAAATTCTAGTTAAGCTGGAAACAAAATATCGTATGACTATCTTCTATCATGAAAGCATAATCTTCTTCATATCTTATAAAAACGATTTATTTCTCCCATAAAGATAGTATCCCACTTGAACAATGAGACTAATACGAAAATAAATAAAATATGTAGCAGTACAAGTACAGTGGTGCTTATATAAGTGATCTAAAATAAATCAAAGTACTTAACAAAAACAAACTATAAAGCTTTCAAAATTATATCTGTATTAGTTTAAGTCCAGTATAATAAGCACTTTGCTATTTTAGTCATTCCTACAGATATCTACTAAAATGAGTACCTTGGCTATTCAAGAATATCCACTTGAAACTCAAGATTAAAAAGGTCTATGTATGTGTCTGGATAGCAATGAATCTCACGTCTGTGTTTTGTGTTGCGTTTTCTCTTCTTTTTTTTTTTTTTTTGTCAGCTGCAGCAGGGGACAGCGGCTACTGTTCATGAACAGTAGCCACACTTTTCCTACTTTTTCGTCACTTTTATCAGTTCTGTGGTCCCGTGAATAGTGCACAGGACCCATAAATATCACTTTCAGCAATTTTTTCATTAAAAATGGGTCTCACAGCACTATTCACACATTTAAAAATTATTTTGTTACAGTGTTTTCAGTTTCAGTTTTCAGTTTCAGCAAAAATAAACTCAATCCAAACGGACCCTATATCTTAAAATTTCTATGGACTTTTAGAGGGCAGCATGGTTTTGTGCAATTAGTAAAACAAATCTCACCACTTCAAATTAGACACAATAGGTTAGAAATTACCTTAAAAGTCCTGTTTTGATTTTGGTTTGGGTGTTTTTGATGTGTCCCATCACCCATTTTGACACTCTTAATTTAAAATTAATATATATATATATATATTTATATATATATATAACCCGAGTTTCCAAAAACATATCTTTGGTCAAATCCAAACCTAAACTACCGAGTCAAAAGTGACCAAATCAATTTGCCTCGATCTTTTTTTTTTTTTTTTTTTTTTTTTTTTTTTTTTTTTTTTTGATAAATAACATAAGAATTTTTATTAAGAAAAAAAAGCCAACCAAGCACATTGGAAGTGTACTACAACGGTACAAATTAAGAACCTAGATTACAACGATCAATAAGATCGGAGAGAGATAAACAAGAACAAGATGGCATAATTAAACTCCAATCAAGGAGGGTACGGAAAAAGACAAACTTAATGTCAAGAATAGACCGTTCACAATCCTCAAATCATCTAGCATTCTATTCCCGCCATAAACACCAAAACAAACAATGCGGCACAAAACTCCATAAATCAATATTTCGATGTCTACTGAACTTGCCTTGCCAAGAAGCTAACAGCTCACTAACTTTATACGCCATAAACCAATGGATACCAAACAAACAAAATACCATAGAACTCAACTCATATGCTATATGACAATGAAGAAGAAGGTGATCCACCGATTCCCCACACCTTTTATACATAAAGCATCAATCTAGCACTGCAATATGCCTCTTCCAAAGATTATCTGTAGTTAAGATTGCTAATTTAAGAAAAGAACGCTAATCTAAAAGGAACATTCGATTGCCATATCATTTTCCAAGGAAAAAAAACGACATAATAAGGAGATAAAGAGTGACAGAAATCTCGAACCTCAAAACCTCTACTCATTGCTGGCTTCTAGCAAAGTTTGTCAGCACCAACACCTCGCACCTTCGTGGAAGAAATCACATCCAAGCCAATGACCCTGCCTCCCAATCCTGCGCTAGACGACGAAACTGAAAGTCCCAGTGAGGCCTCCCATTAGAGAAACGCATGACCTCCGACATAGAAGACTCCCTTGCCCAACTAACGCTATACAATTCTGGAAATGCTTCCTTAAGAGAACAATCCCTACACCATACATCCTCCTAGAACTTTACGCTAGTACCATCACCCACATCAAACCGAAGAAATTTAGAAAAGGCCAACCAACCACTTCTAATGGATTTCCACACACTAACACCATAGGTCCTTGACACCAATTTTGTACACCAACCACCCCCACTATCCCCATATTTCGCCTAAATGGATTAGAAATTTTCCCCAATCTAATGGAGAAAAAATTTATTCGTGTCAAATTACAAATCCCTAGGATTAATGAACTTCAACCAAATTTGACCGATCGACTTTCAAATTACAATCCTTAGGATTAATCAACAAATTTGACCAAGGGTTTATCGATGTCCAAATGTACATGTTTATTGTAATTATGTGTCAAATCAGTGAATTTCATCAATTCATGTCCAAACCCTAGGATTGACCAACTTTGTCTGAGTTTGACTGAGGGTTTTCTAAGGTCCAAACGTACTTGTTTACCTAGATTAGGCATCAAACCAGTATATTCTATTGATTTATGGTCAAACTGCAAATTTGACTAATTTTGACCAAAGTTTAACTAGAGCTCTGTTGTCTGATCAGCGTGAATTTGGTTCCATTCTAAAAAGAATGAAAAAAAAATATCAAAAATCAAAACGACTATTTGCAGGCTACAATCAAAGTTGGAACAAACAATATATCATGAAATTAAGGGAAAATGGCTCAAACCAGGGCCAACCGTCGTCGAATTGATGTAAACTGGAAACCATTGGAAAGATCACAGAAAAAAAAAATAATAAATAAAAACTTTGATTTTATATGCTTTGGACATGGAAACTCCAAAAGAACCACTCACACTCACAAAAAATAATCAAAACTGTTTCAGGTTACGTTGCCGTGATCATGACTTTTCATGTCAAGAAATTGGAAGTGCAACTTTGGCACTATTAAAGCTTTATAATGATAAGTCATTTGAGTTAAAGGGACAACAGGAAGGTCGTTAATTAAGAGAATGAAAGTCAATGGATTCTTTGGAAATCTTGGATTTCTTTTTCAAAATCAGACTGCACTAGAACCATTCCACGCAAAGTTGTTTCGAACCACACATAGTTCATCTGAAGAACATTTACTTTCTTAAACTATGTAAAATTATCTAAACCTTTCCTAAACCATGCAAAATTTTCTACAACTTGGTTAAACTGAATTTTTACATGGAAGTTCAAATTGTTGGTAATTTTACATGAAAAAATCTGAAAATTAGGAAATGCATATTGTAAGTCCCAAAATCATCTTGGGGTACTAAATCTGCACACTAAGTTGCCACAAATTGCTTAATGAGATTTCAAAAGGCATGTACTTCAAGAAACTAGTCAAAATTCTGTACAACTTGGCTAAGCCCGATTTTTTTGAGGAAGTTTGGATTATCAGGTTTTTCGCACTAAAATGGAAAGCCGACAAAAATCTATGATTGGGTCAAAATTGCCTCACCAACTACCTAACTTCACAAGACTTATAACCTTCGGATCATTGTACAAAACTACACAAATGAGGAGGCACTAGAAAGTAGGTTTCATAAACTTTCCAAGGACACCAAGACCACCCAATGAAGGCCTTGACTAGTTGAGAAGACAGTTTTAGGCAGAAAATTTTAGTTGCACAAGGTGTATGACCTGCTCAGCAACACCAAGCATGGCTCAACCAATCGCTCCATGGCCTATAAATAATCTTGTTCTATTCATCACAAAGCTAGAGTAGGAGCATTGAGGGCTGATCAAGCGAAGCTTACTGGACGGCATGACTCATGGTTTTTAAACCCAAACCGGACTGCCCAATCTGATTGGGTTTACCACAAAGCGACAACCAATCCGGTTTATATATATATATATATAAACCCTGCATGCTAAACAAAGTCAGTGAACCACCCTAACCACCAGTTGAACCGTTCATAGTTCAACTTGTTCAAGGTAGTAACATTTTTCTAAGAAAACTTACAAAGGACACATGCTGTGGGGATTTAAACCTCAGGCATCTGCCCTTAAATTAGTGTCACGTACCATAAGGCAGTTGATTTTGTTGTGACTTTAATTGAATAACTATTATATTTATTGTTCTCTTACAGGATTAATAGGTTTTTATTTTATTATATAACCTCTCTCTCTCTCAATATATTAGTACCATTGAATTTGTATTAACTAAATTTATTTGTGATTGAAGAATTGTGCTTTTGTATTTCAACGTGATATTTATGAATCTATTTGTAAAATAGACTTATTTTAAATGAAACTGCTTTATTCTTAAAGGACTACCAAACAAAAAAAAAAATTAGCTTTATTATTTTCTATTAACCTAATAAAAATCGCTAAAATTCATTTGAAAGTTGTTTAAATTTCTTTAGATATTTTTTGGTCGATTTTGATAATTTTAACAAATGTAACACAATTATTTGTATTTTAATTAACTAGTAAATTATATATTATTAAGATTCGACCAGACTCAAACCTTGGACCTTCACCTTTTCTAATTCTTTGAACAATTTGGTTTTTAAAACTTTGGCACAATGCCACTAGAGTGTGAAGCAAGTGCACGTGAGTTGTATATCCCAAAGTTTTTCTCACTTTAGTTTTCTGAATCTTAAACATTTATATAGTTAGTATTTAAACGTTTTCTTACGGTAGCACTATAATAAATATCTTTGCACGGCCCAAGGAACGGTGTCCAAAGCTGTGCGTGCGTGGCATGAATAGGTCAAGGGCATCCTAATGGTAAGGTCATTTGCATTCAGAAGTGGCTAGACTATGGCAGATAAGGAATTACTTCTTTGACAAGTAATTAGTGGTTCAAGAAATTGGTATTGCTTGGCAAAGAAGTAACGTTCTATTCCTTACCCAGTGAGGAATCAGAGTGGGAGTCATATATATTAAGGGTTTGGTGTCATTTGCCCATGAGGTTCTCTTACATGGGGAGAGAAGAAGAGTCTTTGAAGATCTTGGAATAAGTTTTATTGAAGAGTAAATGAGTTAAAAATATATCTATTTCTTGAGTGGGAGAGCATAATTGGAAGAACTAGAGCTTTGGATTGTGAGTGTTGTGAGTGTATGCATGAAAAAGGCCAAACCATGTCAAATACTGTATTGTGTGAATGCTTTTATTTCTTGTTTGTGTGTATTTGCTTCTGCTGACACGAAATTAGAACCCAAAAAATTGTCCAAAGTTTGCTTAGTCTAATGACACTGTTTAGTCTGTGAAATTCTTTTGGAGTGCACTGAAACATTTAACACGATTGTAGTATACCTCATACCAACCTTGTTCTAAATTTTGTATTATCAAATGGAAATAAGTAGATTTTGCATATTGACAAAGAGATCCTGTTTAAAAGCAAAAGGCCTATCAAGTGATTCCATGGGAGAATACTACCATATGTATGCAATGGTTTGCAGAGTAAAGTTATTTTACCTTTTAAGTTTGTTCTGCTTCTGCAAATGTAAAGGCCAACTAAGAGCATTCCACAAACTGCAGCAAGGGTGGCAGCAACTATCACTGCTCTCTTTATCTTATGAACATGACTTGCCTCTTCATGGTTGAAATTAACACGACAAAGAAAAATGTAGTTAAACTAAAGCTAATGGATGTGAAACTGAAAGGAAAGGATTGCAGGAAACAAAATCAAATCAGAATGAAAAGCATAATGGAAACAATAATTAACTTCAATAAGGCGTTCTTATTACAAAATTAACTTCATACCTAGCTCTGAAGCCAGCATTCTGATGTATAGATCTTGCCCACCAGAAAGAAACTGTCTAATATCCATTAGATCACCAAACCACATGGCACAGCCACTACCACTTCCTCTGATATCTGAGTTTGTATAAGCCATACATGAACAGTTGTTCAAGCACTTGGCCCTGCATTCATTGAGGCTCATACTTTGATTCACCCAAGTATATGTAGTATCTGGCCATTTCAAATCAACAAATTTGAGAAATCCATCTTTATCGCAGCTCAGAGGTTTATTGCGTACACAACCTTGAGACCAGTCCATTAAGCTCCATTTTTCCGGTAATTTAGGCTTGAATCCTTGTAAGCATTGGCAGACCGGTGATCCACTAATGATACAATTTCCATTGGATCCACAAAGGCCATAGTAGTCACAATAGTCTCTAGGTACTGATGTATAGCGGTGCCAAACTTGACTAGCTTCAATCCATATGTAGCGTTCACGTGTATTGCTAGTTTGGTTCAAAACTATTCTTGAGATTACTGATTTATTTTTGAGGTTGTAGGTATAGTACACTTCATACTCATTAGAAACAAAGAAGTAATCATAAATCGGATTGGGCTTTAGATCCGGTGTACCACTGAACTGAAGACCGTTCCATGGGCCTGTACGGTAGAAGTTGCTGGTCCCTTTCCGAATAACAGGCTCGGGGTATGGATGCATTTCTATCCCATATGTGAAATCCCCAGGAGATGGATCATCTGGACTTTTCCATGCTGTAAGACGCCACTTAATACCTTTCCTTAAGTCCCATCCCATCTTCATTCCTGGTAAAAATGTATCAGACGGATAGTCGAAGCTTTCCCACAGAAAGATTCCTGAATTTCCATCTCTTACTACAAGATTTCCAGAGTCTAGTAGCTGTAACACAGGATTCCTGGCTTGTTTTTGTAATCCTATCGACCAAACAACACTCTCATTCTGACTCACAAGCACAAGATTGCCTGTGCTGTTTATTTTCAACAAGCCAGATGAGTCATTCATTGGGTTGAGTCGGTTTGCAACCCAAACAAAAGTTTTAACTGGGATACTCTTGTACCATATTCCCAAGTAATGATTCTTGGAACTACCAGGACTGAAGAAACCCAGTTCAAAGCTTCCATCTTTGCTGACCAGGGTTCTTCCATCACTAATAGATTGAGATGGGGTAATGCTATCTATTGCAAAGGAGACTTTAAAGAACAAAAAGAGTAAATAAGTAAGCAGAAAAATAAAAGAAAGAATGCCCATTGATTGTTTAGTTTCACACCCCCCTTGCTTATCACTCATACTTAAACAATGAGAAGGAAGAGCAATTTCAGATATGTTTACACATTGATGAAATCTGTCAATAACGCCTCCTTACTTGACTTTTCAACACTATGAATTTTCCACTAAACATGGATTTTTTTTCTTCACCAGTATAACCGTAGTCCGCACGTTAATAAAAGCAATTTTGTCTTGAAATTGAAAAAGACAGGTTCTTTGTCACATGGACTATAAGAGACTTCAAAGTTTTGTATTAGCTTTTGCACCCATTTGGCATTGTTGAACATTCATACCAGACTCTATTTCATTTTGCATATTATTTATTTCTTTATTCATATTTCAAGACCCAAACCCAAAGCACCAACCCACCTAATTTAAAGAATACCTTCACAATATACAACTTATTAAATTCTGACTTTCTTTGTGACAGAATTGAAAGAAACCAATTTCAAATACACTTATTACTATACTCATGTCAAAAATTTAAGCAAATGTTCACGTTAAAATTATTCAGCAGAAAATAAATTAGAAATGATACTAATAATTCTTAGCCAAGAACAATAATGTATAAAAACAGGCACATAAGCCAATACCCATTTCAAGATTCAACTAAAATAACAAGTAAGAAACGATAAGAATGTCCACAACCAAAGAAACCGAACCAATCCCACACAGTCCCAAAAGGCTAACCAGAACGATCAAACCCACAGGTACGATACCTGAAAATGGGCTTCGATCGGCGGCATTTGCAAAGGCACTTCCTCTCGTCGGTGTGGTCAGTAGACGAACGGCTGGTCTGCTCCTTGCTGAAAATGGCCCGCGCTCGATTGAGAGAGAGAGCTAAAGAGCTCTGGCGTGACTGTTTCTGTTTATAATTTATTTATTTTTATTTTTTTTGAATAAAAAAGGGGAAATTACTTTTTTTTTTGATAAATTACTTTGTATCTGTAGTCGGTTGATTAGAGACTTTTAAGTTTTAGCTGTCTTTTTAGCTCTATTTTGAACTTAAAAAAAAAAAAAAAAAAAACTAAAGGTCAAAATATAAGGGTTTATTTGGATACCGCTTATTACTGAAAATTAAAAACACTGAAGTAAAATAATTTTTAAATGTGTGAATAGTATCGTAAGACCCAGTTTTAAAGAAAAAGTTACTAAATGAAGTTACTTGTGGGTCCCGTGAACAGTGCACGAGACCCACATAAAAAAATGCTTCCGCTGGAAAACGCGCAAAACACGCTTCCCAAACGAAGGCTAAGTGTTATTAGTCCGTAAAATTTTATAGAATACTGATTATTTTACACACACCCTCAAAAAATAAAAAATAAAAACGACGTGATTTGAATTCACAATTTTGAAGTTCGTTAAAGCTTCTAAATGACAAATCCAAGTTTAAGAAAAATAGGAAGAGTGAGGATGAGATCTTCCATAAGTTCTATGCCAAGTTGAGTGATATATAGTGACAACTTAAATAAATAAAAAAAAAAAAAAAAAAAAAAAAAAAAAAAAAAAATCATTGATGAACATAAGATTGTTAGTAAGATCCTTAGATCCCTACCTAAGCAATTTCATAGTAAAGTTATTGCTATAGAAGAATCCAAAGATGTAGATGTCATCAAAGTGATGGCATTGGCAAGATCTTAGCAAAGATATGAACTCACCCTTCCCAAATATACGAAGAGCAAACCCATGGATCTCAAGACCATAGAAGATGAAGAAGTAGAACTTAGTTATGATGATTGACTTGTTTAGGTGCTATCCTCCAAACTAAACAATTTTAAAAATTCCTTAGGAACTCCTAAAGTAAGAGTAAAGATAAAAACCCTAGAAAGTCTGACCCACTTAGAAAGGAGTTTAGTGCAAAGTTCAAGAACGACAAGAAGGAGAAAATAACTAATCTTTAAGTCAACCTTCCGGCCCTAAGTGTTATGGTTATCAAGAACATGGTCACATGAAACAAGAGTGCTTGACTTACCTCAAGTCGATTGAAAAGGGTAAAGTTATGGCAACTACCCTGAGTGATATTGAGTTTGAGGACAAAGACTTAGATAGTGACCAAGAAAGGAAGTATATGGTCTTTGTGATCACTATTGAGGAAAGTGAAGGAGAAGTTGTGGAGAATGAACCTGCGAGGGATTTTAGCAAGGACTTAGGTGAAAAAGCTACCCTACAAGATGCTTATGATTAGGTGTACATAACCTAGCAAATATATGCTAAAACCTTTAGATTAGCTATTAAGAAACTAAATGAGATTGAGTTAGAAAAAGAGAGGTTGATTGTTAAAGTGGATGAAGTGAGTAGGACCATAGACTTGAAGACAAAGAATACATCTTTGGTTGAGAGAGTAAAAGCTCGTGCTAAGAATTGTGTCAAGCTCATACTCAGATATAAAGGAATAGGATGTATAGTTCTAAGTTAGATGATATGGGATGAACTCTCATAGTTTTAACAAAACCGAGTTAGGGTATATAGGGTCAAATTCCTCTCTTCCTTCTGCTTCTAAATCCACTAGACTCAGAGTTAGATATGTTCCACAATATGAAAAGGTTGAGCCTAAGGTTGAACAACCAAAGGCAAACAAGGGTAAATCTATTATTAGTAATGCTCAAAAAACGACTCCTCGTCGTCCCTCCAACAAAAATAATCAACTTAAGAGACCTTACTTTTGTCACCATTGTGGTGCTGCTGGACACACTCATTCAAATTGTTTCAAGTGGGTTGCCAGCTAAAAGAAGAATCACGTGTCAAATTCTCAAGGCCAGTCTAAGGCACGGGACCCAGTGCCTTTGCTTGGTGAGTTGATCAAGGACTTAAGCCTTCTGACTCAGTTCCAGGGGAATGTGAATCCCGCTTAACCTTCAAGGAGATGTTCTCGGATGAAGAAAAGCCTTTCACCCACAAAGTCTACTTATCAAACTAAGTGGATGGAGAAGGAAGTTATTGTTGGGGTTTATGCCCTAAAATCCAATTTATTGGCATGTCATAAATAATTAAATAGTTTAATTATGTGAGACTATCTATAAATGAACTAATGGGACATTATCTTAGTCCATGAGATGCATAGTATGTGATTTATGTGAAAAGTCATAGAAGATATAGATCACAAGTTCTTTGTAAACTCAGAATTTTAGTTTGTAGTCGGTGATGAAATTGGGCGTTTCATCTGCGAAAACTATAACATATCAACTAAGATGATTTGTCTTGATCATGGAAGTGGAGACTTCTAGTTGGTATGTTGATATGTTTTAAGAGTTAAAACATATTGAACTGAACCGTTGTGAGATTTATTATTCTCCTAACAATTGTCAAATGAATAATAAATCTCACGACTTCTATTTACATCAATTCTAAATCCTAAGAGAATAATGGACTTGATCATGAGATGTAGGTTGCTTTGATATATCAGGAGTGAAATCTATAAGTTACGGTCAAAACCTCAGTATGTTGGGCAGTCGCATTTAGTGTTGATGTAACATATATTCTCAAGCTTGAATTCATAATCTCTTAATGGAGATATAAAATATTCCCTTGAGATAAGTTTAATGGGTTTGGTTATTCAGAGTGTTGGGCCCAACCACTTTAGTAAGGAGTTGCTAAAGTATATATTTATGAAATTGGATTTCATAAATATATGATGAATAACATAAAAGATTAAACTGGGTACTCAAGCATTAAGATGTAGTAATCTTCAAAGTGGCAGTCAACATTCATGACTTTGTATTACTACGAATATTTTAATGAAGGGGTTGCATGTATAATAAAGTCTTGGGATATAATTTATTAATAAGACATATAGTGCAATTATATTCTTATAGTGGTATTGAATATAATTAATGATAACTTTGGACTTGTCAAGAGTTGACAGAAAAGCCCAAGGCCCATTGAAGCTAGAGTCCTATTTGTTCCCTTTTGGTCCCACTCCAAGCCACATACTAGAGCCCAATTGGAATGGCCCAAAAGGCTAGTCCAATTAGATAATCAGTTATATATAAGGAGAGAAACATACAGAATTTCATTATGTCTTTCATAAGAGAGTTCTCATAAGGAATTAAATGGTTTGTATGTGAGTGTTGGACACTCTTCTATTCTCTCCTTGGAAACTGATTGAGAGACCACACTTCTTGGGCATCAAGTGGAATTGAAGTGAAGATTAAAAGTATTCCCAAGTACTTCTAGATCTTTGATTTTGAATTTCACCGCACCAAGGTACGCTTTCTTGTTCTTAAATTCTGAAACTTACATAGTACATGTTATCAATTGCGAATGAAGTAGATCTGTTAATTTTCCGCTGCGTATGTTTTGTATGCGTTACAAACATGTATTTTTCCAACAGTTATTGCTTAAGCGTCTTGTTTCATGTTTATGCTTTAATTCTTTCTATCTCTTATTAGACGTGTTTTTCATGTATTTCATATGTTGCTCTACACTCATTATTATGTATAACTAGAATTAAGATCTTTTAAAAGTAGTTTCATTTTATTTAAATTAATCTTGTTTATGTCAGTCTTGCTTATTTTAGTTGTGTTTCTATTTTTGTTTTTCATGATTATGTTTCTAGACTCTAGAGTAAAAAAAACAAATAAATATATAAATAATTTTAAATAAAAAAAAAAAAATAGAGAGTGTGTTGTATTTACTAGTACAGTGTACCTTTGGTTGGGCAATTAACATAAATTCATGTCCTTGTACATTTTGTAGCTTAGATGAGTATTGTGGCGAGTGAAAAGTAGGTTGGATTTTAATTCAGTTACTGTTCATTCACACAATTAATTTGTAAAGATGGGATACAAGGTCAACCTTTAAGTACCCTTTTTGTAACAAGAGATGAAAGTCAGAATAAAATACTCTATGCAAAGTGGTATCATTCAAGTGGAAATAGCCTAAAAATTGGCTAAGTGTTCGTCCTCGAGTTCAGTCTGAGAATGAAGGTACAATTGAATGGTTTTTCTCTCTTTTTTGTTTCTCTCCTCAATCTCCCATCCCCCTGATCTAGGTGCTTCTTAACTTTATATATATTAGCAAGGATGCATCTAAATCTTACATTTGGAGGGTTGTGATCATATTTTCTTGATACTTGTCCCATCAAGACCTTGCTAGAAAGTTTTTACACCAGAATATGAGCTGTGAGGGACACTGTTTATGGTCATTTCCCCATTAATGCGGCCAGTTAAGTGGTTGCAGTGCAATTAATGCGAAGGGGATGGCTGCCTTGTCCATCCTTTTTCTTCTCTTCCTTGTTCAGTACCAAATTACCTTTGTCTCCTTGGGAGTTGCACCGTGCTCCCTTCATCCCTGATTCTTGGCCTTCCCGAGGTTAAGTAAGAGCGCTCGGCATCTTCATCAACGACAACATCCCGAACTCCTTATTAGTTAAATAAGTCCTCTCTGTAAAGTTCCCCTCCTCGGAAATGATCTTATTTTCTTTATTAACTGTTTTCGATCCTCGTCCCCCCACAATAGCCCCCCAAAACCTCACTCTCAGTTCCCGAGTTAGGAGAGAGAGGTTTTGTCTACTTGGAACTATTACTTCTGGCAACACGCTTTTAGAATATCCCACGTGAGAATGTCCTTTCAACTGACTGAAGCACGCTTCTGGCGCTTCAAAAACCACGACGCCTTAATAAATTATGCAAGTGGCTTGCTGTCCCCCACGTTCTACGATGAGATCAACATCGTACAGTCCTTATTCTCTAATAAAAAAAGTGAGAAAAGTGCCACCACCTTTTCACCTCCTATATATATAGGAAGGTAGGGGACTCCTGTCTCCATTTCTTCCTTTTAAGAACATACAATCACTTCTCACTTCAGATAACTCGCCCGAGGAGTCCTTCTTCCAAATTTTGTAAGTGCACATTTTTTTTGAAAAATTCTTCCTTCTTCTTTCACATTAATAGATTTTTCACCTCTTTTATCTTTTCCCTTTCCCAAATGGGTAGATTTTTTAATTTGGTTGACACTCTTGAACACAAAGAGGAGTTTAAGAGATACTATAGGATCCCTAGTAACGTATCAATACAACACTGTAATCTAGATGAATGGCATGAGAAAATACCTACTGAAGCCATTGTGATTTCGATGATAGCCTTTATAGAAGGAGGAATAAGGATTCCTATGGGTAGAATCACTAGGGATTTTTTAACTCTATTTGTACTTTGCCATACTCAGTGCGCCCCAAATATGTTTAGGACATTACATAGTGTGGACGCGATGAACGAAAAAATGGGTATAAACCTCACCCACCACGACATAAACTGGGTCTATAGTTGCCAAAAGAATAATGAGGCAAGGTATTACCTAAAAACTAGGGTTCCTACTGTTAGATTAATTTCTTGTCTCCCCGAGACGAACAAAGGCATGGACGAGGACTTTCTCATCGTTTCAGGGGAATGGCATGACGATCTTCATTACCCGACCACAGATGGCACTCCAGGTGGGATAGTTTAGGGACGTCCTTAAGACCTTATGTTATTTAGGAAAACTACAAATACTTTATATGTTTATTACTATTATTTTTTATTTCTTTACCCTTTACTTTGATTTTGTCTAACCAGACGAGTAACAAAAATTTCTTTTCTTCTTCAGATAAAAAAGCTATTGCCAAATGATGAGGTTTGGTAAATTTTAATTTACTAAACCAAGTTTTGAGATCCGAGATTTTCTTACACCAAGATAGACAGCTTTAGGCAGTTCATGTCATTCTTGGTTTCAAACCTATTTCTAATTGCTTCCAAGTGTCCAAGCACGTGATCAAAGCTAGGGACTCACGTCTTGCCTTAGTTGACATGGCCGTTGAAGGTTTTATTCGGAAACCTCCCCCTACAGGCACACAACCCATAGATCTTCCCACTTTCAAAGATCCTCAGCCAATAGCCGAGGAAATCTTATCTTTGGACAAAAAAGCTGAAACCCAATCTGAAAAGGTCGAGAAAGATACATCGGGGGAAAGCACTGAAAGCCTTGTCCACAACGAAGATTTCGAGGTCTTTTATCGTCCAGATGAGACCGAGGACATAGCATCCAATTCAAGGTTAACCACAGCTCTTGTCAGTGAGAACCAAGAGATAACCGAGATACCTAAAGCAATGGTGCTAGAAAAAAGGATGCCCGACCTACTTTCTTTACTGGAATCCCATGCTGGGACCACCACTCCCGAAGTCCCAATAGTTCTTAGACCTTTTACTCCGATTCCTCCTCCTTCTTCGCAAACCGAACCGACAGACAAAAAGAGAAAAAAGGGATAAAAAAGGTGGAAAGGGCTCAACCAAGAAGGGAGAGATCTAAGAGGAGACACCTCCCGAGCAAACTAAGGTAACAAAGACGAGTCGACCCCAACAAAGGAGGGGAGGAGAAGATTTTGAGATGATACATGAACGTCGATCTCGCGTTCCGAGCTGGAACCCTCCACTAGTACTAGATGGTGCCCCTCTTCTTGCGAACTCCTCGATTCGCAATTTTAATCATGGAAGGGCAGGTTACGTAGCCAACTCAGTCAAGCTAGCGCTTCTTCTTCCCAGAGATATGGCTGATCTCCAGAACTTGAAGAAGCATGAAATGTTTGTCCCTAAAGAGGGATCTAGCTCTGGTACACTTTCTTCCCTCTTTGTTCACCACTGCTACTTTATTATTATTGCACACTTATCAATTTTACATATGTCTAACTTGTAACCTTTTTCTCATTTGCACGTACCCAGGCCACCCAGGCAACACATGTGGCCGAGGAATGGGTTGATCAGGCCCTCTACGAGAAGAAGGAGGAAGAGTCTAAACACTACGTTGCCTAGAAGGCCTAAGCTCAGACAGACAAAAAATTAAAGGAAACTCTCTCTAAATTGTCTGAGTGTGACAAGGCCAGAAAGAGTGCCAAGGCCTCGATAGAGAATTTTGAAAGGCAAGCCCGAGAACAACTCCACCACTTGAGAGAGGCAGAGAGTTAGCTCGCAATCGCTCAGGCTAAGATTTCTAAATTGAACAAGGAATTGGAGCAAAAGGCTGGGGAGATGAATAAGGTTGAGCAAGCTGCGTATGATCTGGGACAAAAAGAAACTGAAGCCCATCTCAAGTCCCAAATCCCAATGGTGTGCCGAAGCTTCTATCTTCGAACCTGGGTCGAGGCCTTAAATGCTGCCAGTGTAGACCCTTCTTCAGAACTAAGGAATCCAGAGAAGGTGTTTTACCCCCTAGCCATTAGAGTGCAAACATCTGCTCAATCTCCTCTTAACATCATTGCTACTACACAGCCTTCCCCAGCCAAGAATCCACCTCCGAAGTCCAGCATGTCTGCCCTTCCTACCTCCACTGTTGCAGCCGAGACTCCTTCTTTGGAGAAGGATTCGACCTTGACTGAAGCAACTCCTCTTACATCATAACCTATCGCTAAAGGGCAACTCTCAGAAGAGGTAGAGAAACAAAAGACACCTGAGGCTCTAGGGACATAGTAGATGCTAGGCTGAAACACTATTTTGTTTTTTTTGTTTTTTTTTATTATTATTTTTTTTTTTTTTGTGTTATGGCCTTAAGTACTATGGTCCCTTCCTTATATATAAATATATATATATATATATTTTTGTACTGAAGTTAATGAACATTTTAACTTGTTAATGAAAAAACTTAAATTCCTGCTTTATTATATATACTTCTTCTTTTTTTAACTCACCACTTTGCTGCCCAGGGTATCAAATCTCTCTAGGTTTAACCATTGCCATAAATAAAACTAAGAACAAGAATCTTCAAACTAAACCGCCCGAAGTTTCTTACTTAAACAAAAACTTACTCGAACATATTAAAATAAATGAACTAATCAGCCCCGAATAGATGACTTATAACCTCAAATAGGCGCTAATTTACTCAAGGTAAGCAATCCGAGGAATGTAACCTGACCTAGGTTCTGTTTAACCCATAACCATTTAGGTGTTAATTTACCCAAGGCAGGTGATCCGAGGGATCAAATCTGACCGAGGTTCTATTTAACCCGTAATCAAATTATTTGAAACACTTTTAATCAAAACAAAGAATGCAACAAAGCTGATCAATACCTCGTGACTGTCCATATATATAATTGTTTACAAAACATGCAACTAATAATAATATTTCCGTAAGTTATTTACATTCCATGGTCGAGGAACCACAACCCCATCTAGATCTTCCAACCGATAAGCCCCCGTTCCGGCTACAAAGGTTACCCGGTAAGGCCCTTCCCAATTAGGACCCAGTTTTCCCTAAGAGAGATTCTTCATATTTTCCAACCACCCTTCGCAAAACGAGATCTCCTGGAATGAACACCCTAACTTTTATCCCTTTATCAAATCCTTGCCTAAGTTTCTATTGGTACTGCGCTAATCTGACTGTAGCTATTTCCCTTCATTCCTTGGCTAAGTCGAGATCAAAGGATAATAGTCGTTCATTGCTGCCACCGAGGAGTTGGTCAGACCTTAATGTTGGGAAACCTGTTTCTATAGGGATAACTGCTTCAGACCCATACGTCATGGAAAACGAGGTCTCGCCCATAGATCTTCTAAGAGTTATGCGATACGTCCATAAAATATGGGGCAGCTCATCCACCCATTTTCCTTTAGCGTCTTCCAATCTTTTCTTTAAATCATCCATAATAACTTTGTTTGTGGCCTCTGCTTGTCCATTACCTTGTGGGTATGATGGGGTGGAATACCTATTCTTTATCCCTAAGTCACAACAGTACCTCTGAAAGGCTTTACTATCAAATTGAAGCCCATTATCTGAGATAAGAATGTTCAAAACTCCAAACCTCGTCACAATATTTCACCACACGAATCTTTTGACATCTTGATCTCGGATGTTTACCAATGGTTCAGCCTCAACCCACTTGGTGAAATAATCAGTTGCAACAAAAAGATATCTTCGATTCCCTGTTGCCTTAGGGAAAGGCCCCATGATATCCAGCCTCCATTGTGCAAAAGGCCAAGGGCTGCTTAATGGGTTCAGCACTCCCCCTGGTTGATGGATGTTAGGAGCATATCTCTGACACTGATCGCATTTCTTAACATATTCTTGAGAGGACTTCTGCATGCTCGGCCACCAATAACCTTATGTTAAAGCTCTATGGGCAAGTGACCTACCCCCGTATGACTACCACAAATTCCCTCATGCAACTCTTCCAGCAGTATTTCTACTGCCTCAAGATGAATACACAGTAGGTACGGTCCCGACTATGAGCGTTTGTATAGTTTCTGATCCTCGGATAGCCAAAACCTTGGTGCCTTCCTACAAATTCTCTCTGCCTCAGTTTTGTCCTCAAGTAATATTCCACTCTTAAGGAACGTAAACAGTGGATCCATCCAACTTAGGCCCATTCGAGTGAAGTGAACTCCAACCGGAACCAGTACATCATAGGCAAGTAACGCATAATCCTCCACTAGTATAATCCTAGGAAGATTCTCCCTACTTGTGGTAGCTAGAGTTGCAAGTGAATTAGCTTGAGAATTTTTACTTCGAGGAACCTATTCAAGCGTAAAAGAATGAAAGCCCCCCGACAAACGTTTAACTTGATTCAAGTACCAAAGTATCCTCGGGTCTTTAGCTTCAAAATCACCCTGAACCTGTCCTACTATGAGTCTTGAATCACAATACGCCTTGATAATCTTACATCCGAGTTTCTGCATAGCAATTAACCCTGCCAATAGAGCTTCGTATTTTGCCTCATTATTTATTGCAAAAAAGCCAAGTCTCAGAGACTTTTCTAAAGTACTTCCATCCGGTGAGATCATCACAATTCCTATCCCTGATCCCTTCTGGTTGGCCGTTTTATCCACAAATAGTTGCCAAACTTGCTAAACTCCCACTAAGCCCACTCTCAATGCTTCCTTGGGCTTTGCTCCATCCTTTGAGTCACTTAACTCCTCGGTAAATTCTGCTACCAAATCCGCCAGAACTTGGCCTTTCGTAGCCGTTCGGGGAAGATACTTAGTGTCAAATGCACCAAGCATAGTTCCCGATTTGGCCACACTTCCTGTATAATCCAACCTTTGAAGCAATGCTTGTAAGGGCAACTAGGTCAGGGCGATCACGATGTGGGCCTAGAAGTAATGGGGCAGCTTCTTGGTGGCATGGATGATAGCAAGAATTGCCTTCTCCAGGTGGAGATACCTGACCTCGGCCTCCTGAAGGGATTTGCTAACATAGTACACCGGTTTCTGAATTCCTTCATCCACTCGTATTAAGACCAAACTCACTGCATGCTCAGCAATAGCCATATATGCATACAAAACCTTCTTTTTCTCTGGCCTAGACAAGATTGGTGGATGAGCAAAATACGCTTTCAATTCTTCAAAAGCCTTATCACATTCCTCAGACCACGAAAAATCCTTCCATTTATGAAATAGTTGAAAGAATGGTCTACACCGCTCAACGAACCTTGATATAAACCGATTCAAAGCTGCTGTCATCCCAGTAAGGCGCTGAACTTCCTTCGGATTCCGAGGAGGATGCAAATCGTGAATAGCCTTAATCTGGTCGGGATTAACCTCAATCCTTCGATGGGTGATCATGTAGCCCAAAAACTTTCCAGATCCTACACCAAAAGAGCACTTAGAAGCGTTTAAACGTAACTTATGCTTTCTTAAGATTGCAAAAATTTCACCAAGATCTGACAGATGCTTGGACTCTTCTTTACTTTTAACCACCATGTCGTTGATGTATGCCTCCACATTCTTTCCCAACTGGCTCTCAAACATTCTAGTCACCATTCCTTAATATGTAGACCCCGCATTCTTTAGTCCGAATGGCATTACTCTATAGTGGTAATTTTCCGTCGGGGTAAGGAAGGCTGTTTTCTCTTGGTCTGGGAGCACTAGCGGGATTTGATGGTAGGCTTGAAAAGCATCAAGGAAACTCAACCTAGGATGTCCATATGTTGCATTAACTAACTGATCTATTCTCGGGACAGGAAATGGGTCCTTTGGACAGGCTTTGTTAATATCTGTAAAATCCACGCACACTCTTAATTTCCCGACTTCTTCTTTACCACCACGGTATTAGCCAACCACTTAGGATAGAAGACCTCTTTCATTGCTCTCGCTTACTTAAGCTTACGGACCTCATCCTTTACTGCCTCAGAATGTTCTTTAGACGAACGCCGAGTTAGTTGTTTCTTCAGGATAGCCTTGGGGTTAACATTTAAGTGGTGAGAGATAAACTCGGGATCAACCCCAGGTGCTTCATATGTACTCCACGCAAAAATATCCAAATTACCCTTCAGAAAGTCTACCAGCTGCTTTTTATCCTTTACTAGGAGTTGAATCCCAACTTGAAAGTATTTATCCATATCCGCCTCAATGATGACCCTTTCCAACTTCTCACATGATACTGGACTATCTGAGTAGGCCGATGATCCGAGCTGTGGTTGCTACAATGTCAGCGCCACTTCTGAAGAGCCAATTTCAGCAACACATTGATCAACTGCTGCTACCATACATTGTCTAGTCATTGATTGGCATCCTACCAGCTTGGCCACCCCCTCATTGGTAGGATATTTTACCTTAACATGCAACGTGGATGAGACCGCCACCATGGAATGTAGCCACGGTCTGGCCAGGATGGCTATATATGGCGAAAAAGCATCCACCACTATGAAATTCACGCTTACCACCTTATCCCCAATCTGCACAAGCAATCCGATCATCCCCTTCAGAATAGTAGTGTTTACATCGAACCCGATCAACAAAACATCATACTGGTCAAAATCCTCAAGTTTGAGTCTTAGACCTTTAAATAAGTCGGGGTACATAATCTTTGCCCCACTGCCTTGATTAACCATTACCCTTTTGACATCGAACCCTGCTATCCGCAAGGTTACCATTAGGGCATCATCGTGTGGCTGTATCGCTCCCAACTTGTCTTCCTCGAAAAATCCTATGATTGGCTACTTCGAAACCTTGGACCTCTTACATGGTGCCTCTTCTTCTGATCCTACCATTCGTGGCGACACTACCAATACCCCACTAACTGGTTGGTTTTTTTTCTCGGGGTTGTGAAAATAACATTTATCGTTCCTAAGGATGACCGAGGTATGCCACTTCCCTGTGGTCTTGCTGCGAGCTGATTTCCTTGACTATTTGGCTGCTGCAAAAATTGTTTCAACTTACTAGCTTTAATCAACTGATCAAGGAAGGCTTGCAAAACTGTACATTCCTCGGTCCTGGTGGTACTAACAATACAAATTCTAGTTTCTTTTAGTTGGGTTTCCTTCCATCTTATTTAGCCATTTGAAGTAGGGCTCATGCTTAATCTTCTCTAGCACTTGATATATCGACTCTTTGAACACCAAGTTCACCACTTGAGGACTAGCGACATTATGGGATGTTTGACTATAAAACTCCCTCCTCGGCCAGGAAGACGTAAACCGGCCTGTCGAGCTATACCTTCGATCAGTGGTGAAAGCCTTAGCTTTGCCTTTGCTAGAGCTCTGGTTGTCCTCAATCCTTTTATGCTCCTCAATCTAATCCATCAATTGATGCATACCCCGAGGCGGTTTCATGGTAAGTGACTTCCATAGGTCGAAGTGTGTAGGAAGACCCACTTTGAAGGTTCGTACAGCGACGTCCTCAAAATCTCCATCAATTTCATTATAAATGTCCTAGTATCTATCAGAATAATCTTCAAGGTCTCCCGTTCTCTCATCGACATCAAAAGTAAAGAGTCTAAAGGCCTAGGAACTCGACTACAGGTTACAAATCTAGCCCTAAAGGCCCTTGTAACTCCTTATAGGAATGTATTGACCCTTCTTCAAGGCTGTCAAACCACCTCATGGCAACCAGCCTAAGGCTCGAGGGGAAGACCTTACACATTAAGGCTTTATTCTTTGAGCGAATGGCCATCCTCTGGTTAAAATGGCTAACGTGTTCGACAAGATCGGTTTTACTGTTATAGATGGTGAAAGTAGGCTAATTAAAGCGATGAGGGTGCTCGGCTTACTCAATACACCGAGAAAATAGGGAGTGGGATATTTGAAGGAGAGCCTTTCCCATAGCATCATGCCCCTGGCCTCTCCTTGGTGGAGTTTTGGATTTCCTACGATAGTATTTTCGTCCCGAAGTATGACGGGATGACGACATGAACGATTCACTAGGTGGAATCTTGCTTCTAGATTGGTAACTTCCATCACTTCCATTACTTAAATTTTGGTCTGGAGAAAGGATCCTATCTTCCCTTATTCGAGTTCAGTGACGATGACGAAGACGTCGACGTAACCGCTCCACCTTCTACTCTAAGTTATAGACCTCTTCATCACGCGAATGTTGACTAGCCTCATGCTATCCAGTTCGTTCAGAATGAAAAGGAGGTGCTCTCTGGCTATGAGTGTGAGCCATATCTCGATCCCTCCTACGTTCAAGATTAACAAAATGATCTCTGCGTTGAGAGCCATTGGACTCCAATGATCCACTGCGCCTAGGACCAACCATAACTATGAGATTTGCACAGGTATTTCAGTAGACTTTCCCACAGACGGTGCCAATTGTGGCGAGTCAAAAGTAGGTTGGATTTTAATTCAGTTACTGTTCACTCACACAATTAATTTGTAGAGATGGGATACAAGATCAACCTTTAAGTACCCTTTCTGTAACAAGAGATGAAAGTTAGAATAAAATACTCTATGCGAAGTGGTATCATTCAAGTGGAAATAGCCTAAAACTTGGCTAAGTGGTCGTCCTCGGGTTCAGTCCGAGAATGAAGGTACAATTGAATGGTTTTTCTCTCTTTTTTGTTTCTCTCCTCAATCTCCGGTCCCCCTGATCCAGGTGCTTCTTGGCTTTACATATATTAGCAAGGATATATCTGAATCTTACATTTGGAGGGTTGTGATCAGACTTTCTTGATACTTGTCCCATCAAGACCTTGCTAGAAGGTTTTTACACCAGAATATGAGCTGTGAGGGACACTATTTATGGTCATTTCCCCATTAATTCGGCCAGTTAAGTGGTTGTAGTGCATTTAATGTGGAGGGGATAGCTGCCTTGTCCTTCCTTTTTCTTCTCTTTCTTGTTCAGTACCAAATAACCTTTGTCCCCCGGGAGTTGCACCGTGCTCCCTTCATCCCTGATTCTTGGCCTTCCCGAGGTTAAGTAGGAGCCCTCGGCATCTTCATCAACGGCAACATCCCGAACTCCTTATTAGTTAAATAAGTCCTCTTTGTAAAGTTCCCCTCCTTGGAAATGATCTTATTTTCTTTATTAACTGCTTTCGATCCTCGTCCCCCCACAAGTATCTTTATGTATAATTGAGCTTGTTAAGCCTTGTGTGGTTCTTTGTGTGATTGTTGATTAATAATTAATCATATGGACTCTAGATCTAAGTAACTCATTTTGACGGTTTTGACTAAAATTCCTAAGAGACAAGGGCAGCACCACACACTCTTTAGGGGGTTCAAATGAACCCCCTGGCTTAAATTTATATATATATGTGTGTGTGTGTAATATTTTTTTTGCTAGTTTAACTTACCTTAAAAAATAATTTTGCACCATGATTTAAATCTTGCACACTTTCATCACACATGTCTCCAATTTTAAGAGTAAATAATAAGTGTTTGTAAGTTGTATGTGTCTTACTCTTTATTATAAACTAGTGTATAGCCCTGTGCATGTGCACGAGTACAATTAAAAATAATTACAATTATTCAATTCAGATTATACATTTTTTTAGAAGAGATTCAAATATTACATGATATTAGTTTACATTTTTTTTAAACCATGCATTTCTAAAATATGTAATGGACGTTTACATTTTTTTTGCACTCAATAATTCACTTGCCACAAAATTAAAAACTTAGATGGACACGTGATGGAAAATTAGACTCCAATTGAAATCAAATTTAGAATCTAATTAGATTTGGACTCTTTAATTTTCACACTCAATAATTCACTTTGTACAAAATTAAAAATTAAATAGGACACATGGCACAAAATTGAGAATCCAATTAAAATCTAATTGGATTTTCTCTGAGTTTGACTATTAATATATATATATATATATATTTTGGGGGTTGCTTTTAGGGATTTAATTCTCTACTAATGAGATGTGAGTGGGAGGTGTTAATGTAATGATTGGAATCTCAGTAGTGTTCATTAATCATGCTTGGGCTCGTCCATCCAAACTGACCCTAAGGAGCGTTTTTAAACAGCAAAACGCTGGAATAGCCCGAAAAAGCGTTGGTATAGGCCAAAAAGGCCTATCCCGGCACTTTGTAGCGCTACGCAATGAGTGTGGCAATAGGTTCGCCTGACCTACACCAACGCTTTTAAAAGCGTCGGTATAGGTCCCAACGTTTTCAAAACTCTATTCCAGCGCTTTTTAAACCGCTACTATAGGTTATTTTTTCTTCTTTAAATATAGACTATATCAGCAGTTTAAAAGCGCCAGGATAGGTCTTTTTTAAATATAGCCTATAGCAGCGGTTTTAAAAGCACTACTATTGGTTTTTTTTAAATACTGGCTATAGTGATAGTTTCAAAAGCGCCGCTATAAGCGCTAATATAGGCATTTTGTAATACAGGCTAAAAAGGCCTATAGCGGCAATTTCAAAAGCACCGCTATAGGTCCTTTTAAAAAAAAAATAAATTGGCAAAAATATTTTCCTTGCATTTTGTTTTCCAAACCTGTTTATAGCTAAACAAAAATTAATATAAAATAAATTACTAGATCTAGTTGACACACGCCAATATAGACCCCACAATAATCAAACATATTCAAACTATCAAATTAATATAATACAATAATACAATTTCTTAGCTATAATAATTGTTATGCCTAATACAAGACATTCCAAATGTCTAGAATGTTATATCACAGTTGCAAAAAAAAAAAAAAAAAAAAAAAAAAAAAAAAAAACCACAAGCTAGATGATTGATTTTGCGCAATAGGAGAATGATCACCCGCTTCATCAAGTTCATTTAATGACAACGTTGCTAAATAACACAATAGGAATGCAAATCATAACCTTATATAACAATTATCACAACCAAAAGTCAAGTAATCTAATTGTATACCTCATAAAGGTAATTTACCAAACACTTGGCATGCAACAAGCATAATACTCACATTCAAATATGTCAAAACCATCTCAAATGCAAAGGAAGACACTTTAAAATAAATTTATCTCGCCCCACAGAGACCAATTTTTTCCATTTATTTTTTTGGTGCATTCGCATTAAACATTGGTCACTAAATTTGTGACTCTACGACCTCAAGGAGAAGTGGAGAACACATGCATACCATGTCAATGCACTATAAAATCTAAGAAACAACTGAGACATTACAATATTGAGTAAAACTTATATCAAAACCAAATACTATGAACAGAGAAAAAAAATTCACAAAACAAGTATAAAGAACGCATGCAATAGAGAAAAGAAAGAGAGTCACCTTCATCAGCTGCAACTACAAAAGCTGCTAAGAGAAAAAGAAGATGATGTTTCTTATCCTGCAAAAGCTAAGTCTAATTTACATTGACAGCGCATTGGTGCAAGTTTAAACTACAGTTGAGATGCCAAGTGTAAACCATCAACTCCCTTTTCAAAAAATTTAGTTTCTTATGAAATATCAGGGAAAGATAATCAACTTTAATTCAAAAGATTGGCCAATTTCTTAAGATTCCTCTAGTAAAACTCCATATTATCAGAGAAGTGCAATAGCGGACTCACCTGTTCTTTACGCTGCTGGACCACAGTTTCGTCTTCTTCTAGAGGTTTTTTAGGTAAATAATATATTGGAGGTTCTGCCTTGGTCCTGAAAAAAAAAAATCCCACAGCCAATCAGCAACCAGTAAAATATGGGACATTAATTAACTGTGTAATTCTACCTAAAGCCCTTCAATGAAGCAGGAACCATCCACTGATCAAAATGCTTCATCACTACAATCCACATGAAGAGAAACTTATCTTTGTCTCAATAAAATTCTATGGACACTTTTGGACCAAAATTAAACATAACCTGCAATAGAAATAGAGTACAAAAAGATTTCATTAGAAATAGCGTACTAGGGCTCTCAATTGTCAAGGATGGTCACATGCCAAAACAATTTTGCAATAAAAAATGACCATGAAAAATTAATATCTGAAGAAAATCTACCTTATAAAATTGCAAATTTTTTTATGGTGGTCACTCCACTGAAGAAATAACAATTCCAACTTTTTTGTTCTATCTTCACAACTACACGTGCTCTGAGAGTCTAAATAAAACAAAAGGACAAGAATTAGATATTGAGTAAGGATCATAATAAAAGATCACCTTTGAAGCTTGTACATAACACTACTAAGGCATGGGAGAATGCATAAGTAGTTGAATCTGGACCTTACACGTGGAATGGCTGTGAGCAAAGGAAGAGGAAGCGTTGGCTAAGGGATTTTGTCTTGGTCTGTACTAAAGGCGTGACTGCCTTGGGAAGGAAGTAAGATTTGCACTTGACATGGTACTCAAGCGCTCACAAAAAGGGAGATGGTGACTTTCTAAGATTAGAAGCTATGAGGACACCCCTTATTGGTTGAATGCATGTTGAACCACATCAGAGACACGTGTATCAATCATAATACTCCTGATGTCCTTCTCAATATCCAGGACTTGTTTCCCAAGCAGTGGCAAGGCCACCTACCCATGGGTCCCAATGCCACATTGGCGCAATTCCTATCCTCTAGTTAGCAGATAATATCACAACTGTGCAAAGGTCCTAAGTAAGGAAATGATGACTTGACACCTGTCCTTGTACTCAGCCATATTTCTCAGATTATAAGAGGAACATGCAGCTATATTAGGGGCAAGAACCCCAGAACAAAAAGGAGAGATTTGAGAAAAGAGAGTAGAGAGTTGGTAGGAGAGAGGAACAATCTTGTTGTAAGAAATCAACCACTTTTCACACATAATACGATTTGAGCAGAGCAAGAACATTACATTCTTGCTCAAACTGTGGTTTTTCATCCCTTCTCTAGGGTTTTCCACGTACATCATGTGTTTCTTTCAACATTACTTTCTTCTTGTTGTTTAAATGTGCGTCTTTTTCATGTCCTACCATCACTTTCTCTTTCTTGTTCAAGTGTCATGTGAAAGCTAGCACCTTGTCAAGTTTTCTCATGTAGATGTACTGTTAAATAACTTATTTTACTTCCCTATATAAGCTCAAATTTAACTTGCACGTACAAAGCTTCAATATGTGTAAATAAAAGGTTATAATAAACAACAAACCAGATCTCACCTCCTTTTTCGGCAATTTGCTCACGCTCTTGTTGCCTCAGCTTCTTGCTTTCTTCACGTGCTCTGCTTAGCCTGAATAATATTTAAGGAATTTATGTTTCATAAAACAATTTCATTGTTAAACTCAAGATGAAAACCATCCAAAACAATCATAACTGACTTGGGCCTCTTGTCTCAAATACTCGCTTTAGTCATAACTCACTTCCTTCACAACTAATAATCCCTAGGAAACAGTGAACCATAGATGTTTAAACTATTGACTTGTGGTGGATTATCTCCTAAAATATTCATTAATAAAAGGAAAAAAATATGTATATTCTTTTCGTCCTTGAAATATAGCACATGGTTTTGATAACCATAGTTATCAAATTCAGATACGAAATTCATTTCATCAAGTCTTAAACCACTGTATCATTCTGTCCATATTGTCAACTCTCAACTCCTCTAAATGGGCTTAAGTTTATTTTGTCCAGCCCAAGTATACCAAAGAATATTAAATTTCCCTCAACAAAGCACTAACCACTAGCGTATTTATTATATTATATTCACTGATTTTCTTTTTCTTTTTTTGATAAGTTTTAGCCCCAGGAGAGCCCATATATCCCAAAGAATATTAAAATTTCCCTCAACAAAGCACTAAGCTACTAACCACCAGTGTCCTTACAGCTACTTGGCAAATCCACCACTTCTAAGCCCAATTTTATTATACAATGTATGATTTATATATTAATAATCTAGTGCAAATTTGACTCTTCTCCTCTAATAAGATGCACTTCAAAAAATGGGTCCTGGTCCAATGACTTAGAAATCATTCCCACCAATTTTTTTGACGACATATGTACTTCTCCAGTTACAGCAACAAAGTCAATTATTTTTGTCCTCAACAAAACTTCATTACGATAACAACAGTTTCAATCATATACAAATGTTTAAGAAAACACAGGGAAGAATTTATCATGAAGTAAACCAGGAAGTTTAAAAACAATTTAAAGACCATGATAACGGTAACAATAAGTCAATAAGATTCAGCCTGTAAATTGAACTAACAACTTCTAATTGTCAATATAGTTAATGTCCCAATTTCTATTGAAAATCAAGCAACTATCATACACATACCTCTAACGTCCCCAAAAGCTGCCCCAGCATTCTTTTGTTCCTATTAACCAACCCTCATTCTTCGGCAATACCCTCGGAACATGCTCTGTCATTGGAGCTTCAGAATCCTAGCAATTGAAAAAAATATATATGAAAGAATTAAGACTTAGCTCCAAACCAAAACTCCTCAAGAAGAGCTTGACAACGTTGTGAGGCTGTAGGGGTTCCAGAACAATGGCTTCCGCCGGTTCTGTCAGAGGAGGAGGTGCCACCACTTCGACCATGGCTACCTGTGCAAAACCACAAAGGTATTACAAACAGAGATAAAAACTTAAGAAAATCAGAGATAGTGAGAATGAGAGAGAGATTTACTTTTTGGTCCGAGAGGAAGAACTAAGCTAAACCCTAAAAGGAGTGGCTGCGCTTAGATATCTCTCTCTGGGAGTTGGCCGGTGAAGAGTGGAGGAAGATCGGCGAGCTGGGTCGGTGGAAGGGCTGGGGAGATGGGTCGGCGTGGGTTTGAGGCAAGTGGGCTCGGAAATGAGTCGGCGTGGGTTTGTGGCGAGTGGGCTCGTGCAGATCGGCGATGAAGGAAAGGGAGATGCGGCGGCGACGGCAACGATTGGGAGGGAGAGGGAGAGAGTTTGGTGAGAGGAAGCGGGTATGAGTTAAGAAGAAAAATAGGTTAAGACCTATTACAACGACATTTTGGACTTATTATGGCAAAGTAAAACCGCTGCAATAGGTTTTAAAGCTATTATGGCGAGTTTTTTACTTATTGCAGTGACTTTAAACCGCCACAATAAATCAAGCAATTTTCAAATTATTTATAAAAAATTTTGAAAGCCTGGTTTTTTACTTCAGACCTATAGTGACAGTTTTAAAATCGCCACTATAATTATAAAAGGGGCGTTTTAAAACCGTCGAAATAAGTTATTTCAAAATAAAAAAATATTTAAAAAAATACCAAAAATAGATGAAGACCTAGACCTTCAATTTTTTTTTTTTTTTGGGGAATACTAAGTGATGATGTAATAAAAATAGTTGTATCTCGTCCATATCAGTCGTCCAAAGAAAGGGCGCAGAAGGAGCATGGTTGTCCATGACAACCTCGTCCGTCCATCCTTAAAGGACGGACGAGGTTATTGCACCCCGAACGCGTTGAGCCTTAGATGACTCAAATTACCACCAGGCATGAGAGAGTCGAACCAGTATAAGTCCAACAAACCGTCGCGGAATGCAGATCCAAATAATGTAACTTCCATAGCGGTTATGGAAGTTACCTCCGAATCTTTCGAACTCCTCAACAATAGGAACGGTTACCAACCAAGTAACCGTTCCTCGCATGCTATATAAGCACTCGCCAACGAGAGGGTAATTCATTCAGACACTTCCACAGAAAACATATATACTTCCTTTTTACTTGAAATTAGGGGATTGACTGACTTTATCATCGGAGGACCTTTGGCCGGCCTCCACCGGTCTCCTCTGACTTTGTGTTCATCTTTTCAGGATATTCCAAATAACACAAATCATCAACGTTCGAGACATTCAGCCATACCGATTTCCTTGTGATCATCAGTTGGCGTCGTCTGTGGGGAATGGTTTTGTTAGATTTCATCTTCGAGTTCTACAATTCCTTTCTCTAACAAAAAGGCTGCAATGGTTCGGACAAGATCAAGGGCTACTAGTCCAGGCCATCAAGAGAGTAGGGATGCCTCTAGCAATCCTTACTGCGATCGTTAATCTACGCCTGTAGTCCCACCATCCTCTGTTCAACATGTGCAATCCATGGCAGCCGCTATGGCAGAATTAACTCGCCAGAACCAAGAACTGACAAGGGAGATTAATCTCAAGAGGCAGCGGAATGAGGCATATGGAGAAGAACAAGGCCAGAGCCAAGGAGATGGAACAAACGCTGAGCCTAAAAGCCAATCAAGGGGCACCGCATCAAGAAGGGTGCCACATTTGGAAAGAGAGATCGACCAGATGAGGAAGGTTATGGATGAGATGCGGGAGAACATGAGAAGAGCAAATCCCGTAGAGGATCTAGTTCACCGGACAGACTCCCCCTTTATAGCTACCATCAATGGTCACCTCTTGCCTCCAAAATTCAAGATGTCTTCCTTAGATTCGTATGATGGAACGCGTGACCCATTTGATCACATTACCACTTTTAAGACTACGATGCACCTTCAAGGGGTCCCTGATGAGATTATATGCAGAGGTTTTCCTACCATTCTCAAAGGACCGGCACGGGTATGGTTCAGCAAAATACCCCCGAATACAGTGGGTTCGTTTGAAGAATTGAGTAAGTTATTTGTCAATAATTTCATACGGGGACAAAGACACAAACGTTCCTCGTCTAGCCTGTTAACTATAGAGTAGGGGGAGAATGAAAGTCTGCGGTCCTTTATCACTCGTTTCAACAGGGAAGCCCTGACGGTGGATGAAGTGGATGACAAACTACTCTTGGCGGCCTTTCACAATGGGGTAAATTCTGATTTGTTCATCCACAAGCTTTATGAGAAGGAACCTCAGTCCATGGCTGAACTTGTCCATTCAACCCAGAACTTTATGAATGCAGAAGACGCAAGCATAGCTAAGAAGAGGAAGAGAGCTGAGAGAATGGAAGTGAATCCCATGCGTCACTCCGAACAGGGCCCTCGTCCAAAGAAAGGACGGACAGAAGATAAAAAAGACTGAGATGGTAAAAAGGTTGGTCCATCAGCACGGAGTCAACAATACACACCACTGAACATGCCGCTCGAGCAAGTCCTTATGCACATTAAGGACGATCCTTCCTTGAAATGGCCGGAGAAAATGACAGGAGACCTCAATAAGCGCAATAGAAATAAGTATTGTCGCTTCCATAGAGACCACGGGCATGATACGGACGAGTGTTTTGATCTAAAGCAGCAGATTGAGAATCTTATAAGGCAGGGAAAGTTAAGGAGTTTTCTTGGACGAGACACAAGGAAGAGAAATTGAAGGGTAAAGTAGAAGAGTCGTCACGACCACCGCTCGGAGAAATCAGAGTTATCATAAGGGGAAGTTCAACAGGCCAGTCGTCCAAGTCCAAGAAGGCATACCTGAAGATAGTGCAAAGCGTTCAACTCTCTGGACGAGCACCCAGAGCAAGAACCATGGATGAGCAAGCCATTACATTCACGGAGGAGGACGCTGAAAGAATTCACCATTCTCACGACGATGCTATCGTCATTACCTTGCTTATTGCTGACTACATGACCAGAAGGGTACTGGTGGATAATGGAAGCTCGACGGACATTTTGTACTTTCCAGCTTTTCAGCAGATGAGACTAGGACGAGACCGACTTCGTCCAGTGAATTCCCCCTGGTAAGTTTCGGTGGAATGAAGGTGCAACCTGTGGGTACTATTACATTACTAGTGGTAGTGGGGGCATATCCACAGCAAATCACCAAAGACGTGAATTTTCTTGTGGTAGACTGTTCATCCTCCTACAACGCCATAATTGGAAGGCCAACTATAAACAGTTGGAAGACTGTTACATCTACTTACCACCTGTCGGTCAAGTTTCTAACAAATTATGGAGTAGGACAAGTACAAGGTGACCAACTAGCAGCAAGAGAATGTTACCTGGCCATGTTGGCCACGGACGAGCAAGTTCAGACCATGAATATTGAAAAAAAGAGAATTGTGGCAGAACCCACCAAGGTGTTAGAAGATGTTTCCTTAGATGAGAACAACCCTGAGAGGTGCACCAGGATTGGGGCAGATCTAGAAGAAAAGATTAAGAAGGACCTCGTCCAGTTTTTGAAGAGAAACACTGATGTATTTGCTTGGAGTCATAAAGATATGTCGGGTATAGATCCTAGTGTCATCATCCATCGTCTAAATGTATGTCCTTCCTCCAAGCCAGTACAACAAAAGAAAAGGGTGTTTGCCCCTGAGAGAGATAATGCTATTAAAAACGAAGTTCAGAAGTTGATGGCAGTGAAGTTTATACGAGAAGTGTACTATCCAGATTGGTTGGCCAATGTAGTAATGGTCAAAAAGGCGAACGGCAAGTGGAGAATGTGTGTAGATTTTATTGATCTAAACAAAGCTTGCCCCAAGGATAGCTATCCATTGCCACGCATTGATCAACTGGTGGATTCTACCGCAGAACACAAATTACTTAGTTTTATGAATGCTTTCTCAGGATACAACCAAATAAGGATGGACGAGGCTGACCAGGAGAAGACATCCTTTGTTACTAGTCAAGGCTTATTCTATTATGAAATGATGCCCTTTGGCTTGAAAAACACTAGAGCAACATACCAACGACGGGTCAACCACATGTTCCATCCTCAGATTGGACGAAATGTAGAAGTCTATGTGGATGACATGTTGGTGAAAAGCCTAGATGAGGGAAAACATCTGAACGACCTGCAAAAGACCTTCAATAAACTCAGGCGGTACAATATGAAGTTAAATCCTAGCAAGTGCGCTTTTGGAGTAGCGTCAGGAAAATTTCTTGGATTCATGGTTTCACACAGAGGGATCGAGGCAAACCCGGAAAAGATTAAAGCCATTCTAGATATGAAGCCTCCGCAAAATATCAAAGAAGTCCAGTCTCTTACCGAGCGAGTTGCTGCCCTCAACAGGTTTGTTTCTAAAGCTACTGACAAATGTTTACCATTTTTCAAGGTTCTAAAGAAAGCATTTGATTGGACGGACGAGTGCCAAAGAGCCTTCCAAGACTTGAAGACGTATCTCGTTACAGCTCCGTTGCTAAGTCCGTCCGTGATGGGAGAAGAGTTATTTTTATACCTGGCAGTGACCCCGCACGCCGTGAGCTCAGCATTGATAAGAGAGGAAGGAAAACTACAAAAATCGGTGTACTATACTAGCCAGGCATTGAGAGGAGCAGAAGGACGATATCCGCTAATAGAAAAGCTAGCTTTCGCACTTATCACGGCTTCCAGGAAGCTAAGACACTACTTCCAAGCCCATGTAATCAATGTTATGACAGACCACCCGCTCAAGAAAGCCATGAACAAGCTGGAAGCCGCAGGACGATTGATCTAGTGGGCCGTCGAACTCAGTGAGTTTGACATCCGATACCAACCAAGGCATGCTATAAAGGCTTAGGCCCTGGCAGACTTTATTGTGGAGTTCACACCAAACTGCGATGACATAGAAGGAATGGAAGACAATAAGAAATGGGTCGTCCATGTGGATGGCTCGTCCACACAACATACAGGAGGAATAGGAGTGGTTTTGCAATCCTCTGAAGGAGATAAGTTGAAGCATAAGATCCATCTGCAATACCAAGCAACCAATAATGAAGTTGAGTATGAAGCCCTCCTTAAAGGGTTGGAACTGGCTAAGTCTGTGGAAGTGAAGTCAATACTCGTCCAAGGAGATTCTCAATTAGTCATGGGCCAAATAAATGGAACGTATGAGGCAAAGGAAGAACGAATGAAAAAATACTTAGAAAACATGTTGCGGCTTGTGAAGAAATTCAAGGAAGCTAACTTCATTCAAATCCCAAGAGAGGAGAACGTGGAAGCAGATACTTTAAAAAAGAAAGCCTCAGTGACTGGAGCCATGGACGAATTCGATGAAGTTCAATACGTCCCAAGTATAGATCTCCCTAAAGTACAGCAAATAGAGAATGAAGAAAATTGGATGACCCCAATAGTATCATACTTGAAGGACGGGAGGCTTCCGGAAGGGAAGAATAAGGCCAGAAAACTCAGGGTTAGAGCAGCCAGGTATGTCCTTATGGACGAAGTTCTGTACAAGAGAGGCTTTTCTCAACCTTATCTCAGATGTCTGGCTCCAGACGAGGCGAACTATGTGTTGAGGGAAGTTCATGAAGGAGCTTGTGGAAATCATTCGAGAGCCAGATCACTCATCCACAAGGTCGTCCGTGCAGGGTATTACTGGCCAACTGTCCAAGCAGATGCAAAAGCTTACGTCAAGGTATGTGACCAGTGCCAACGATTTAGTAATGTTTCCAGACAACCATCAAATATCTCACCCTAATGATGGCCTCGTGGCCCTTTGCTCAATGGGGCTTAGACATCCTGGGTCCTTTTCCCCTCGGAACCAGACAAATGAAATTTTTAGTGGTGGGGATAAACTATTTTACCAAGTGGGTGGAAGCAGAACCCTTAGCAAGTATCACGCAGCAGAACATAAATAACTTCGTCTGGAAGAACATAGTATGCAGGTTTGGGGTGCCCAAAGTACTAGTATCCGATAATGGAAGACAATTCGACAATGCCCTTTTCAGGGATTTCTGTGAATACTTTGGAATCCAAAATCATTATTCCTCCCCAGCCCACCCTCAAGCAAACGGTCAGGCCGAAGTTGCAAACCGATCCTTGTTGAAAATAATCAAGACTCGTCTTGAGGGGGCAAAGGGAGTATGGCCAGATGAGCTACCTAGCGTCCTATGGGCATACAGGACGACAGTGAGAACCCCTACGGGGGAAACACCTTTTAAGCTAGCCTATGGGAGCGAAGCGGTCATACCTGCGGAAGTGCACATGGCTAACCATAGGGTGATGTCATTTTAGGACAAGGATAATGAGGAGCAGCTCCGCTTGAACCTTGATCTGGTAGACGAGGTAAGGACAGATGCAAAACAAAGGACAGCAAGGTACAAAAACCTCATGGCTAGGAGATATGATGCAATGGTGAAGCCAAGACGATTCAACATAGGAGACCTCGTCCTAAAAAGGGTTTCTTTGGCAACCAAGAACCCAGCTCATGGGAAATTGGGACCTAACTGGGAAGGACCCTACAGAGTTGTCAACTATAAAAGACAAAGATCCTACTACTTGGAGGCCCTGGACGGGAGAAAATTGGAACATACTTGGAATGTTAAACACCTGAGGAGATACTACCAGTAAAGTGCCACCCTGAATGAGTATAGTTCTGGACAAAGACTGAAGCCCGCTCTTCTATTTATTTGTTTGCATGTTTTTAATAGTATTTCATTATTATTATGATATCATTATGGACGAAGTTATGGTCTGTATTTATTTTCACAATAGGCATTGGCTTCTTAGCACATGCCTCTTTGTTATTATGGTGTGATTATGGACGAAGTTATGGTTTGTATTTATTTTCATAGTAGGCATTGGCTTCTTAGCACATGCCTCGTCCGTGAACAATGTTTGTGGAATGTACATAATGTTGTGTAAATCCTTGATTTCCATACTTCTGTTCAAATCAACCAACGAGAAGGCTAAAAAGCTCGAGACGAGAAAATTCTCTAAACGTGGAGATGTAACGCCAATAAGCTTCCCTAAGGGTAAAGCAAAATCAAGGCACGCTCGTCCGAAGCAAAGGGCGAGGTAAAGACTGTACCTTGAGCAAATCACAGTAAGCCCAAGGCATACTCGTTCATATAATGGACGAGGTAAAGCATAATGCATATCCAGACTATACCTTGAGCAAGTCACAGTAAGCCCGAGGCATACTCATCCATATAATGGACGAGGTAAAGCATAATGCATATCCAGACCCAAGGCATACTCATCTATATAATGGACGAGGTAAAGCATAATGCATATCCAGACCATGGACGAGGAAATGCATAGACGAGTGTTTTAGACTCATCTAAGGAACCTAATAAAACAATCCAGTACATGGACAAGCAAAATGCAGGGTCTTATCCTTGCTTAACATGACATTCATTCAAGTCTAAGGACGAGTAATGCTGATAATTACTGTTTCATATAAACGAATTACACGTGAAATTCCAATGAAAATGGTAGAAGTATATATGAAATATGGACGAGTTAAGCATGAAGTCTTATATATGGAAATAGAAAGTTTTGTCCATGCATATATAAAAGAAAAGTAACAACATTCATTCAATTGTTTTAAGGGCGGACGACCAACGTCCAAACACCCTTACGAAAGTACTAGTTTAATAACTCGTCCTAAAAACCATGGACGAGCCTAATGTATTCGAGTTACATTAAAAGGTCCCAGAACTAAGGACCAAACAAAAACAAAAAGTAAAAATACAAAATTTAGTAAAAACTCGTCCTCAAGCAGGGGGGGCATTCACTTTGGGATCTTCTTTGTACGGCTGGGTAGATGCATCGTCCTCCACATTAACGTCCTCGGAGCTGGTTTGAAGAAGAGAACTAGTAGCAACATTCAAATTAAGCTAGATGGAGCTGAAGTCCACTTCAGGGAAGTTCTCAACAGCGTCCAACTTGAAATCCTCAAAACCTGTTGCGTAGTTACGATCCAATAAGTCTGTGAATTCTTTGGACGCCTTAAACTCAGCAACCACCTCTTCTTTCATCTTGGAGAGAAGAGCACTCAGCTTGTCATTCTTCTTTTGCATCTGATCAAGACGAGTATCTTTCTCCATTGCATCAGCTCTCAACTCCTCGATCAAATTTTGACGCTCCGTTGCCTTCTCCTTAGCCTTGGCAGCTATCCCAGTCCATTTCTTATTCTCGTCCTTAACCTTTTGGATTGTCGTCTCCAATAAGACCCTCGTCTTGTCCAACTCAATGGCTTGCCTTGATGCTGCAATGAACTTGGACATAGCCTATAAGGGATGGACAAAAATGCTGGGTTAGACGGCAAAAAATCATGAAATGATAAAGACAAGATGAGAGTAAGGTTACATACCTTAAAAAGATCATGAACACTTGAGTGTTCAAAATCCTTCAGAGACATGTTGTAACAGACATTTATGTCTTCGTCCTTCACAGCTTCCTTGAAGCGTTCCCAAGCCAAGTCCTCGTTTTCAATAATGCTCGAGGGAACCTTTAAAGGAGACTGGGACGAGACAGATGCAGTCGTCTTAGGAGGGGTCTTGGACGGGGTAGTCACAATTGGCGTGGATACATCCACATCAACTATTTGGACGAAGGGTTGGGACTGAGGAAGGTTAGGCTTAGCTACTTTGGACGACCCATGCTTAACCCTTTTGTCACGACAGCTGGGGAGACTTTCCAGATCCAAGTTTTTTAGTAGGGACTTCCTTTTGTCCCCAGCAGATGGACAAGCCTGGGATGGGATCTCAGGACGATTATCCCCAGCTTTTGGCTGAATCTGATTTTGGGCCTCAGGATGATCCCCCTCACTTGCAACCTATTTTCCTTTGTTTCCTTTCATTGTTGCCATTCCTTAAAAAAAAAAAAAAAAAAAAAAAAAGGAGAAAAGAGGGAGAACTTTTTAGAACTAAAACAAATTATGTGTAAAGCAAGTCTTGAGTTTGAAACTTACTTCTCCTTACTGTAATCTCGTGTGCAAGCGTCTCTTCAGAAGGATTAAGGCCTAATCCCCACTTAGCAAGTCGTCTAAGCATCACCAAAGAATGGAAATCCCTGTTTACGTGCAGACGAGCTCTGTGGACTCGGTCACGATGAAACTTGCTAAGAGAAGGTCGTCCAACAGCTGTAAAGGAACAAGTAAAAGTTAGGCATGAATGAAGAGGATATATATATATATATATAAAAATAAAAAAAAGGAGGGAGGGACTTACCCTTAGGACGAAGGTTCCCTAGGTCCCTAGTATAACGACCAAATGAGTCCCGGCCAACGTCCATAGGATTCCCAACCCAGAAGCCAGAGACGAAGAAAAACTCCGTTTTCCATTTTCTGTCAGACGAGGGCAGGGACCTAATCAGTCTACAATCTTTGCCCCTGGCTGTAAACTGGTAAAAGCCAAGGGACTGATGAATTTCTAAGGGTTTATAACAGTAAAAGAACTCGTCTACAGTAAGAGGACGGTCCCCTCCGAATACCTCCCTCCACAAAACTTGCATAGAGATGATCAATCTCCATGCGTTAGGGTTGAACTGACATATTCCTAAACCTAACCTAATTAATAACTCCTTAGTAAAAGCATTCAAAGGAAACCTCAGACCCCTCAAAAGATAAGCTTCATAGACGCCTATCCCAAAATGAGAATCACAGCACCATTCTCCACAGATGGGCAACCTAGGGTTAAGCTCGTCTGGGATCTGATACCATGTCCTAAGATTATTTAGTCTTTGCTCGTCTGTTTTGGAAAGGATCTCTACTGTACAACTATACACAGTGACCTCTTCCTCGTCCAAAGAGCCAGACGGAGGGACGTTGGACGAGGTGCCTGCCTAAGACCCCGATGCCTTTCTAAGCTCTTCTTGTATGGCCTCCAAGGGAAACCCAGGGACGCCAGAAACATATTCCTCGTCCGTGGAGTTCCCCCCATTCTCGTCTGTGGAATTCCCCCCATTCTCGTCTGTGGAGTTCCCCCTACTACTATTACTGGAGCCACTAGAACTTGTACTCTGACTACTTTCGTCTTGATACTCGTCTATAGCTTTCTCTAAACTATCACTAGACAACATTTTCGAAAAAGATCAAAAGAGAAACCTAAAAGATGAGAGAAGAAGAAATACCTGGCTCTAAGACGAACAAAGGCTATGGACGCGAGGAAACTCCTAGACGAGGCTCTAGACGAGGAATGTCAAAGAAAAAAAAAATCTCGGAAATGTGAAGGGTAGTAGGGGCAGCTGACCTGGGCATTTAATACGACACAACCAATCAGGAAGTGACACGTGGCGTTCACCTCGAAAAAATGAATCGACGGGACTTATCGCCAATGAAATGGTGACACGTGGCACGTCAACTCACACCAGTTGCACACATTCAAGGAAGTGACGTTAGGTTACCCCTTCCCTTTAGACGACCTATATGGACGAAGGGGCAACTGATGATGAAATAAAAATAGTCGTATCTCGTCCATATCAGTCGTCCAAAGAAAGGGCGCAGAAGAAGCATGGTTGTCCATGACAACCTCGTCCGTCCATCCTTAAAGGATGGACGAGGTTATTGCACCCCGAACGCGTTGAGCCTTAGATGACTCAAATTATCACCAGGCATGAGAGAGTCGAACCAGTATAAGTCCAACAAACCGTCGCGGAATGCAGATCCAAATAATGTAACTTCCATGGCGGTTATGGAAATTACCTCCGAATCTTTCGAACTCCTCAACAATAGGAACGGTTACCAAACAAGTAACCGTTCCCCGCATGCTATATAAGCACTCGCCATCGAGAGGGTAATTCATTCAGACACTTCCACAGAAAACATATATACTTCCTTTTTACTTGAAATTAGGGGATTGACTGACTTTATCATCAGAGGACCTTTGGCCGGCCTCCACCGGTCTCCTCTGACTTTGTGTTCATCTTTTCAGGATATTCCAAATAACACAGATCATCAACGTTCGAGACATTCAGCCTTACTGATTTCCTTGTGATCATCACTAAGTATTGTTGTCCTATATAAATTAATTTATATATCCTTAAATTAAGTGATCTAAAAGCTGGAATATTATTAAATCTAAAATTACACTCATTGTTAGCACTTTTGAAATTACAATTTGTAATTACAACACTTTTGAAATTACAAGTACAATTTGGATATTTTTTATTGTGCCCCATGGGTATATTGTATTAAGAAAAAAAATATTAGGTATTGGCTCCAAGCATTTGGATTACTTCAAAAAGAAGGACTATTTTATGTAATTAATAAATTTTATATTTTTAATCAAATTACAACCACATAAAACAAGACATTTAAAAAAAAAAAATTTACAACTCAGTGAATTTTTTTGCAATATATCATATATTGCCTACAATATTCTCATGAAAAATATATTGCCTACAATATTCCAATGGATCCATGCCAACATAAAACTCAAAAGCCAACAAGTCCTCAACAACAACAATGCCAACAACGTAGCAACTGCAGCAATGGAGGCAACATGATCGGTGGACCTGATCCTCCACCTGCTCCACATCGGACCATTCTAAAATTATACCCCCTAAACCTAAAAAATGACCAAAAATACCCCACCCTAAACCTAAAATAATGTCCAAGACACCCCCAAAACCTAAAAAATGACCGAAATACCCCCAAAAACTAAAAAATTAACGAAATACCCCTAAAACCTGAAAATGACCAAAATACCCCCAAAACCTAAAAAAATGACCAAAAATACCACCTAAGCCTAAAATAATGTCCATGAGACGCCTGAAAACCTAAAAAATGACCAAAATACCCCCAAAAACTAAAAAATGACTTAAATACCCCTAAAACTTGAAAACGACCAAAATACCCCCCGAAACCTAAAAAATGACCAAAAATACCACCTAAGCCTAAAATAATGTCCATGACACACCTGAAACCTAAAAAATGACCAAAATACCCCCAAAAACTAAAAAATGACTGAAATACCCCTAAAACCTAAAAATGAACAAAATACCCCTGAAACCTAAAAAATAACCAAAAATACCACCTAAGCCTAAAATAATGACCAAGACACCCCCAAAACCTAAAAAATGAACGAAATACCCAAGAAACATAAAAAAAAAAAAAAAACCAAAATACCCCCAAAACCTAAAAAATGACAGAAATACCCCAAAAGACTAAAAGAATGACCGAAATACCCCCTATGCTTAAAAAAATGACCAAAATACCCCCTAAGCCGAAAAAAAGGGCCAAAATACCCCCATAAACCTAAAAAATGACTAAAATAGCCCTAAAACTTAAAAATTAAGAAAATACTCTTAAAACCTAGAAAATGACCAAAATACCCTTAAAACCCTATAAGTGACCAAAATACCACCACGACCAAAATACCTTCAATCATTTTTTAGGTTTATGAGGTATTTTGTTCAATTTTTAGGTTTCGGGGGTATTTTGATCATTTTTTAGGTTTCATGTTGATTTCGGTCATATTTAGGTTTCGGGTGTATTTTAGTCATTTTTTAGATTTTGGAGGTATTTCGGTCATTTTTTAGGTTTAGGGGAGTATTTTGGTCATTTTTTAGGTTTCAAGATTATTTTGGTCATTTTTTAGGTTTCAGGGGTATTTCGGTAATTTTTTATGTTTAGATGGTATTCTGGTAATTTTTTAGGTTTTGGGGTATTTTGATCATTTTTTAGGTTTTGAGGAGGATTTCAGACATTTTTATGTTTATGGGGGTATTTCGGACATTTTTTAGGTTTTAGGGGGGGGGGTACTTTGCTCCTTTTTTAGGCATAGGGGTATTTTGGATATTTTTTAGGTTTCTTGGGTATTTTGGTCATTTTCTAGGTTTCGGGGGGGGGGTATTTCGGTCATTTTTTAGGTTTAGAGGACAAATAAATAGCTGGAATAGGTTATTTTAAAAACAAAATATAATAATAATTCGAAAATAAAAATTCTAATTTAAACCCCATGGCGGCGGTTTTAAAACTGCCGTAATAGGACATTTATAGAAGAAAAAGAGTAAACCTTATTATAACGCTTTTAAAAGCACTGTAATAGGCCATCAAAAGAAGAAAAAAAGTAAACCCTATTACAGCACTTTTGAAAGCGCTGTAATAAGCCATTGACAGAAGGAAAAGAGTAAACCCTATTACAACGCTTTTAAAAGTGCTATAATAGGCCATCAATAGAAGGAAAAGAGTAAACCCTATTACAACAGCGCTATTACAACCACTGTAATAGGCCATTCACAGAAGAAAAAGAGTAAACCCTATTACAATGCTTTAAAAGTGCTGTAATAGGCCATTCACAGAAGAAAAAGAGTAACCCCTATTACAGTGCTTTTAAAAGTGTTGTAATAGGTCATCCACAAAAGAAAAAGAGTAAAACCTATTACAGCGCTTTTAAAAGCATTGTAATAGGCCATCAAGAGATGGAAAAGAGTAAACCTTATTACAGCGCTTTTAGAAGCGCTGCAATAGGCCATCGATAGAAGGAAAAGAGTAAACCCTATTACAACACTTTGAAAAGCACTGTAATAGGCCATCGACAGAAGGAAAAGGGTAAACCCTATTACAGTACTTTTAAAAGTGCTGTAATAGGCCATCTGTAGAAGAAAAAGAGTAAACCCTATTACAGCACTGTAATAGGCCATCAATAGAAGGAAAATATATAAAAATAAAAATATTAATGTAACAATAATAATTAAAAAAATATAATAATTAATAGGAAATAATTATTTTAATTTGAAACCTAAAGCGGTGGTTTTGAAATTGCTGGAATAGGTTTTACATATGAAGAACCCTAAAGCAGCGGTTTTAAAATTGCCGAAATAGGCTATTTACAAACAAAAAAATTAATTAAAAAAATTAAAAATTCAGCCTTATAGCAGTGGTTTTAAAACACCGTAATAGGTCCACCTATACCAGCAGTTTCGAAAACCACCGCTATAGGAGACCTATAGCAGCGGTTTAGAAAGCGTCAGCTTTAAATTGCCTTAATAGGTCAACCTATACTAGTGGTTTCTAAAAGCACTGCTATAGGTTGACCTATTATGGCGGTTTTGAAAAGCGCTGGAAAAAAATGCTAGTGTAGGACGAGTTTTTTGTAGTCAAAGGATAGGGAATCGTCTTTGAAAATCTCACGATGGATGAGATCTTCCAAGTAGTCATCTAGAAGAGGTGACACATTGTTCATAAATGGAGAGGATCGTCTAAATCAATAGCATGCTATTAGAAACATTTCTCACATAGCATGCTTGTTTTGAAAATTAGACTCATTCCTAAACTAAAAATAAATAAATAAAAAATCTACAATGATCAATTATTGAGTTCTAAAATAATAAACTTTTTCAGTTTAAAACATTTTTCCTTTTTTTTCCACAGAACATAGTCAAATATTGTTCTAACAAAATCATCACATGATCTAAATGACCAACCTTCACCATTGGCTCTGCGTGATTCTCCTTCAGATGGGGGCTATTATATATTCATTTTATGTGTTTCAATCTTCAAAAGAAGAACGACACAATAAAAAATGAGAAGAAATAAAATTAAGAGTGTATTCAACTCCATGAATTTTGACTATAGCTAAACGTTTGGAAAAAATTCAAAAAAGGGGCAAATGAAAGTCATGGTCTAGTTGACTATCGTTGAGTACGGGCCAACAATATGAATAATTGAAAATGGATAACCTCTTCGCCTTTTGAACCAATAACTCATTGGCACAAAAATTTTAAAGTTAAAATTGGACACATGGCACAAAATTGGATCTCAATTCTAAAATCTAATTGAACTTTATATATTCATTCATATTATGTGTTTCAATCTTCAAAAGAAGAACGACAAAGGGAAAAATAGAAGAAATAAAATTAAGAGTGTATTCAACTCCATGAATTTTGACTATAGCAAAACGTTTGGAAAAATTCAAAAAAGGAGCAAAAGAAAGTCATGGTCTAGCTAACTATTGTTGAGTATGGGCCAACAAATTGAATAATTGAAAATGGATAATCTCTTCGCCTTTTGAACCAATAACTCATTGACACAAAAATTAAAAAGTTAAAACTGGACATGGCACAAAATTGGATCTCAATTCTAAAATCTAATTGAACTTTCTCTGAGTTTTACCTATTAATATATATATATATATATATTTATATATATTATATGTGTGATTTTATGCGTTATTTGTTTTTGTTATAATTTTATTTGTATGAATTGTGATGTGTGGGATGTGTGCGTATAACTATAATACAACCTTATATAATTTAATAATTAGTAAATAGAGATGGTTTGTTACATGTGTGTGTATTGAATAACTTTTTATCATAAAGCTAAGTTAATTGTTCAAGAAATGAAAAAAAAAAAAAAAAAAAAAAAAAAAGAAGAAAAAAAAAAAAGTAAAGCTAGTAATTGTTCAAGTATTTGATCGGTTAAGTAGACATTTGGTGAATTATTTATGCATGAATGAGTGTGGTTGTGAGGGTCAACAATTAATACAATGCTAGTGAGTTGAGTTCTCTCATTTAGTTTAAAATATTTTTATAAAAACAATGACAAAAAGATAATGACAACTGCATAAAAATTAAATTGTTATACAAACTTAAAAAAAGAAAATGGTCACATCTACCCACATTGGCAATAGATAATGACAACTGAACTATCATGTAATGATTTCAAAATTTGAAAAATTGTAAAATGTAAATGTAAAACTTCATGTATTTGAGTGGTTTTTTGTCAATAATTTTATATATTCAATTTATCATTTTATTAAATTTTGTTTAAATTAAGTTTCTTAATAATCCTCCTAAAAAAAATTACTAGAGCTGCCACTGCTAAGAGAAAAACATAAAACTAGTGTTTATCAATCACAAATACTTTTGTGCTTATAGAAAAAGTCAGTGCCACAAAACTAGGTATACAAAGGTGATGCACTACACAAAAAAAAGAGTAAAAATGAAAAACTTGGTCACAATGCTTAAAATTAATAAAATATAAAGTTTGCACTTGTAAATCTTATTGCAAACGGCCATTTAGGAGATGTAGGAATTGTAAGATGTACCTCTTTAGATGATATTTTCCTTCAAGCCATTATGACTAGGATGTGAGTGTGTATGTTTAGTTCACTATAACACATCGCATATTTGTATCTCACATGCTCTCTAGCCATGTTCTAACATTCTTCACGCGTAGTCTTTGATACCTCTATTATATGACTAGCAGTTTGTGCGATTGGCCATTTAAAGTTATGTGTGTAATCAATCGAGCATGCTAAAATTTCTGGACTTAATTCAAATTGATCTAAAATTGATAAATGGTTTAGTTGTATAAGTTGGGAGAGAGTTTAGGAGGTTATAAGTTTTTGGTGCCTTATCAGGGTGTCTACAACTCTACATGCATCATTTTGCATTTAAGGACATTTCATGCATATTATACTTTATTTTGGGTGTTTTGAGCCTTAGTAGAGTGCAAAATATTTTATTCTTAGTGAAAAATCTGAACCCGCTCTTTAGCTGGGATACCTATCCCATTTATAGAGAGAACTATTTTCTTATTTTTAGGGTTCAAAGGTCATGCAAATTAATGGTGAAAATATTTTATATTTATCTCCCACAAAAATCAGACAAAAAGAAAAAAAGAAAAAAAAAAAGCAACTCTTGAACCATTGTCAAATTAATTGTTAATCAACTGTATCTGTATGGTTCGCCAAATAGGTACTCTAATAATTACTATAGAGTATTGATTGACCTGGTGGGTTGTTTTTCGATTTTGTTCAAAATTTTACTATTTTCTTAGAAGATATTTAGACTTTTTGACATATCTCTCTCTCTCTCTCTCTCTCTCTCTCTACCACCATTAAAACTCTAATTAATTAAGGTAAATAAATTGTAAAGATCCTATTTATTTATAAGATTAATTAAAGAAAAGATATAAGTAGAAAGAAATTTTTTTTTTTGTGTTCATCATCAAAGTTGGCTAATAAGTGTTAGAAAAATGTTAAGGAATGAATAAGAATCTAACTCCTTATGTGTCCATTTGACCATGGTATTAAAGTGGTGAAAATCCTTAAGCCTCATATAGGTATGGAAAGAGATAATATATGAGTTTATATACTCATGGACCTGGACATTGGGTTAAGCTTAGGCATGCATGTATTGGGCCCTCTTGTTCAAATAGTAATATTTTATTATTTCATTTTTTAAGTCAGTAAGTCTGTGCACAATAATTTTTCAGAATAGTATGTTTGTTCACTAATGTGCCTATTCATTGTCTCTCATTCATAAAAATTACTTTTAATTAAGAAAGTTTCTTAGAAAAAATATTTTTGTTACATCTATATAGAGAAAGAGACAGTTTAGTTTGCTAAGCATGGAGATTGCAGTATTTCTTCTCTATGTTGTTAATCATTTTATCTTGGAAGACAAATGTCCGTGAGTCTCCAAAAATCACTAATTGTATGAGAGGCAAAAGCTGCTTTAAGAAAATTGTGTCAAATATAAGACTTGATCAGTTTTGCATTATTCACTTTTCACGTATCTAATTTGTGAGTTATTTAATTATTGTTTTGTCTATTAAAGCTATTTGAGTTATTATTTATGATTAGATGTGTGTTGTTTTTGTTTGCATAATCACAAAATGTAAATTAAGTTTCTACCATATACCCAACAATAATAAGTTGTGCACCATAAGCAATATATAGATTTTTTTTTAAAGAAAAATAATAATAATGGGAATAGAAGGGACGATCAATATGGCTTCTCTACCTGAGCGTGACCATAGTAATATCCTACCCAATATATAAATATTACTCCATGATTATATTACCTTTTAACAATCATAGGTATAGAGAAGGGCACATGTTAGTGCTTTTTCGTTATATGCTATTTTATTTTCTGTTTTACAACGATGCGCACACGTAAGCGCTTTCGCCTATATAATGGTCACTTTGAATACGTGGAACAATACAACTTGTCGCGTTGAAATATATAGGGCCATGATTTTCTTGCTTGAATCCTTCCTCCTTCTCATAAAATGATAAGAGCTTCTCACTCAAAACCACCTCACGCTCACGCTCCAAAGCATAACTCCTTTCTGTCTGTAGAATATATCCACAATGCACCATGTAAAATTTGTATTAAAATAATTTATACTGTAGGCCCCCCAAAAAAAGAGAGATTATACTGTAATAGATAGATGTACAAGATCTAAACGTAATAAGGCCTTTTTTAAAAAAAACAAAAAACAAAAGAATGTAATAAGTTAAACATACTTCTTCAGTTATTAATATTTATTTGGATTTGGATACTTCCAAATTCCAATCAAGAATAATTTAATGATAGTGTTGTTTTCATAAGAGTTGTACTAACATATGGTGTGAGAGCATTTATTAATAAAACATTTTAGTAAATTATTTTATGAAAAAATGAAAAAGTAACTAACTGTTTTTTAATAATTTTTTCAGTTTTTCATAAAAAGTTTACTTTTAGATGATTAATGAATGCCTTAAAGGCATATATTAACTGGACCATTTTTATAATAGTATAAAGTTAAACTTAGCCATTGACTTTGTATTTGAAAATAAAATATAACAATTCTAAAAAAACTAATTAAATAATATATAACATATAGATGTGGTACTAACCGTATATCTTCAAGAGTTTCTACCGCAAGCAGTATATCCTCGAGAGTTTAAACCCTAATGCTACCATAATGTTCTTAAAATCTTCACTCTCCATTGATAAATGAGTGACTTAGATGCTACTATATCATCAATAACTTAATATATGTGTATAGCAAAATGTTTTAACTTATTTGCATTACTTGGTTTCTTATATGAGGAGAATCAGGATTTCAATCTCTTTCTCTCACTTTTTGTAACAATTAAATTATTAATAAAAAAAATACATATATTTATCAAAACATTTATAATAATTTTTTAAAATATTGATGATTTGGTAAAATTTAAACCATTTATTTATCAATATATAAGTTTAAATCAATTCTACTATAAAATTGTCCTAAAAATTCCAAAAGATGTGAATGTATAGTTTAGTGCAAACCTTTGATGTACATATTATCCATTTACTTTTAATTTAGACGGCAAAAAGCAGTTAACAAATAACATAACACATACCTGAAGGTGTAAATTATGAAAAATCCTTCCTCCAAAGCACTCAAACGAAGAAGCATTTAACACTAGAAACCCATCCTTCTCCAAATTAAGCAAGATATCAGCTAATGGACTTTTATGAACCTTATATATGGATATTTGAATCATAACCTCGTTATCATTAAGCCAGTTTGCCGAAACAGCAGATAAAGAGCTCCGACCTACAATTGTTCTCTGATTTTCTTGATGAATTTGTTCACCTTGCGTAGAAATCCTGGATATGAGCTCTTCCTTCTTTTGAATTAGTACCTCAACTTGCTGTTCTAGTTCTGGTATGTATTTAAGCATGCACGAAACTGTATCTGGAACGCTTAATTTTTCCTATAATCAAAAAAAAAAAAAAAAAAAAAAAAAAAAAAAAAAAAAAAACACCAATGTTGTGAAAACCACAAATGAAGTGGATTGTTATGGTAAGGATAGTGATGAAAAATGCATCACATGCTACTATGTTTTTGAGGGATTAATAGCATGTTCTTCTACCTTATATTTAAATTTGTTAAGCCAGCCAAACATCAACTTTAGTTTATAGTTACTTGTGAAAACGTGAAAGACTATAAAACTTTTTACTACTGCTTAGAAAAGTTTATGTATAATAAAGATTCAAGTGATAATCTAATGATAATAACATTTTTTATGGTGTTTTATGTTTGTAATTCAAATCTTATATCTCCTCCCATACTATCTATCTATCTCAAATACATATGCATAGAATATCTCAAGTTAATTACTCTTTAGACTTGTGTTTGTCTGAAAACAGTTTATCTAATTTTTGCTAAAAATTATTTGCTGAAAGTGTACTAAAATATACTTGTAATTAAAAAAAAAATAGAAAAAATAGAAAGAAGTGTAAAAAAAAAAAGTAGAAATTTTTTTTTTTTTAAAACTGTACATAAAAGTTAAAACTAAAAACTAATTCCAAACTCACTCTTAATATTATGATTTTCAATTAGCCCAACTCATAAAACATTTTTTTTATCGAAATAAAGTATACTCAGGTTCGAATATATTGTCCACAACATCAAATAATTTCCGGGTACAATGATAGTAGGGTGAGAAACAATTCTAGTGGCTGCTAAGTGCTATTCTTTCTTCAACTAGTTTCTTAAGAACTCTCATGAAGATCAATAGAAACTCAAAAATGAAAGAAAGAAAGAATTAGTACCGCTTGATCAGCCTTGGGAAGTAGTGAACGAAGAGTAGAGTACAAAGTATTGATCTTCTTGCGACGATCACGCTCGCTAGCGTTGTGGTAAAGCCTTTTAGCCATCGTGGATGGCGTGGAACGATTGAGCTCGACTTCTGTCTGAAATGGAGGGTGGCCTTCTTCAGCAAATGAAGCTGCTGAAGCTTCAGTCTCTCTATGGAAGTAATTGTTAAGCGTATTGCTCATGGGTTTCTTTTCTAAGGGGTGAAAAGGATCGAAGTTGAGGTTAGTCTAACGCAGTTTCTGCCAAGAATTTGGGATTATCATGAAATGTGTACATACAGTTACAAACTGCTACTATAAATACAGTTTCTGCTAAGGGAATAGTTCATCGGACTAGCTGATTGGGCCATATATACTAACCAACTACAACATTAACTACTAGTGATGATTTACGAGTGGGGACACATGCCTATCCATCTCAATGGTACCTGATAAATATAATTCCTGAAGCCTAATAACTGACTTCCCTGTAGTAGCTAGCGACCCTAAGTAGCTGACGACCTTGCTTACACTTATGGCTGACTCCAAAAGGTGACGATCTATATTGCGGATGACGGGAGCAATTGAAGGTCATCAATGCATGGGTTAGAGACGACCAAAATGACATGCCATGAAAGGATAAGTTGACGAGATGAAGCTGACGGGTTGACCATGTCTCTTGCGTGGTTCACACGCATAAGATATATAAAGAAATATCTTGCGCTCCACACTTAACCCTAATCAAGAAGACTCCTATAAGGAAAGGATTCCGCAAGATACGCGAAATAAAAAGTCTCTCTCCTACAAGGAAACATCTTCTTAATCAAGGCACGGATGTCAACCCTACACTACTATAAAAGCCCCAAACCCTCACAAATCAAGGTACGCACAATTTACCCCAGCTTTGGCACTCTAGAGTTGTGAGAAGTTCTAACTTGACATTCGGAGGATACTTGGCCGGCACCACACTAGTGCTCTCTATCAGGTCTTCTATTTTTGTTGTGCAAACACTGTTTCAAGCGTACAAGGACTGTGTGGCTCACTGGTGATTTTTTGGCATCATCAGTACCTCTTGACGCAAAAATAACGATAATCTTTGGGTTCATTTACACAATATTGATTACTTGTGCAGTTATTTAGCTCTTTAACATCACATTCGTTAATGGCTGCATTTGTCCAAAAAAAAAAAAAAAAATTTAAGTTAATTGGAAGTTGTACTATAATCGAAAGCAATGACAAGCTAATGGAATGAATTTTCCAATATTTGTTTCTCGGTAAAATATTTTCACTTAAAATTTTCAGTGGTAAGACATAAATTTTTTCAACCAAAAACCATTAAAACTAGTGTCTCCCAATAACTAGATTTGCGAAGGGAGAGCTATTTTGAGTTTTTTTATTTTATTTTATTTTTTTATAAATGTTTTATCAATTTTTTTTTGGTAAAACGTTTAACAAAATTTTTATGTTCAACAAAGAAATATTTAAAAAAATTGGGGACATTGAGAAACGATTTGGTATTGTTTTCCAGAGGTGTACCCGACTCGCTGTAACAGTCAATGGACTTATACATCTCCACAGCTTTCGGGGCAGTTAAGGGGGAAATTATTGTGTACTCCTGGAGTACCATAAATGCATACTCCCTCTTCTCACATGAATAGTGGGTTCCACTAATTAAATTCATAGTGTGACTCACCATTCATGTGAGATAGGAGAGTATGCATTTATGATACTCCAGGATACCTAATAATTTTCCCAGTTAAGGTAGAGCAAAAGGAAATTATGTTTCTGCGGTTGCCATTAATATCATACCAAGCCAGGTGATTGAAGCCCATATTTATTTATGGGTCATGCTAACGAGTGCCTTTAGAGTATTAGCTAACAATACACTTAAAAAAAGTTTTTATGAAAAAAAAAAAAAAAAGTAATTAATGTTTTGACAGTTTTTTTTTTTTTTTTTTTTTTTCATTTTTCATAAAAGTGATATTAAAATTTTCTTTAACTGAATTGTTAACAAATGTCTAAGGATACTCGTTAGCATTTCCCTCTATTTATTTATTTAATTTTTTTTGCAAAACGAAAACCCATATGTTCGAGAATAGTGTCTTACTGTTTTGTTTTTTTTTTTTTTTTTTTTTTATCAAATTTTCTTTGGTAAAACGTTTCACAAAAGTTTACAAAAATTTTATGCTCAACAAAAAAATATTTGAAAAAACTGGGGATATTGAGAAATAATTTCGTATTGTTTTCCATAGGCATACCCGAGTCGTTGTAAGTTTGTACCAGTCAATGGAGTTAGACATCAAGATGTCCATATCGCGATGAATGGAAACATTTTGTAGCAATGAGGTTTCCAGTCTTTGGTTGTGGTTGACCAGACGACGAGTCACGATTGATAGAAAAATTTCTAGCTTGATCTTTCAGGTAACAACCTTCATTTATACCAAAGGGAGGGATATGGAATTTTTACATCTCCGCAGCTTTCGGGGCAGTTAGGCAAAGCTAAAGGAAATTTTGTCGGTTCCATTAATATCACACCAACCCTGGTGATTAGCATAAGCATTCCTATGGAATTGGAAACCCATAGGTAGCCCCAATGTTTCCGACCCTTTTTAAAAGCAAACGGGAAGAAGACCCGTTCAGTTCAATGCATGCACCATGAGTCTTTGTGATTAATTAAACTTGTACGTTTTAGAAGTGCATGCTACACTAATATATCAAAGGTAGACTTTGACAAGGTCCTAACGAGTATATTACCAAAATTCAAAAAAAAAAAGAAAAAAGAAAAAAAAGAGGACTAACTAGTAACGACTAATTTGTACTATTTGGATTGATTTATAACTACAGTGTTATCCTTTATTATTATTATTATTTTTTTTTCTTTTGGGTAAGAATATTTCTCTTTATTGTCTATATTTATGTATTAAAAGAGTTGTTGTGAATCGATCCAAATTAAAGAAAGAATCGAATATTTTTTAATAAAATTTATCGTACGAGAATATAGATATAGTCTCATTCCACATGTCAATATATACCGACAAGAATGAAATTTATAGGAAGAGGAAAATTCCTTTTTTTTTTTTTTTTTTGTTTCTTTTGCTACATTTAGAAAAAAAATTGTTCTTTCTTTTAAAACTTTTATAACTAGAAAGTATTTTTGTTTCAATTTGAATTTTTTTTTCGAGTTCTTTAAAAATGGGTTCTTACAAGTAACTCAAATTAAAAAAAGTAACTCAAAGGAAAGCCAAACAACCAGCTCTAGTGTTTGTGAAACGAGGACCAAGGTTGTTAGTTTGTTTTTTGTTTTTGTTTTTTGTTTTTGTTTTGTTTTTGTTTTTTTTGTTTTTTCCTTTTTTGGGGGCAGGGGTGTTAAACTCCAGCAACAGTATTACGCGTTGAACTTTACCAAAATTATAATCTTAATCACGTAATTAACTAAATAAAAAAACAGATGTGCAATTTTATATAATTCATAATTGCCAAGGGCAAAAAGCCAAAAGTATATTCTCAAAATTCTAAATCAAATAGGCTTTACAACATGATTTGGAGACTAATCAAAAGTGACCAGCATGTGATGGGTGATTGAACAATGGTTTGGTCTCTTATTTGATGTGGGCAAAGATTAGGTCTAGTACACTTGACCTATTTTATCTACATATAGGAAGAGATTATAATAAGAGGGTTCACAAATAAGAAATCTATTAGTGGTCTCTTATTAGCTAAATGCACGGATTTATTGAGAGAACAAGAGATTGAGTGCCCTCCAGACTTATAGGGGTTGATATTATCACCTTGTGTGAGTGATGCTGAAAACAGGGACGGATCTATATATTGACTAAGGGGGCAATGGCCCTCCTAAATTGTTTATAAAAAAAATATTAGTATATTAATAGGTACTAATTTTAGTAATTTTGTTCAATAAAATTACATTTTTCCACCCCTTAACAATGCCATCTATTCTTTTAAGAGTAATGTTATAGTCACACACTTTTTTACAATATTTTTACAAACTATTGAGGTAGCAAATTCTTATTAGTTTGCACACTTGCATCACTTTTTACTTATCAATAACCACTCACCACATTAGCAATTTGTAAAAATTTTGTAGTTTTAGCATTTTCCACCTTTTAAAGGCCATAAAAATTAATAGATTAAATCTAAAACAAAATATACAAGTCCAAAAAAATTAGCCCAACAACAAAAATTACCAATAATAAAGCTAAAATAAAATTAAGTCCAATCAATCTATTTTACCCAAAATAAACAACTTGGCCATTTAAAAAGTTTTAAACAAAAATCCTTAGTGATAAAGTAGTAGAGTCAAATGCTGGAGCTGCAGCACACAGCTAGCAGCAGAGCCGCCCCCCTAACTTCAAGTCCTGGCTTTGTCCCTAGCTGAAAATTAGTAAATATGTAGAATTCCATCCCCGCAAGAGATTAAGAAGGCAATCTAGGACATGCATGGCAGAACTAAAATCTCCAAGTCTTGATTTTTTCACAGTGTTTGTTTACAAGAAGTATTGGGAGGTGGAGGGGTTTATTGGTGAGCAATAGTGAGTGTAGTCGCTAGTTTCTTCAACATGGAAGAATGACAAAAGAGGTAAATAATTCACTAATCTTTCTTATCCCAAAAAAACTACCTCTTTTAATTATTTTAGGCCTATTAGCATGTGTAATGTAGTGTATAAAACCATTACCAAGCTTATTGTAACATGACTAAGGAAATTTACTGTCCAATCAGATTGCCCTTATCAATCAGTGTATCCTTAGGAGATGGATTGCAAAGAATGAAGTATCGGTCCAAGAAATTCTTCATAGCTTCAAGAGGAGAAAACTAAAGGTAGGTATGCTAGCTATATTAAGTTAGATTATCGAAGGTCGTATGAAGATCCAGTACAATACTTAGTATTATACCTGGTGCAATTAACCCCTCCCTCTTACAATATATGTTTTTTTTTTCACATTTTTATTTAACTTTTTACTTTTATTAACTCTTTTTAATCAATAGTTGAAATTGAAAGTTGCTTTTTTCAACTATCAATCTCAACCTCTGAGAGAAATTGCATCAGGTACAAAACTCTAAATACTGCAACTGATCTCAATCCGTCGAAGGTATATAATAGAGTCGATCGGAGATTTCTAAGGCTAGCATTGTGTAGCTCCGGATTCAATGAAAAGTTCATTAATTCATTGTATCATGGAAATGTCTCCACAGTCTCCTTTGAGATCTTGATGCAAGCCTAGATAGTTAGCCTAGTAGGGGGTTTAGGCAAGGAGATCCCTTATTCTGTAATTATTCATTCTATTCCAGGAACTGCTGTGAAGAATGATTGAAAGAGAATTATTGGAAGACAGACTTTCAGGAATTAAATTAAACAATGGTGGACTAACAACTGCGCCCATCTTATGTGTGCAAATGACATCATATTCTTCGAGACCATGCAAAGTCTTCATGAATGATTCAACTGCAAGTGAACTATCAATCTAATATAATTTGTAACTTTGACTTTATTAAATTCTTCCAACTTAATTTGACTCTGTTTATATATGATAATCAACTTGACTCAAGAAAATTTAGTACCACAAGTTATCTCACAGCTTCTTTGCCACAATTATGACATAAAAGAGTGTAAGTGATGGAGAAAAAATGGTGAGTTTATGTGTAAGTGATAGGCAAACTACTCACAATCTGCATATCAAAATTATAGTAAAAATTTGAAAAATAATGTGTAGTCTTAGAACTACTCATTTGACTTGATCAATTTATGTAAGATTTTTTATTTCAGTTATGAAGTGTTAACTATCGAATAAACATAATTTGTAATTTCTTTGACTTTCTTCAAGCTTAATTTGACTTAACCTATAATTTATTAAGGCAATAAATCAATTTGGAGTATAAATAAATGTTGGATCTTAAAATTAAAAAAATAATAATAATAATTAAAAAAAAAAAGATTATAAGAAAGGGTAAACTACACTAACCAATAACCACGCCTAACGTATGTTTGTAAACATGGACCTACCACGTGGTTATTATCAGACAATTACTGAATTACCTCCTTTGTGGTTTTCTCTCATAGCATTGTGAGAGACCGTGCCCCCGGCCCTTTTTTAGGTGTTAGGCCAAACTCACGTGAATGAGTAGAGTTATGTTATTGCATTTCAAAATGGAGGTTTGACTAATTATATTTTCCCTTTAGATTAAGGGTTTTACAATGGAGTCGCCACTTATTTAATTATTGGAAAAAATAAGAAAACCATAATTGAAAAATTCATCATTTTGTTACATGGCTTTGGTCCTAGATACAATCTAAGATAAAGTACATGGATTTGTTTCCTAGTTACAATCTAAAAATTGAAAATTACAAGGATAAGCATTGATATATCAACCCTTGATCTAAGCTCGGAGGCTATGTTACAAGGTGGGAAGGTGTTAGGCACCCACCTTGCCCAGTGAAACTGGTCTTCTAGACTATGGGGGCCAATATTCATATCATATCATCCAATATGTTATCAATCAATTGCATGTTGAATTTAATGTGTGTGCATGTGATAAACCCTAATTTCCTTTATTAATCATTGCATTTGGATTGAAAAATAAATTCTAGTGAATGTGTGTGGATGGTACCCTAGATTCAAGAATTTAAGAGAATTATAAAACAAGCATGTTTTTCATATTTTTGATGTGGATTTAGGATCAAAGCTAGTGTTATGCATGAACATGTGATGAACAACCAATAACATGTGAAGAACGCATATGAACAATTAAGAACATCCAAACATATTCAAGAAATTTAAATAAACACTAGCATGCTCTAATCTTAATCTCATCATAATAATATAAAAAACAAGTTAGGGAAAGAGATTATACCTGCATGCAAGATCCACACGGTGGAGGAGGAAGCTCTTGGTGGAAGTCCTAAGGGTGGAGTTGAAAAGAAGAACTAGGAGAGAGAGAGTAAGTCTCACTCAATACCTTGAGTCTTAGGAAGACCAAGATATAACAAGACTATTCAGCTTCACTAGAACTCAAGAGAGGAGAAGAGAGGGTGTTTCCGTGTCTTGGAATGGAGGAGTGAAGGGCTTTATGTAGTAGTGGTGGAGAAAATATGAATAGAAGGTCATTTAATGAGGGTTGACAAAGGATCAAACAAAATCATGAACCTAGACCTTATTTTAGACTTTGGGAAAATCTAGTGCATTAAATGTAGAGATTGATGGGAGTGATGAGCAAGCAAAATTTGGTTTTCCAGTAGCTACTGTAACAGCCTGCAGAGCCAAATTCAAAAATCATATCTTATTCAATTCTGATCGGAATTGTCTCATTCTTGTGCTCAAATTGAAGCCCTAGATGTCTAGTGGAAAATAAACCTCATTCACAGGTTCAAAATATTCTGAGAGATATCAATGAAATGGTGAGCAGAGGTTATTTGTTAGAAAATAATTTCAGCACAATTAACATTAATAGGTTCCAAATTAGTTTCCAATTAACATTAATAGGCTCCAATCACTCCCATTTCAGACTTAATTAGTTTCAAATTTACCCTAATTAAAAAGATAATTGCATAAATTACTCATTGAATAATTAATGTTTGACTATCTAATTAATTAAGTGTGTGCAACCTTACCAAAAAATGTAGTCTTAGCCAATCAAATTATGACACGTCATTAATCTCAAGTTAATTATAATTATAACCAATTGGAATCAATTGTTCATAATCACATATAGTCGGACTCTGTAGACACCGCATTTTGTACCCCTTACGACTTAGGCCCCCGTTCCCCAATAATGCTTGAACTCTAAGGCGTAAGGCCAGTTTAGAGACCAATCAGATATTAAGTTGACTTGAAGAGTATTAAAATAGAAAATATAACATTTTAAATGAGCAAAAATCTATTTTTGGAAAATTAAATGACCAAAGTGGCCCTCGACCTGCGTAAGTGAGTTGCGGTCTGCGTACGTGGCTAGGGTTTTAGAAGTATAAGAAATGCAAGTTTCCTGCAATAATGATGGAGATTTGGAATGAATCCCACATCGTCTAAGAGCCATTCCAATCCCCATTTTTTCACTATAAAAAGTCTTACATGGTACATTTTCAAAACACATAAATTCCATGGGAAAAACCTAAGATTCATTAGAAAATAGTGAATCAAAAGGGAGTTTTTCACAAAACACCCTCAAGTCTCTTTTTATTTGATTGAGACCTTTTTGGTCCCAATCCTTTGAGTTTAAGATTACTAATCACTATTTCATTGAATTGTGATAGATTTGACTGAAGGTAACAGTCAAAAATCAAGCTTAGGAGCTTTTGCTTTAAGGTATGCTTTAAAATATTTTCTTTTTCTTTTCTACTTTAATCTTTGTTTTAATCTGTTTCTTTTTCTTAGTTTATGTTTACATTTGTTTGTTTAGGTTAGTTTTAGGTTTTCTTTCTGTCTTTAAGCATGCTAGTTTGCTAGATTTTACGTTTTTGGTTTCTACTCTGTTTCTGTGTTGATTAGGATTTCTAGGTAAGGATTTGCGTACGCATGATCTAGCCTACGCACGCAAGCTGAACTCATGCGTACGCAAAACTGTTCTAGCGTACGTGATGCTGTTACCCAAAAAACCCTAATTCTTTGTTTGTTTTGTTCTGCCTTCACATGTCTTTCTGTATAAGCCTCTTTTTCATATGTTTCAAGCCCCATGACTGTTTGTTTTCCTTTTAACATGTTTGTTGTTATCACATGGTTAGATTTGGGTTTAGGTTAGGGTTTTCCTAGTTTTAATGCTATGCCATTCATTCACATTTTCATGCATTGATGCCATAGGTGCTATGTTGTTGAGAGGTAAGTAAAGGGTAAGCCATGCATTAGTAATGTTCATGCATTTGTGTTAGGGTTTTTTAGATGTATGATTAAGGTTTCTAGTATGTTATCATTTTGTTTTTGATATGTTTTGTTTGATGATATGCTTGTTGCCATGTTTAAGTTACTGTTTTGTTTTAGATGAATGCTAGGGTTTTCTTTTATATGTTTGGCTCTCTTTCGTTTGGATAGATGGATAAGTATGTGTTTAGGGTTAAAGATGCCATGTTGTTTGCTAGATGCATGTTAGTGTGTGTGTGTGTGTGTGTGAGTCTAGAATACAAGTATTTAAATGGTTTTTAATAGGGTTAAGATATAGGACACAATGATGGAAGGCCAACCTTAGGGTTGGGCGATCTTGGGAGTCGTTTCTTCCCAAGAGCGTACCTAAACTCCATACCCAAACTCTGGTAGTAAGATCAAATGTCCTTCCTCAAAAAGACACTATATTCATGGTTCCTAGACCATATAACTAGGTGGCTACTCCAATTTTAATTTGCCCTTTCCCTTGCACCCACAGTGGCGACTCCACTGGGGATGGTGAGTTTAATTCCTATGTGTCCTATGTCTTAACTTTAATAAAAGTTGTTTTAATACTTGTTTTACACACACATCACTTGTTCTCTTTGTCCCTTAACCTTGGTTGGAAATGAGTGGGAAGATGGAAAGCTCCATACGGGCCCAAATTTTCCGAAGTTCATCCCACCAACTCACAATCGGTGCCATCACCTATAATAGGCCTTGAGTACATTAAAGGTTTGCTACCAATCCACTATGGGGTCCACTTAGGCCCTCGGTTGGAATCATAGCCTATCTAGTTGTGAGTGACCTACTTATCTATTCCTTTAGCCTTAGGGAGCCTACCCGCACTAGAGAAGTTCTAGATCCTACCTTGAAGGGTACCCTTTATATATCTCTTGTTTGTTCAACCATATATCATGTGTTCACCTAATCCTATAGGACAAATAAAAGGTATGAAAATGGGAGGGATGACCCTAAAGCTATGGTATACCCTAAGATGTTATGGGATAAAAGAAAAGAAGTTCTCACATATAAGAGGCTTGTCCCTAAATCCAAAGGTATGTCTTAACTTGAAAGATTCATAAGACCATAGCCTAATTGCTATCATAGGCCCAAGTGGAAAAAACCCTTTTTGAAAGGAAGACTTTGGGCCTAAGGTAGCAAATACGCTATGGACTTAGCATCCAAAATCCTACAAAGTCAATATGAACTTGCCTAATCTTGGGCCTTCTTGTTGCATGCTTAGGCCCAAAATGATGAGAACTTCATGGATTTTGAGAGGAAGGCTACAAAATATTCTAGGTAGAGGGCTATTTCAAGAGAAAAAAAAAAAAGGGTGATGAAATAATGAATAAAGAATGAAAAACCCAAAGGTGATGAATACATTGTAGGACCAAGTTTGAGACAAAGGGTCGAAGATTCCTAAGTACATTCTAATGAAAGTCCACAAGAGTAAGGTGAGAGCTTTATTGTAAATAGACCAAAGCCCAATGAAAAAAAGGGGCAAGGATGTATGAGAGGAAATGGAGTGATATTGTAATTGGGCTTTTATTAAAATGAACTTAAGAATTTTCCAAGAACATATAAAGAGTAAAAGGAACATTTTATTTGGAACTTGAACTTAATAAAAATGAGGCTTTTTTTCAGGCATCTTTGCACCACCAAAGTCAAGAAAGCACATCCCCACTCCCATTTGGATTCGAGAGAAATGAAGGCGCATGATCAAGATAGAGGATACATACCAATAAGAAGAAAATCCCCAAGAGACAATGGCTACCTCCTTGGAAGACCCAATGGCACAAAAGATCCTTAAGGCTTTAGATGAACATGGAGAAGCTCTCAAGAAAATGGGAGGACGCTTTACTAGGTTGGAAGAATCTAGGCTTAAGAAATCCACACATGTGGAAGTACACGATGATGAGGACGAAGTGAAGGAATGGGATGAAAAGGAAAAAGCGGAATATGAAAGGAACAAGCAATTTGAGAAGCTCACCGTAGAAACCGTAGCTATGAGGGAAAAGATGGAAAAGATGCAACTTGCCTTCCGTAAGGCACAAGGGATGGATGACTACCTCTATAACATGGGAGGAGTAAGTTCAAAGACTCCTATTGCATTGCCTCCCAAGTTCAAGATCTTTGATATGGAGAAATTTGATGGGACTGGGATCCAAAGTAACACATAAGAAGATACCTAAGCATTGTAGAAATGAAAGGGCTAGATGAGAAACAAACTTTTCATGCGTTCCCTCTTTCAATCACAGGAGGTGCATCAATGTGGTACTATAGCCTTGATCCAAGCAAGACTAAGGTGTGGAATGAGCTAGTGGAGTTGTTTGTGGACCAATTCATCTTCAACACCATGATTGATGTGACTCTAAGGGATTTAGAGACTACTAAGCAAGGTGTGGGGGAGACATTGTTAGGACATATGTGGATCATGTTAAGAACATATGTCATTTAGAATTGGCTAATCCTTTGACAAAACACACTTTACTTGTAATTGGGTAGATCTAGGATGTGTTTAATACTTCAAGGAACAAGAGTTCAAGTCCAAGTATTGAAGCCATGCAAATCTGTCCAAGAATCAAGTGAAGAAGTGTTGTGTTTTAAAGCTCAATAGATATCTCGACAGATGTATCTATCGAGATTTAAAATGTGAATCTCGATAGATAAGCTCGACAGTTGTATCTATCAAGAATTACGAAAATCAGTTTTTCAGAACTGTTTTTCACACATATTCAAGCTATGTGTTTAGGTTTTCTTTTCTCACAACCCTAGACATATATAAGGATTATTTTAAGGGTCATCTTAGTTGATGAAACTTGATGCAAAGGTTTTATGCAAGCATATTGTGATCGGAGACAATTTGCCCTAGTTCATCTTTCTCCTAAAGAAGCTGCTGCGTTTGTACGCCGTAGGGTTTTGTAACCAAAGAGCTTCTCGATCTTCATCGTGTGGATGAACTGAAAAACTTTGCAGCTAACATCCTTCTCAAGTTGGTGTGTTAGTCACGTACTGGAATTCGTGCATCGATTGGTTAGTCACGTACTTAGAGCCGTGCATTGAAAGAAAAGATTGTCATTACATTACAAGTCCAATTGTGTGTATTGGGGTAAGGGTTCAACTGTAGGTTGGTATAAGGTACTGGATTCCTTTACTTGTAACCACTTGTTTTGAAAATAGTGGATTCTCAGTAGTGGTGACCTTAAATTCACCCGGTGTGGTTTTTGCCTTAGAGGTTTTCCCTATTCTTAAACAAATCACCGTGTCAAATTTATTTTTCCGCTACATTTAACTTAGTTGGTGATTTGTTTGTGTTACCACGCGTATTGCATGTTAATTGACTTAATTAATTCACTTGGTTAATTAATTGGTTAATTTACCATAAGGGGTCAATACATTCTTGGCCTATCAGGCATTTTCTGAATATATGACTAGATGGAAGAACAAGGCATCTAGAATGGTCAATAGGCCAAATAAGAAAGACCAAATCAACATGATTTATCAAGAACTTGCTTTCGGTTTACAATAGTAGGCTTTTATCATCGCCTATTAGCTCATTTGGAGAATTATGTGATTGTGGAACAAGAATTGAAGATGCTCTCAACAATGGACAATTGGAGAAAGGGGAAAGCAAGCCCCCAACCAAGAAGACGTATGGAGGAAGGACCACCACTAAAGCATCCAATCCCGTATATGTGAGTGCCATCATACCTTAACAAACACTCGCCTACCCAAAGAAAACTCGCTAAGAGTTCTCCGACCTAGGAATGACCCTCACCCAAGCATATGAAAACCTATTCTCCAAAGGATTCATCAAGCCTTTAGACCCCACACCCATGCCTAATCCTATACCTCCCTCTTGGAATCTCAATGAAGATTGCCACTACCACAAAAAATTTGGCCACAAAACCGACAATTGCTTTCGCCTCAAGCACGGGATACAAGACCTCATAGACAATGGAACCCTCCCAAATCCAAACATCATTACCAAACCCAACATTAGAAAGAACCCTTTGCCCGATTACCATAGGGCTCCCCCTCCATATCAAAATTGGGTACAAATAGATGAAGTTGAAAGGGATTGCTCGAAGTTGATAGAAACTACAAATGTCAATATCAATGTTTTGGAAGTCCAAGGAATATGGGATGAAAAGGATGAAGTCCTAAAGGAAGCGATAGCAATATGGGGAATACTTCCCAAAGGGGTAACGGAATTGAAGAAAAGATTTTTGGAGGACAATGTGGCAAATATCACTAGGAATGGGTGTGAGAGACCTCGTAAAAAAGTTCCCCTCAAAAAAGAGATTCGGGTACCTTTTAAGGCACCTCTCTTTTTGGGTAAGTGGTGTGGAGTCGCCACTTATTTTTTATACAAAAAATAAAAAAACTAAATATATACAAATACATGACTGAATTGTTCTCTTCATTGATTGAATAAAAAAAATACATATTTGGAAAATTGAAAAATTACATGGCTTTGGGTCCTAGTTACAAACTACCAAATAATTACATGCCTTTTTGTCCTAGTTACATTCTACCTAAAAAAAATAAAGACAAGGCTAGATCTACTTAACCAAAGACCTAAATCCGAAGGCTAGGTTACGGAATGGGAAAGTGTTAGGCACCCATTCCGCCCAGACAGAGTCTGGTCTTCTAGACTCTTGTGACCAATGTACCATGTTATACATGTCATGAATAATATGTTGAACATGTGAAAAAAAAAACATTAAATCACACAAGTTTATTTATGAATGAAGTCTCTTCTTTTGTTTTTTGTTTTTAAATTCAGATTTGTTTTGGGTGGTAAGAAAAATTATTTTGCTTTGTCAAAAATACCAAATCTGTTTTGGAGTATGTAGAAAAAAATGGTTTTTGGAGATGAAAATTCAGATTTGTTTTTATTACATAAAATAAAGTCTTTTGGTTTGAAAATTATCAGATTTGTTTTTGAAGAAAAAAAAAATTGATTTTTTGATTTATAAAAGATCAGATTTGTTTTATGATAACAACAACAAAAACAAAAAACAAAAACAAAAAAAAAAAAAATTGATTTTTAATAGAAGAAAAATCAGATATGTTTTTCTTATATGTTAAAAAAAAGATGAAAAATATTTTTTTAAGAAGAGAGTTTCACTCATAATTTAAATTTATGCAACATGAATTAAATAAAACAAACACAAACACAATCATGTTTAATCTTTTTCTTTATTTCAAAAATCTGCATATGTTATATTATAAAAAATCAGATTTGTATCTTAAGAAAGATACAAATCAGTTTTGATTTGAGAAAAATTTAGATCTACATCTAGGAAGATGCAGATCCCTTTTATTTTGAAGAAAAATTTAGATCTACATCTAAGAAAGATGCAGATCTTTGTTTTTTTAGTTTAAGAAAAATTCAGATTTACATCTAAGAAAGATTCAGATCTATTTTATTTTAAGAAAAATTCAGATCTGCATCTAAGAAAGATGCAAATCTATTTTATTTTGAAGAAAAAAAGAATTAACTACATGCAGATCTTTAAACTTAAGAAGTAGATTATATCAACAATAAAGGAATCAGGAACATATTTTCATGAACTAAATCAACATGGTAAAATATGAATATCTAAAACAATTAAACATGCATCATTATGATCAAGAAAAACATAAAAACAAAAGGGTTAGAAATCAACCTCTTGCATGAGCACACTTTGTTCTTGAGAGGATGTTTTAGGGTTCAAAAAAATTTGTTCAATTCTCTTTGAAACCTAAAAACCCTATTTTAAGCAACAACACTCAGAGAGGAGATCAGAAAATATGGGCAATTTGAGAGCCTAAAACGTATGCCTCTCAGAGCGTAGAAAAAGGGTGCTGAATTATAAGGTTCAGTCTCTATTTATAGAGGCCAGAAGACTCTAAAAAATAGGTATGGACGATTAGGGTTTGAATCTAGATGCCTCCTTTGGTGAAAAGGTCGAAAATGGTGTGTCTTATCGTCACCCGAAGGCCGTTGGGCCAAAGCCCACAAGATGCCAATTCAGCACTTTTAAAGTGCCGTTCGGCACTCCAAAAGTGCTGAACTGCCCTTTGGACTCCGAACACTCTTTCGTGTTCGAGTGCCGTTTGGACTTCTCTTCTAGGGTTTTTTGGCCGGTCCTTGTACCTAGACGCGTTTTCATCCTCCGTTTATGATTTTCCACCTCTTTTCTAGATAATTCAGGCTATTTAAGAACAATTATCTTGTAGATAAATACTCTAAAATAAATATTGATAAAGTTTAGATTATCCACAATTTTATTGTTATCCAATCATCCATTTTATTCCTATGCATGCATCCCTATTTTAAACATTAATTATCAACCAATCCCAAAATTATTTAATTAATTTTAATTTTTTAACAAATCATAATTAATTTAAATTAATCATGTGTTGTCGACCTTACCTAGACGCAATGCATGTTGACCGTGCAAACTTGATCATGCGATATCTTTCGATCCGATGGTCCGATTTGAAAACCGAAAATGCCGTTGCGACCATTAGAATCTCAAGATCATTTTTATGATATGCAATGAATGAATTAATGCATGTAATGCAAAGACAAGTTGATGCATGTAATGCAATCATGATTTTTTAGGTACATGGTCATTCAAGTCATTCCCCTTGATTAAATCATAGGTGCAAAATTGAGTGTCTACAGTGGGAAGCACTACAAGCAATCCTTTTTAGAAAAGGATCATCCTAGTAGGGATCTAGGGGAAGGATCCAAGCCCATGGAACCTAGAGGAAAAGAAGAAGAAGAAGATAGGGTCTTGATGAAATTGAAGAAGATCCAAGCTCATGTGTCCATATGGGGTTTGCTCATGGCCTTTCAAAAGCATTGTAAAACTCTCTTGGACGTCTTGAATGGGAAAGAAGTACTAATATAAACTACACTACAAGAAGTGTTATCTCTCATGGGAGTTGAAGGTTCCTCACACCCTTTCCTTGATTTTTCAGATGAAGGTCTCCCTCCTGAAGGAGCTACCCACACTAGACCCTTGCAAATCATCATTGAATGCATCGGTGCCAAAGTTCCAATGGTTCTTATTGACAATGGATCTGCCTTGAATGTTTGTCCTCCTAGGACTGCCTTCACTGTTGGCCTAGACATGGAGACCATCACTCCTTCTCCCATGACCGTAAGGGCATATAACAACATTTTAAGAAAGATCATGGGTTCCTTCATGGCTCCTTGCAAGATTGGGCCAATGGAAACCTTGGTGGAGTTTCATGTCATGGACATCACTCCAAATTACAACCTTCTCTTGGGAAGGGCCTGGCTTCACCCTAATGGGGCAATCCCTTCCTCACTACACCAAAAGATGAAGATCCCATGGAAAGGAGGGATTGTCATAGTGCTTGGAGATGGTGAGATACTAGCACCGGTTTGTGGACTTGAGGAAGGAGGGAGTAAGCCTCAAATGAATGGCTTTGAGTTCGTGAACATGGCCGGCTATGGGTTGAAGAATAAAAAGTATGCTACCGATTTGTTCCCATATTGTAGCCACGAGGTGATTACAATGATGAAGAACATGGGATATATGCCCTATATGGGCCTTGGAAAGGAAGGAAAAGGGGTAGTTGTGTTCCCCAATATCAAGACTCAAGTGACCAAGGAGGGTCTAGGATTCCTTGAAGGCTGCGACGGAATCAAGAAAAACCATGGCACCCTCAATGGGAATTTCATGACAGGAGGAAACTTCCCCTATTGTAGCTTCCCCAAACCCTGGGTGGGGAAAGATGGAAGGTTGTATCTAGGCTGGGAGATGTTCTTCAATGAAAAACTCACTTTTAAGGATAAGCCTACCATGGTGATCAAAAAGTGCAAAAAGAAGTTGATTGGGTGAAATACATGGATGCTGAAGCAATGAAGACCATGATGAAGACAAGTTGGGACGTGTTCGCCATCGCCAATGAAAAACCAAGCGATCCTTCCAAATTCATCATGCCTACAATGGGGCCTATTAATAATTAGACTTGAATTGGTTTTTCTAAGAACATGGGGAAAGAGTTTTGTAATGCAAGTTCCAATGTACTTTTCAATATTTTTAATAAGATGAATTCTGATTTGGCTTACTTTGATGTGTCCCATAACATTGAAATTTTGCACTTAAATGATTCAAATTAATTTGAAAATGAAATTAATAAACAATTAGAAAAGAAAATTAAACTTATGGAACCAACTCTTGAAACTATTAATTTGGGCAATGATGAGAATCCACGCTTAATTAAAATTGGCTCAACTTTAAATGAAAAAGAAAAGAAAGATCTTCAAGAACTCCATATGGAATTTCAAGAGGTGTTTGCATGGTCCTATGAAGATATGCCTGGAATTGACCTCGAGATAGCTTAACATCACATTGATACTCATGACCACTTGGTGCCTATCAAGCAAAAATTGAGAAGAATGAGGACTGAATGGCTCTTAAAAATCAAAGAGGAAGTCACCAAGTAACTAAAGGTAGGGTTCATCAAATCCGTAAACCAGGCTAAGTGGATAGCCAATGTCATGCCCGTACCTAAGAAGGATGGAAAGGTAAGAATGTGTGTGGATTTTAGAGTCTTGAATAAGGCATGCCCTAAGGATGACTTCCCCCTCCCCCACATTGATGTCTTGGTGGATAACACGGCAGGAAGCGCCTTAATGTCCTTTATGGATGGTTTTTCAGGATAAAACCAAATCAAGATGGCTCCTAAAGATATGACCAAAACCACTTTCACTACCGAATGGGGAATTTATTGTTACACAGTAATGCTGTTTGGCCTCAAGAATGCTAGGGAAACTTATCAAAGGATGGTTACAGTCTTGCTACATGATATGATGCATAATGAGGTAGAGGTGTATGTTGATGATATGATAGTAAAATCTAAGGTGATAGGCCACAAACGGATTGACCCTTTATGATTGAAATTAATTAATTAATTAGTCAAGTTATTAATTAATCAATTTATCATGCAAAATGCGTGGTAGCACAAACAAATCACCAAATAACTAGATATGCAAAGGAAAATAAATAACACGGTGATTTGTTTATGAATGGGGAAAACCTAACGGCAAAAACCCCACCGGGTGATTTTCAGGTCACCACTCCCGAAACTTCACTATTATCACAACAAGTAGTTACAAGTAAAGGAATCCTAAGTACCTTACCAACCTACAGTTGAACCCTTACCCCAATACCCAATTGGAATTGTTCTGTAGTGACAGTTTCCCCTTTTGATACACGGCTCCCAAGTACGTGACTAACCAATGCGCGGATCCCAGTACGCGACTTCAATCACCAACTAAGAAGGTTGTTGGCTGCAAAGTTCTTCGGTTCATCCACACAATGAAGATCAAGAAGATGCTTGGTTACAAAACCCTACGGTGCACATACACAACAACTTCTTCAAGAGAAAGAGATGAACTAGGGCAAGAACTTCATCTCCAGTTACAAATTTCTTGAACAGAGTTTGCTCAATGCTTGTGCAACTTGTGTACTTTGACGGCCCTTAAAACAATCCTTTTATATGTCTAGGGTTAGGAGAAAAGAAGGCCCAAAGACACATCCACGGATCTCAAGAAAAACATATCAGAAATTTTGTTTTTGTAAATCTCGACAGATAGAAGCTGTCGAGCATCTGTCGAGCTAGCTGTCGAGCCACGGGGCTGAAACAGCTTCTTTAAACCTCGACACATGCTAGCTGTCGAGCTTTAATAACTTTGCACTTTCAGCTTGTTTTCTTGGACAGACTTGAAGGCTTCAACACTTGATCTTGAAACATGGTTTCTTGAAGTATTTAAACACATCCTAAATCTACCCAAATACAAGTAAAGTGCATTTTGTCAAAGGATTAGCCAATTACATAAAATCATGACATATGTTCTTATAATGTGAAACACATATGTCCTAACAATCTCCCCCTTTGGCAATCCGTGACAAAACCACAACAAACAAATGAACATATGAGAGAAGTCATAAATCACTCAACTCATATTCACTTGTTGAATACAATAAAATCTATCCTAACACAAACTCTTGAAAAACTTTACAAGAAGAGAGTTTATGGCAAGTAGACTTTGACAACCTGTATTTCTAAAACACTTTAAACAAAACTCATCAAGGCATCTTAGTGTGAAGCAGAAATAATAGATTGCATACAAGTATAAGAAGCATGTGTATAAAGAGAGAAAAGGAACAACACATGTAAGAGGTAGGTGAAAGAAATAACATACATCAACATATAGAGAGAAAAAAAAAATACAATGTATGTCATAAATATGGTCATAAGACCTAATGTACAAGAACAATGTATCTATAAAAGAAAGAAAAGAAAAGATATATAAAATCCTCACTATATCCCTCAGCACTCAATAACACTCCCCCTAACAAAAATGTCCTATACTAACTCTCCCCCTAAGAATGACTACTCTCATATCCCAAAACTACTTCCCCTTTTTGTCATGAGTCACAAAGGGTAAGAGTGTCAAGTAGACATCTCATCGGAAGAGCTAGCATCTCCATCATCATCATCCGAACATCATCATCATCACCATCATCATCCTCAGACTCAAAATCCACTAGAGGTGGTGGAGGAGAAGCCTCTGGAGCAAAACCACCCATGGTCGCCTGTCGTCATGCAATACAATCGATACGAATGTTCACCTGATACATCTCCGTAGAAAGTGTATCAAGGCAAGCATCCATGTGCTGCAGTTGCGCCATAATGTCTCCTAGAGTCACATTGCCCAAAGAAGAGGAGGGAGCAGATGTGGATGGAGCAGAACGGGATGGAGCGGAACGGGAGGGAGGAGCTGCGGAATTTGACTGCCGAGACTGAAACTGTGCCTCCCTACATTTAACGGTAGCGTAGTCTATAGCACACATGATAGAAAAATGGTCGGAAGAGGGAAAAGGAACAGAAAAATGGCATAGAATCCGCGTGATAGCCGAAGGGAAAATGAGCTTATCACGGGTAGCTGTATCCCTATACACATCTAAGATAGAAAGAATGAAATGTGAAGGAAAATCTATAGTGAGGTGCTCTAACAAGGAAAGCAAAAATCGAGCACGAGGCTCTGTGATAAAGTTATAGTGAGAGAGTGGTTGCAAAACAAAAGTTATCACCATGTTCATGAATCTAGGACCTTTAGCAAAGGCCTTACATGGTGTGAACTGATGCTCACCCCAATCAGAAGGGCACTCACAAAACGCAGAAATCATCTCGTCTTTGGACACAGTCCGTAGACACTCACAACCAGGGTAGTTAGGAGACTCTACCCTAGGGATATGAAGCACATCCGCAACAAGCTGCGGTGTAACAGTGATGCGCGTACCTCGAACGCGAGTAGAAAAGAGAGGTACTGAAAAATCGAAACCATGCATGTTGGAGTAAAACTCCTGGATCAGCACGGTCGGACAAGTGACTGGGACGTCACACAGTGACTCCCATCCCCGACTGTGAATGACAGTGGGAAGGTCAGTGTCGGCGAAGCGAAGTCCGCCAAAATGAGTCGGCGTTCCGAATGAACACCTCGTTGAGAAAAGTTCTCCGAGAAGTCCTTTCGGGCATCCTTATCACGGAACCGAAGATAAGACGGAGTAGGATCAAAAGACGATGCCCTAGAACGCAAAGGGTTCTAGGATGGAGCTGACTTACGCTTAGGTGCCATAGACACAACTAACGTAAACAAAAAGAGAGGGAGAGAAAGAAGGAGACAATCAGAAAAGCTCCAAAACAATTCAAATATAACAAGTATATTGAAAATGGAGTACGTATGCATAGGAAATGCATGAACATGTGACATGCAAAGTAAATTGCATCATGGGCTCAGCCCAATCCAATCCTACCAGCACATAATCAATTACACACATCTAAAATGCATGATAATACTGTTATTATGCTAATGTGATGCAATGCATGAGATTTTAAACTCATTTAAGTGAAAATCCATCCCAAAATTTCAACAACAACTTATCAATTTTGAAAAACCCCAAAATTTTTCAAAAACCCCCAAAACTTAGGTTTCAAAACATGAAATGCATGAAAATGAAGGAGATTAGAAGCTTACCAAGTGAAGGAAAACTTGAAAAAGCTTGAAAAACACCTTGGGAAGAGGTTTGGAGTGAGAGAGAGAGTGTTTGAGAGATGAATAAGTTCGGACAGATCGAAAGAGATCAAAGAAATGAGAACCGGATCGCAAAGAACGAATATATAGCTCCTCAGTAATTCTCGACAGATAGAGGTGTCGAGAGGTGTTGAGACATCTGTCGAGGAAGGTGTCGAGAAAATGGTCTTCGATAGATACAGGTATCGAGAAGGTGTCGAGGAACACAGTAAAGATACAAGAACAGAAGATCGGTCGATCCACCAGCTGTCGAGAAGCTATCGAGGGTCTAGGAGATTTCTTGTTCGATCCACCAGCTGTCGAGACAGCTATCAAGATTGTGATAAGAAAAGATCTTAAGAAGCTCGACAGACAGCCAGGTGTCAAGGAGGTGTCGAGCTAACTTTTAAAAACAGTTTTTCGAGAAGTGAAAAACACAGACATGAATGCAATCCATCATGCAACTTAACCAATGATCCAAACACCATATAAACCTCTCAAAATCATCTCTCAACAAAGATTTTAAGCTCATGGATCCCAAACACACACACACACTAAACAAGTCTAACTGATTTTATTTTTCAAAAAAAAAAAAAACAAGTCAAGACAGTTTAGTGAGCATACATTAACACATGTAAAACCTTGTGATGGCCAAATCATATTATACCTGCACATGTATCAAGAGTAGCAAAGAATATTATGTGTCGTGTGTGAAAAACATCGCAAGATCCAAATGTGTCACCATATTATGATAATTTGAGATATGAGAAAATCACTTTAATTCACACACAATCATAACTGTTTGATGGGGATTATCACCTTCGAGGTACATCTTATAACTCCTACATCTCCTAGAATACACACTTGCAATAATTTTTAAAGCATTTTTGATCTTTTTGCTTTTCATTTTCTTTGCATATATTTATTTTAGCAAATCATGCATGGGCATATAAGATATAGAAAAAAAATACCCAATGATATTAAGCATTTGACATTCCAATTTTACTATGCCGAAGCATACAAATGTCATTGACACTTCACTTTTGCTATGCCGAAGCATACAGGTGTCATATTATGATTGGCGGGCAATAGTGGTGAGATAGTTATTTATGCATTTCTCTTAGGATTTTCTAATCCTTCCCGTCAAAAATAGTGATACGAGTGTTAAGTACAAGAGATAACTTAATTTTACTCATCACAAACAAGAGCCACAAAGCTTACTTGCTTAGTTGTGCATAGAGATGCTCATCTAAGGTACAAGAGATACAAAGTTTAGAATAACTTTGTTTCAATGGTCATCCAAGGTACACAAGTACCAATGTACACAAAACACACATTGTTTTTGTATTTTTTTTTTCAATTTTTTTTTATTTTTATATGAAAAAAAAAAAAAACAAAACAAAGCAAAACTGAAAAATAACCAAACAAAAACATGTTAAACAAAGCAAAGCATAAAAACTAGACTGACTCAAAACTTGAAAGCAAAACATACAAGTAATGCAAACAAAAAGAAGAAGAGAGAGAAGAAAGTGATAGAATCACTTGGAGCCCTTTTCCTTCCACACATTGGAAGAACCTTTCCTTTGATTAAACCCTTGAACCGGCAGTGAGGGGGAAGAATTGAAACCGTTCAAGTTTGAAAGGAACATGAGGGCTTTGAGAAGATCTTCAAGGGGAGCAAGAGAGGATTGAAGCTGATTCTGGCTTCCAGATGTTATCATGCCATTGCTCTGTTGAATGGCTAGCCACTTATAGCAATTTGGTCGAGTATGACCGGCAACTCCACAATGATGATAGAGATGTTGCTTCTTCTGTTTAGGCTTCTAAGATCTAGCCTTTTTAGCCCTAGGGTTCTTACCTTCCTTCTTATCTTTCTTAGGGGGTGCTCCTAAAATAGATTTACCTTTGTCTAAGTTCTCACTAGCTAAATCAATTTTAATATTATTGTTCTCAATTTCAACATTATTGCTAGGAGGAACAAAAACAGTAGCACTAGTAAAAGCAATATTAGAGGAAGAGAGACCATACCCCAAACCTGTTCGATCAGAAGCAGATTTCTGAAGATTGAGCATCTCATCAAGCTTTGCACTTGAAGTCCTCTCCAATTGAGCTCTGACTTGAAACAGCTCCGCTTCAAGCTTCTTGGTCTTTTTAGCCAAGAAATTGTTCTCGAACCTCGGTGCTCCAATAGTCTGATTAGCCTCATCAAACTTTGTGGACAGCTCTTCATAATCAAGTTCCACATCACTGAGCTTCTTGGTGGCCAGCCTATAAAGTTTCTCATGCTTCTCAGAAAGCTTATACAGTTTCTCATAGCCTGTATGGATGTCATCTTGATCATCCATCTTCTCAAACTTGGATTCCTCCAGTTCCTCTTCTTCAACCACATCTTCAACAATCCCATCAGTAGGATTAACAGTGGCAGTGAAGGTATTCAAGATTTCGTCATCCTCATTGTCGGAATCATCCTCAGGCTTGGTGTCGCTCAAAATAGCAGCAAGTGCCTTACTCTTCCCAATGCTCTTGAGATATGTAGGACACTCATTTTTCATGTGACCGAAGCCTTGACACCCAAAGCACTTTGGTCCTGCGGGAACAGTGTACTGACCGCCATCCTTAGCATCCTTCTTCCCTTTATCTTGACTCTTGAACTGAAAAGAACTAGATTGCCTACGATCCTTGTCGAAGCCCTTTCCATTGGCATTCTTCATGAATTTCTTGAACTGCCTGGTGATGTAGGACTTCATCTTGGAATCTTCATCGTCGAAAGACTCATCTGTGTCATTGCTTTTGGCCTTCAAAGCCATGCTCTTACCTTTACCCGACTTGCCTATTCTTGTTAACCCTAGCTCGTAGGTCTGCAAGTTTCCAACTAGCTCAATCAAAGGAATCTTGTCAATATCATTTGATTCCTTTATCGTCGTGATCTTGGCATGGAATCTCTCGGGTAGAGATCTGAGTACTTTCCTTACAATCTTGGGTTCAGGAATGGTTTCCCCAAGATTGAAAGCTGAGTTCACTATTTCCTTGAGCTTGGCATAGAACTCATCGAAAGACTCATCCTCCTCCATCTTAATCTCTTCGAAGCTTGTCGTGAGCCTCTGTAGCTTCGAATCTTTGACAGCCTTGGTTCCTTCATAGGTTGTCTAGAGGATGGTCTATGCCTCCTTAGCAGTTTCAGTAAAGGATATCTTCTTGAACTCCTCATTGGTGACCGCACTGAATAAAGCATTCAATACCCTGCTGTTGAAGTTTGCCGCCTTGATCTTGGCTTCATCCCAATCGACCGGTGCTTCCTTTGGCTTGGTCTAGCCTATCTCAACAGCTTGCCACACCTTCTCATCTAAAGACTGCAAGAAAGCTCTTATACGTACTTTCCAGTATACATAGTTAGTGCCATCAAATAAAGGAGGTATAATTAACGACTGTCCTCTATCCATGACAAACAAGGGTCAATGGATCAACACAGCAAAGATTAATACCTAATCAGAGTGTGCCTGCTCTGATACCACTTGATAGGCCACAAACGGATTGACCCCTTGTGATTGAAATTAATTAATTAATTAGTCAAGTTATTAATTAATCAATTTATCATGCAAAACGCGTGGTAGCACAAACAAATCACCAAATAACTAGATATGCAGCGAAAAATAAATAACACGGTGATTTGTTTACGAATGGGGAAAACCTAATGGCAAAAACCCCACCGGGTGATTTTCAGGTCACCACTTCCGAAACTCCACTATTATCACAACAAGCGGTTATAAGTAAAGGAATCCTAAGTACCTTACCAACCTACAGTTGAACCCTTACCCCAATACCCAATTGGACTTGTTCTGTAGTGACAATTTCCCCTTTTGATGCACGGCTCCCAAGTACGTGACTAACCAATGCGCAGATCACAGTACGCGACTTCAATCACCAACTAAGAAGGTTGTTGGCTGCAAAGTTCTTTAGTTCATCCACACGATGAAGATCAAGAAGATGCTTGGTTACAAAACCCTACGGTGCACATACACAGCAACTTCTTCAAGAGAAAGAGATGAACTAGGGCAAGAACTTCGTCTCCGTTTACAAATTGCTTGAACAGAGTTTGCTCAATGCTTGTGCAACTTGTGTACTTTGACGGCCCTTAAAACAATCCTTTTATATGTCTAGGGTTAGGAGAAAAGAAGGCCCAAAGACACATCCGCGGATCTTAAGAAAAACAGATCAGAAATTCTGTTTTTGTAAACCTTGACAGATAGAAGCTGTCGAGCATCTGTTGAGCTAGCTGTCGAGCCACGAGGCTGAAATAGCTTCTTTAAACCTCGACACATGCTAGCTATCGAGCTTTAATAACTCTGCACTTTCAGCTTGTTTTCTTGGACAGACTTGAAGGCTTCAACACTTGATCTTGAAACATGGTTTCTTGAAGTATTTAAACACATCCTAAATCTACCCAAATACAAGTAAAGTGCATTTTGTCAAAAGATTAGCCAATTACATAAAATCATGACATATGTTCTTATCATGTGAAACACATATGTCCTAACAAAGAGGAAGTCACCAAGCAACTAAAGGTAGGGTTCATCAAACCCGTAAACCAGGCTAAGTGGATAGCCAATGTCGTGCCCGTACCTAAGAAGGATGGAAAGGTAAGAATATGTGTGGATTTTAGAGAATTAAATAAGGCATGCCCTAAGGATGACTTCCCCCTCCCCCACATTGATGTCTTGGTGGATAACACGGTAGGAAGCGCCTTAATGTCCTTTATGGATGGTTTTTCAGGATAAAACCAAATCAAGATGGCTCCTAAAGATATTACCAAAACCACTTTCACTACCGAATAGGGAATTTATTGTTACACAGTATTGTTGTTTGGCCTCAAGAATGCTAGGGAAACTTATCAAAGGATGGCTATAGTCTTGCTACATGATATGATGCATAATGAGGTAGAGGTGTATGTTGATGATATGATAGTAAAATCTAAGGATGGAGAGAACCACACCACGAATTGAAGAAGTTCTTCAAGAGAATTAAAGAATATAGATTGAGATTGAACCCATAAAAGTGCACATTTGGAATAACCGCTGGAAAATTGTTAGGGTTCTTGGTGAGTGATAGAGGAATAGAAGTTGACCCATCCAAGATCAAAGCCATATTGGAAATGCCTCCACCTAAAAGTGATAAAGAGATTAGGGGTTTCTTAGGTCGACTACAATACATTAGTCGATTCATTGCTAAGCTCACCTCCATTTGTAAGCCCATCTTTAAGCTCTTAAGGAAGAATGAACCACATACATGGAACGATGAGTGCCATAAAGCCTTTGAACTCATCAAGGAATATCTCCTTCACCCACTTATCCTAGTACTTCCACAACATAGGAAACCCTTACTCCTATACCTTTCCATCATAGGGGATGCGGTTGGCAGTATGCTTGCACAAGAAGATGATAAGAAGAATGAGAGGACAATATATTACTTAAGCAAGAGATTCCATGATTACGAGACTAGGTACACTCCTATAGAAAAGTCATGCTTTGCACTTATTTGGGTCGTACAGAAGTTAAGGCACATCATTTTACCCTTTCAAATATGGGTGGTAGCAAGAATGGACCCATTGAATTACCTTTTTGAGAAGCCCACTTTGAGTGGAAGATTGTCAAGATGGTTGATCTTATTGGCAGAATTCAATTTGAAGTACGTGGCTAGGAAAACTATTAAGGGAAGTGTCGTGTCAGATTTTTGTGCTAAGAATCCCATAGAGGGGGAGGACGGTAAAGAGGATTTTCTGGATGAGGATATTTTGGATGTTGAGCTAGGGACATGGAAGATGTACTTTGACAAAGCCGTAAATCAATATGGGAATGGGATAGGAGTACTCTTGATCACTCCCGAGGGATCTCACATACCTTTGGCAATTAAGTTAAACTTTGAAGCAACTAATAACATAACTGAATATGAAGCTTGCATCGCCGGAATGGAAGCCCTTCAAGAATTAGGGGTAAAAGAAGTTGAAGTCTTTGGGGATTCAACTTTGGTTATAGCTCAAGCACAGAAATTGTGGGAAGTGAAGGAAGAATATTTGAAGCTTTATCTAAAATACTTGGAAGACTTGACCAAGATCTTTGACAAGATCAAGTGCACAATCATCCCTAAAGCTTAGAATTAGTTTGTGGATGCCCTATCTACTTTAGCCTTCATGGTTGAAATACCTGAGGGAGTATGGACACGACCCTTGGAAATTGAATAAAGTAATGAGAAGCGCACAGAAGGAAGACCAAAGTTTCAGTAATGGCCGTAGAGGAAGAGGAAGCTCCGTGGTACTATGACATTATGAAGTTCTTGGAATTAGGGGCATATCCAGAAGGTGCAGACAAGAGAGAGCGTCGTTCCATTAGGATGATGGCAACCCAATACATCCTATGTGGAGGACAACTCTATAAAAGGTCCTATGACAATGTACACCTTCGTTGCTTGAAAAGAGAAAAGGCCAAAAAGGTAATGGAAGAGGTTCATCAAGGAATTTGTGGCCCTCACATGAATGGAAGGATGTTAACCAGGAAGATCCTAAGGATGGGGTACTACTAGAGAACAATGGAGACCGATTGTGTGGACTATGTGAAAAGTTGCCATGATTGATAGACACACGCCAACTTGAACCATGTACCACCTAGTGAGTTGTATAGCATGACTTCTCCATGGCCTTTCTTAGTTTGGGGCATAGATGTGATTGGAAGAATAGCTCCTAAGACTTCAAATGGGCATTAGTACATTTTAGTGGCAATTGACTACTTCAGTAAGTTGGTGGAAGTAGCCTTTTACTCCGTGTTGAAGGCTAAGTATGTGGCTTGGTTTTTAGAAAACAACATCATATGTCGGTTTGTGGTACCTTAAGAGATCATTTCCGATAATGGTTCTCACTTTGAAGGTGAAGTCCGAAAGGTCATGGAAGAATATGGTATCAAGCTTCACAAGTCTTCACCATACCGACCACAAGCCAATGAGGCCGTAGAAGCAGCCAGTAAGAATGTGAAGAATATCCTAACCAAGATGGTAGTGACGTACAAAGATTGGGCTGAGAAGCTTCCTTTTGCCCTATGGGGTTATAGAACTTCTATCCGAGCGTCAATAGGGGCAACACCTTACTCTCTAGTCTATGGTAGTGAGGCAATGCTTCCTATTGAGGTGAAGATACAATCTTTGAGGGTATTGGTAGAGACTAAGGTCCTAGAGGAGGATTGGGCTAAGGCGAGATATGAACGATTGGCTTTGATAGATGAGAAGAGAGCTACGGCACAATACTATGCACAAGGGTACCAAAAAAGGATTGTTAAGGCATTCAACAAGAAAGTGAAACCAAAAAACCTTAAAGAAGGGGACTTGGTCCTGAAGGTGCTTAGAGATGAGAATTTTGATCCAAGAGGAAAAATGAAGCCTAGGTGGTCATTAAGAAGATAATGTCGGGAGGTGCTACAAGAATCACAGATTTGGATGGCGAAGAGATGCTTTGCCCTATTAACATGGATAGACTCCGGAAATACCACATCTAAAAGAAAAAAAAAAAAGCCTACTATGTTGAAAGAAAGGGCGGCCTAGGAAAAAATTAAGGCAAAAGAACCCCGCTAGATTGAGAACCCGAAAGGGCGGTCTAGGCAAAAGGTAGGGGAAAAGACCATGGGCATGGTGAAAATTCCTCAAAGGACGTCATAGGCAAAAATTACATGGCAAAGGAAAAATAAAAGAAAAGAAAAAAATGAATAAAGAAGATAACAATAAGCAAAGATAATAAAAAAAGGAAATTCTCTCATTGCTCAAATTAAAAGATAACAAGTTTGCTTTCATAGAGGATTTGGAACATTCCAATCCTTTATTAAATTCAAAAACAAAAATAGGAGAATCATAAAAGTGTAGAAAAGTAAAACATGGGGCATATCAAGGCAGTCACTCAGTCCTTTTTATCTTCTTACTAGTCTTCATGTGAGCCTTCTCATCCTTTAAAATCCACTTCATGTCATCCTTCAACCATTGCTTGTAGCTTGCAGTGAGGTAGATGTATTTGGGAGGAACAATGTCTTTCGTCACCCTACGACGTGGCCAAGCTTCACTAATCCTACCCAAGACCCTATTTGTGAACACTGCGGTATGGAAGGTACCCTTATCACCAGGAGCTCCTTGATGCTCTCCAAATTTCCTTGAGATACAACAAGTGGAGTAGTAAGAGCAGCAACGGAGCCCAACTAGAGTCACATAATGGTCCTTGTAGCAACTGTGAACCATGCTTAAGATATGCCACAATTCCACGACCCACTGAATGTCGGTTTCCTTAAGGTGGCCCAAAAGCTCCATATATGCTTCAAAGCCCAGGACATCTCGAAGTTGGCGGTCCCTAAGATGCCTAGGAAGGTAGGTGCTAAGGGGCACAGTAGGAGAATGAAGCTACTGAAGCCTCTCTTGTAGCCATATTTGCAAAAAAAAGAGGAGGGGGGAAGAAAAGAAAGAAAGAGAAAGAAAGAAAAGGAAAAGCAAGTAATAGAAAAAGGAAGAGCGTGAGTGAGAAAAAAATAAAAATAATGAAAGACGATATAAAGTGCCTTGATGGGTTGAAAACCGAAAGGTAATCCATGCAAAATTAGAGGAATCCCACTAGGTTGAGAACCTAGGCAAAAGTTAGGGATCATACCTAAAGAAGAAGAGGACTTCTTGTAAAGAAACTCGCTTCCTTCCTTTGAAAGGCATCCAAACCATTGATGGTTTCCACCAAGATCAAGCCCACTGGGTTACCTCTCTTTAGCTCATAAGCCACCATACACATCCGAAGGTCCACACAATGTGACTGTTGAACCAAGAAATATCTTTAAAGGGCACATAAGCAAAAGGCACGAAGGTAGTATGATCGTGGCCTTTCACGGTCAAGGAGGCCCGAACCGGAAAAGTAATCAAAGACCAACCTAAGGTTGAGTTTGCCAAAAACACACTGCCTATTGGCCGTGGTTTCAGGGACACCCAACACCACTCGTAGCAAGGAAGGAAGATCCCCTCCCATGGTAGGAAAGATAAGATCATCAATTTCCGGTTCACCTATGATAGCAGCAAATTCCTCAATAGTAAGGCATAATTCTATTCCGTTGAAGTGGAATACATGCCAAGAAGGAACCCAATAGTTAGTAGCAGCACGAAGAAGATGCTCATCCACCCTAATTTGATGGTAAGGGAAGATGCAAGAAAGGCCATAGGGAGCAACATAATCCTTGAAATTGGGACCAAGCTTCCTAATCCAAGTGGAGACATCGAGAAGAGAGCTTTCTGCCATTGGGGGACCTCAAAGAAGTTTTCTTTGAGTTGGAAATACGTTGGTGAGGGTTTTGGACCCAAACGGCTACTTTTATACCTAAATAAGTCGGCTAGGATTTTTTTGATTTGTGGCCACGTGCGCAAAGTCAACCCTACGTATGTAAAGTCAAAGCTGCATACGTAGGCTTACCTCTACGTACGCATGGCGCTTGGCCGAAGCCAATGTTCCCCTGTTTTAAGCAGAGTTTCTCCACTCCCAAGCATTCCTAGGGTTCCTATGATCTAAAGAATCATTCAAGACATGTTCCAAGCATAAGATTGCAAGCATCAAAGAAGCAAAGTTGTATAGAAAACATACAATTTATCATTATACTTGTAAATTAAGTGTTGAGTTCCAATCAAAAGCATAAATATAAAAAGATGTTCTTAATACAATCATTTGTCTCAAACTAAATCCAAATGTCTGCTAAAGGAAATAAAAAGCCATAAAAGCAAAAAGAAAAAGAAAAAAAGATGTGTGTTGTATGCCTATATGTGTCTTGAACTGCAAGTAATCAATGATACTGCCTCTTTCTTAAATGATAGCTAGGAGTCGCCTCTGAGTCCTCCTCCTCATCATCATCATCATCACCACCGCCTGGGTGGGCTACTCCTCCAGGACCGTACAACTCCTTCGAGTAGTTGGTCACCTCCAACTTGAGATTCCCGGCCAACCACACCAACTCCTCATGCTCTTGGATAGTAGGTTGCAGTTCAAAGAAGGAAGGGTTAGTAACTGAAACAAAAAGGGAAATTTGACAAAAAAAGAAAGGACAAAAGGAAAAAAGAACTCACCGCTCGAGTGTTGGAAGGGAAAAGATAGCCCATGACATTAGGTTTACGGGGCACGACACACTCCCGAGCAAAGCCATCCGGGCCATAAGCATAGACTGTCCAAGGGAAGTGTGGAGGATCAATGGGCTCACCGGTAGCAGGTCCCCCCTGTTACAATTTCCCACATTAGAAGTCATGACAAACGAGGAAAAAAATTAAAAAAAAAAAAAAGAGAAGAAAAAGAGATTAAGCATATACCTGAACAGTAAGGGAAGGCATGAGGTGAGTAATGTTGAACTTCTCTTAGTCCAACCCCTCAAGAAGCCGCTCGGCATAGGAAACGCCGCTCCCTCATGAGTTGTATTTAGCATCAGTCATGGAGTGTGGGGCAAGCATGAACTCAGGAGGGCCCATCAGAATCTGTGGTTCATCTCTACCCACTAGCTAGCATCGTATTCTCTCCGCCAGGTATAGCGCCCTCAAGCCTGCTTCTTCAAAAGGTCGGGTGATCTCTGAAGCGATGAGAGCGGCAGGCTCCAAGTCTCGAGAAGCAGGAAGGGGCTAGTCGGTCCATAAGGTCCAGTTAACCTATAATAACATGTTGTTAGAAGAACGGTGTCCTAAGAAGAATGTATGAAGGAGCGTGAGAGACTAGAACTATTGAACTTACCTCATCGGGAGTCAACCCAGCAAGATGGGCCCTCTCTTGGTGGAAGTTGTTCAGGACTAGGTCGGTGCCCGGAGTTATAAGGCCATACCTAATCATCCATCGCTACAAAAAAGAGAGAAGAAACACAAGTCACAAGTTAGATGCAAGATGACAATTTGCAAGATGACAATTTGCAAGATGACAGTTTTCAAGACAGTACAGTTTACAAGACAACAAGCTACAAGTGGAAGTGTAAAAAGTAAAAAGAGAACTGACCTCAAGGAGCTTCCAAGGCCCCACAAGTTTCCGCAAAGTGCCTCTGCTGAGAGTGTTGAGGGTGGAGTAAAGATAAGCAAGACATGCTTGCCCCCAGTTGGCCCTTCATGCCCCCCCAAAATCCTGGAAGAGTGTTAGCCACCTCAAAAACGCCGTTTGCCCTCCATTGGCAAAGAGGTAGGACCCTATCAAGTGGAGAAGGAAAGCCCTAGCCATACAGACACATTCCACCATGGTCCTCTATGGGAGGAACATGTAATCCAACACCAGGTTGAAGTAGCAGATGGTTTCAGTGGAGTACTTCCTCCCCAACATGTCGATGCCTAGTTGCATGCCCGACACACCGTCCAAACTAATGATGGCCCCCTCGAAACTAATGCCTGTCATGCGGAAGAAGTCATAGGGAGTCAACGTCATCTCCCACTCAGTGATATGAAAGGTGTGGGTAATGTCCCACCACCTCTTAATGAGGCACTACACCAAAGTGGCACTCGTGAACTTTTCTAGAAGAAGGCTAATGATGGGCTCAAAGCCCGCCTCCTGGACATAGCCTCTAGTTTCAGGGGTGAGCAAGTTGAACCATTCCACTACCTTATTGGTGCTTTCCCTACCAGCATAAGGTGATGATGATTGCAAAAAAGGAAAATATGTCATTAGATTCATGATTCAAGGGAAATTCGAAGAAAATGATATTGTGATGCATGAGTGAAGTTAAAAAGAGTGATGTAGTGATATTCAGATGCAGAAATGACAAAAATGGTGTTAGCATTGCATAGGGAAGTGAAACGGGTGAAAAATAAGTGAAAAAGGGTTAAGTAAGGCTCCTGCCAAGTGTCTCATGAACGTAGGTCAAGGCCCACGCGAGCAAACTAGACTTTGCATAAGCAGGTTCATTCCCACGTACGCAGAACCTCAAGAACATACCTGCATATGCAAGAACAGAGTTGCGTACACTTGAATGCAAGTTGCGTATGCAGGCCCGAGCCCACACACGCAAGAACACAGACAGAAGTAGTTCTTTGACATTTTCAAGGAAGCATCATCCAAAATCCATCCTAGACATGTTCCTACCCCTCCTAAGACATTAGGTTTTCATCTAAACTCATCTCATAACAAAACCCAAGCATTTAGATAGCCAAAAACACATTCAAACCAAAGATCAGAAAGGAACTTGAAAATGAGGAAAAAATGAAAAACTTACAGATTCACCCATGGGAATGTGGTTCTTTGGCCGGTATGTCAATGGTGGAGGTCCCACCAGCCTCATGGCTCCACTCCAGCGAGTGAGATGGAAGGCATCAGCAGATAGGACGTAGGAGGATTTCTTGGCCTTGGGTGCCATTGGAGAGGATGATGAGAGAAAGGGAGAGAAAGAGAAAATAAGAGAGTTTGAGAGGATGAGGGAGTCAGGAGTGAAGAAAAGAAGGAAGGAAGAGAGGTTTTTGTAGAGAGAAAAGAGAGAGGAGTTATCAAGAATATGAAAAGGTGAGGGAGATGAAGAGAATGAAGAGAACGAAGAAGAAGAGAAGAAAAGAAACGGTTGGTAACCATTGGAGAAAATGAAAAAGCGGGAACACACGTGATGGCTAAACTACGTGTAGTTTAGGCCTCACCACTAAACTACGTGTAGTTTAGTCACAAACAATAAAAATAAAATAAAAAAGTTTTTTCTTTTCTTCTTTCAAAGAAAGAGAAACATCTTAAGACTTCCACAATTAGACATAAATTATCAAAAAATTCTCCCAGTGGATCAAGCATATCAAAGAATCCTCCAGTGGACCAAGCATATCAAAAAGCTCCCTAGTGGATCAAGCACATTAAAGAAAAAATTTTAATGGATCAAGCCCATCAAGAACCATTCCCAATGGTTCAAGCACCTCAAGAACCATTCCCCAGCAAGTCAGCGTGTCAAACATCATCCTCAATAAAGAAGTAGAAGACTCTTCCTCAACGTTTCAAGCATCTCAAGCAAAGTATCCTCAGTGAAGGAAGCAAAAGATTCTTCCAAAATGTATCAAGTATTATCCTCATAAAAGGAAGCAGAAGACTCTTCCTCAATAGTTCAAGCACATCAAGCATTATACCTATGGAATGGGCAGAAGATCCCTCCCTAATGGACCCAAGTACACCAAAGAAAATCCCCAGTGAGGAAGCAGAAGATTCTTCCCTAAAATATCCCTAGTAAGGAAGTAGAAGATTCTTCCCCAGTAAGTCTTATACACAAAAAAATCCCTAGCGAGGAAGCAGAAGATTCTCCCTCAAAATCCTCAATGAACCATATGAGAAGCAGAAGATTCTTCCCTAGTGGATCATACATCTACACTACTCCTTAGTGAGTCCATCCATATTACTCCTCAGCGAGTTTCTCATCTCCTAACAAGTTATGAGAGGCAGAAGATTCCTTCCCATGCACATCCACTCCTCAGTGAGCTCTTCACCATCCTTAGTGGATCCTACTCGCGCACATATTCTTAGGGAATTGAACATGCAAGCATGGTAGAAAAAGGTAAAGATAGTGATAGAGAAAGAGGCCAAGGCCAACCCTAAGCAAGAGTCTCACTAGAAAAGGTAGAGAAGGAAGTGAAGAAGACAAGAGGAACAAGTCACCCGAAGAAGTTTGAGGCAAGAGTCCCGGATGGACACCACAGAGACTATATCCTTTTGTGGTTTGTTGGGTTAGCTTGTAAGAGCACCCTTATTTGTTTTCTTTTTTCTTTTTAAGTGACTCTAGGATAGCGAGTCACTCGCCATTTGCTTGCAAGTGGCAAAACAGGTTCTGGGATAGTGAACCTGTCGTTGCTCGTTTCCCGAGCAACAAAGGTGGGACTTCGGACATACGAATCCCACGCAACCCTTCGGAGTTGCACCCCTCCCCATGTATGCGTGATGTGTGTCATATGCGTGGGTTAGGCCCGAGCCGTATGTCAAAATAAAATGTTTTGTCTCTTATTCTTTTGATTCCGTTAGCAAAGCTCATGAATCAAAAGAGGGTCATCTGTAGACACCGCATTTTGTATCCCTTACAACTCGGGCCCTCGTTCCCTAATGATGCTCGAACTCTAAGGCCTAAGGCCTGTTTAGAGCTTAGTCAGATATTAAGTTGACTTGGGGAGTGTTAAAATAGAAAATATAACCTTTTAAATGTGCAAAAATCTATTTTTTGGAAAATTAAATGACCAAAGTAGTCCTCGGCCTGCGTATGCAAGCTAAAGCATGCGTACATCGGCACATTCTTGCGTATGCGTCTAAGGTTTCAGAAGCATAAGAAAGGCAAGTTTTCTGCAATAATGGCTGAGGTTTGAAACGAATCTCACATCGTCTGAGAGCCGTTCCAAACCTCATTTTTTCAACTATAAAAAGTCTTACATGGTACATTTTCAAAACACACAGAAATCCCATGGGAAAAACCTAAAATTCACTAGATATAGTGAATCAAAAGGGAGTTTTTCACAAAACACCCTCATGTCTCTTTTAATTTGATTAGGACCTTTTCTGGTCCCAATCCATTGAGTTTAAGATTACTAATCACTATTTCATTGAATTGTGATAGATTTGGTTAAGGGGAATGGTAAAAAATCAAGCCTAGGAGCTTTTGCTTTAAGGTATGCTTTAAAAACTTTTCTTTTTTGTTCTTCTTTAATCGTTGTTTTAATCTGTTTCTTTTTCATAGTTTGTGTTTACATTTGTTTGTTTAGGTTAGTTTTAGGTTTTCTTACTGTCTTTAAGCATGATAGGTTGCTAGATTTTACGTTTTTGGTTTCTGCTCTATTTCTGTGTTGATTAGGGTTTCTGGGTAAGGATCTGCGTATGCATGATCTAGCCTACGCACGCAGGCTGAACTCATGCGTACGCAGACCTGTTCTAGTATGCATGATGCCGTTACCTAGAAAACCCTAATTCTTTGTTTGTTTTGTTCTGCCTTCACATGTCTTTCTGTATAAACCTATTTTCCATATGTTTCAAGCCCCATGACCGTTTGTTTGCCTTTTAACATGTTTCTTGTTATCACATGTTTAGATTAGGGTTTAGGTTAGGGTTTTCTTAGTTTTAATGCTATGACATTCCTTCACATGTTCATGCATTGATGCCATAGGTGCTGTGTTGCTAAGAAGTAAGTAAAGGGTAAGCCATGCATTAGCAATATTCATGCATTTATGTTAGGGTTTTTTAGATGTATGATTAGAGTTTCTAGTATGTTAACATTTTATTTTTGATATGTTTTGTTTGATGATATGCTTGCTGCCATTTTAAGTTGCTATTTTGTTTTAGATGAATGCTAGGGTTTTCTTTTATATGTTTGGCTATCTTTCTTCTGGATAGATGGATAAGTATGTGTTTAGGGTTAAAGATGCCATGTTGTTTGTTAGATGCATGTTAGTGTGTGTGTGTGTGAGTCTGGAATACAAGTATTTAAATGGTTTTTAATAGGGTTAAGATATAAGACACAATGATGGGAGGCCAACCTTAAGGTTGGGCGATCTTGGGTGCCTAACACCTTCCTAATAGCATATCTAAACCCTGAACCCAAACTCTGGTAGTAAGATCAAAGGTCCTTCCTTAAAAGGACACTATATTCATGGTTCCTAAACCATATAACTAGGTGGTGACTCAAATTTTAATTTTCCCTTTCCCTTGCGCCTACAGACTCAATTTGTGATAGCTCATCTCATCCATTAAAACTTGATTTGATGATAACTTTCAATCTGATGGTCCGATTAGGGCTTATAACCAGTCAATTTAATCATTACAACATTAAGGTCATTTTGATGAAATGAAATTAAGGATTTAATGGCCATAATTAAGATACTTATTTTCAAGGTGAAATTACTCCTTTACCCTCCATGTGAGGTTAAATGTGGGTTTCAAAATGGGGTGTCAACATGAATTTACATCAAGAATGCTAAAAATTATAACTTTTAACAACTCAAAATACTACTTTATCAATTTTAACACCCAACTTTATAATATACCCAATACCAAAGGTTTTGTATTTTTTACCACTTCATTAAAATATTATTTCTTTTATTTTTTAATTCTTTTTATTCTCTCTTTCTCTTTCTCTTCCTCCCTTTTTCTCTACGTGTATCTCTTCAAAACCCACTGCAAAACCCAACCCACACCCACTACCGCCAACCACCACCGCCCACACCCATTGTCACTGCCACCACCACCCACGACCTCAACCCCCAACCACCAAAATCATAAACAAAAACAAACCCAAAACCAAATCAAAAACTTATAATCAAATCACAACCAAATCACAAACTCAAACCCACACCTACTGCCACAGCCACCACTGCCCACACCCATTGCCATGGCCACCACCACCCACAATCCTAATCCCCAACCACCAAAATCACTAACAAAAACAAACTTAAAACCAAATCACAAACCTAATCCCAAAACCAAATCACAAACCCAAAAAAAAACCCATAAAACTTCAACCACCACCACAGCACCACCATGACCCAAAATCAACCACAACCACACACCCATCCACCTGCCACCACCGAAACCCACTCACCCATCTACCTGCCATCACCATGACCACAACCTACCTACCACCGCCATAGTGCTAACAAGCCAAAGAACACCACTAACGATCTCAACATCCACTGCACGCCAACGCTAACCACCACACATGATCTCATCATAGCCCAAGTTGTTGCCGATTTTTGGTGGGGACAGCGTCATTTCATGGTGGCTTTGATTGGTGGCGCCATGGGTGAGAGTTGGTTGAGATGGTGAGTTGGAGAGGTTGTGGGTGAGAGTTGGCTAAGATGGTGATAGGGAATGGAAAAAGCTTGGGTGAGATGGTGTGGTGGAATAGAGAGATGGAGCAGAGGGTGAGAGTTGATTGAATACAGGGTTTCTAAATACTGAATTACAAGCAAATTTGGCACGGAATAAAGCCAACTAATGATTGAATAAATTCAACCTTACACCTATTGTAGCTAAGTGTTAAAAATTTTGAAGTTTAACACCTTTGATGTTGTGGGGTTTTTAGTGTTTTTGGTGTCAAAATAGCTTTATAGCATTTTTAACACCCTTAGTGTGAATGCTCTTATAAGGTATTTATTTCCCCTATGGATTGTTTTATGTGGTATTTCGGTTAACTTTAATGTCATTTGATGATGTGGCAAGTATCAGCGTTAGGAACCCCTATAGTCATATATATAATAATTATTGTAATGTTCTATTTAATTAGATTAGTTAGTCAGTTAGTTACAATTTTAAGCATGTTAATCACATTTGACAATATTGAGATTATTAATGTATACGTGGAATAATAGAACGAATATAATAAGGTCATGTGGGTTAATAGAATAGTTTAATGGTTCTATAAGTACCTAATTGTTATCACATTTGGAGATCATTGAATAATATTATAAACTGTTGTCTTAGTGCATTTTCTCTCTAATCTTTCAAATGGAAGGTGGCTACTTGAATCTAGTCAAATCTCATACATTTTCCACCCATTTCCATACACTCCCAATCCCATTCCCTTTAGAAACTAGTGGATTCCTAACATAACATCACATAATTGAAGAAAAAAATCTCGTCTCACATTTTTGGTTTTCTCTCAAACTTTCTCCTTCAACTCTCATTTGGGTTTGTGTAAGTTTAGAAGGTGGAAACTCTAAGTTAAAACAATCTTTTTCTTTAATTCTTCCTCAATAGGTTTTTTTTTTTTTTTTTTTTCCTAGTAAGTGTTGGCAATTGCCATGTCATTAAATTCCGTTAAAGTTAGAAGAATACGTAATAACACTAATGTGGTAAATGCCTTGTAAAGCAAATCATAAAGTAGGTAAGTGTTACAAAATAAAACATATGATAGCTCTATGTTTTTAGGGTATAGCACAGGGTAGTATTTGTAATTTTTCCTATATATAATAAATTAAGAGAAATATAAATTAATTGTATCATAGCTTGGTGTATAACCTCATATTTGCAGTTGTACCATTCAATTATGTTTTGTTACATGAGAATTTATTTTAAATTAAACCATAGATAGTTCAACCAAAAAAGAAAAATCCATGCAGTTAACCTTAACCATATAGTAATCTGTACGATATTTAGATTCCTCATGCGTGTTGGGTTCTCTGTATTACAGCAAATTACGTTTGCTTTTATGAGTTGTCATTCAGTGTTTGCTTTCCTGTGTATTTGGTTTATATTTAGTTTCCTTATTTTATTATAGTTGTCTTTTTTTTTTCTTTTTTTTTCTTTTCTTTTTTAATCTTTTCTTTTCTTTTATTTGGTTAGTTTGATGAGTGTTTAATATTTTCTCTAATTAATGAGTCTTTTTTAAACAGTGCGAATTATATATATTTTTGTCTTTTTTATTTTATTTTTTATTATCAGGTTTGACTAATTATTTTAGTGTATGTGTTCTAAGTGGCCAACCTAAGTTGGAATAAAGCTTACCATTATATAAAAAATGGTTGTAACCCTATTACAGTTTTTCCCTATATATATATTGTTAAAACAAGTAAGGAGGAGGATTCAAACCTAATTTTTTTTTTTTTTTTTTTTGTACCAGCAAAACAAAGTTCCTCTGTTACAATACGTCGTAGTTCATATTTCATAAGATCATGCATATAAATTATTTTTAATCATATGATTTATTTAAATAATTTACTGACATATGTATTTTAATAAACAAAAATTGTCATCTGAACAATCATATAACGGGAGGTTTAGAGGAAAAAGTTGTCCAAAACAGTAAGCAAAGTCTTCATGAATTATATTGGTTGACCATTACAAGCAAGTAACCATCAAATTAATATAATTTACAACTTTGACTCTCTTTCAACTTAATTTGAGTCAGTTTTGTATTTGATAATCAATTCGTCACCAAATCCGTGTGTGTCTTGTTGCTTTTATTATTTTTGTTACTATTGGATTGTAGTGACATGTCTGTGTTTGATTTATACCATCTTTGCACTATCTGATGGATCGTTAACCATGTACTAAAGTAACACTTAATCGGCTAATTTGTTAGTTGGGTCTAAATCAGATTATTCAGTAGGTATTAGAAAGAACCTTGATACACTTAGTTAAGAATCAGTTTCAGAGTGTAATCCATATTACCCATTGTTAATGGATAAATCTCAGTTCCTTAGCGTTCCCTGCCATTTTTATGGAAATTGAAATTTTTTATGTAAACCCTATTTATTCTAAAAGATCCAACACCGCTTGCAAATTATATTTTAAACCGGCCCAATGCATGAATTTCAACCACAATTATAATCACCCAATCTGAATGCTATACCTATAATAATGAAAGGAGTGAAAAGGCACATAGATTTAGTAAAGAAGTGGAAAACAAATGAAGAATCTCTTTTAAAAAAAAAACAAAAACACTCTAGAAATCCAATCCTCTAGAACAGTTAGTAGAAGAATAATTGCAATAATATGCTTACAAAAATTTGTGCAGCCTAGACTTGTTATTGTAACCTCAAAAAAGGCCTAACCCGCTTGCCTTCCCCACTGTAGTGGCTCCAAAACCTTTGCAATCCTTCTATACGAACTTACTCAACAAATGAACCATAGTTGTGGCAACTTCAAAGGGTCACATATCACTTTGAAATTCAAATTGGGACAAATTTGTGTCCTTTTTGAAGTATAGGATATCTAATTTCCAACGAAACAAGTTTCACAAACAAATTCATTATGGTGTTAAAAAGATATGGGTAAAAGATTGTGGTGGGCCTTTTTATGTCTTGGGTTGGATTGCTCCTGCCATACTATGGCCCAATGATTCTGGGGTAGGAGAGTCGGGACTAGCCTAATTGAAACACACCTTAGGCCAGCTTGTGTGCAAGTTAGAGCCCTAGCAGGGATCTAGGTGGAGTCACGTTCCCACGGCAGGAAATACTGTCACAAAAAACGTTATAGCAGGAGAAACATAATACAACAGGATAACTAAAATATTTTAACTAAGGTACTTGCTGTTGACAACGATAATGCTTAAACAGTTCCATAAAGGAGAAATACGATAATGTAATTATGGCAGGAGTAAATTAATAACATAAAAATAGCGTTAGTCCTTGATCAATCATAACAAAAGAAGGAGGAGGATTAGTCTGCTAAAGGAACAAACTTGGCTCCTAGGCAGATTCAAGTCTAAGAAGGGAACCAATCTCCAATGTGGGTAAACCTCACAGGGGAATCCTTCCATAGAAATTACTCACTTTGGAAAATGGACCTAAGTGGCTTAATCTCAGATTCTTAACTTGCTAGAGAGTGGGCTATTGAGAGGGAGAGAAGTGGGTAGCCCATTGGTGCATGCTTTTCACTCCTATCACTCCTATTTTCTTCCTCACTCTCGGTTTCCTTGTTTTCTTTTTTATTTATATTTTTTATCTTCTTTGTTTTCTTTGTTTCCTCTCTTTTACTTCTTTGTTTTCCGTGTTCTCTCTTGTTCGTTGTTGTTATTTACTGTGCACGACTATGGCCTTTTATACTGCCTGCCGTGATAAGATTTATCATTTTTACTCTTTAACTACTTTTGGCTTGTTGTGGGTGTCTTTCCCAAACTGCCCATTGGTCTGCTGGCTGCCCAGCCACCACCACTACCCTGTGTTGGCCAAGCCATGCTTCATTCCCAGACAAAAGTTGTTTTGTTTTGTTTTCTTGCTTCCCTTGGCACTCTTATCTGGATAAGGGCTAGGTTTCTCCTTTACCAATCTCTATAGCATGCACCTAGTGATTCCATCTCATGTTTGCCTCTTTTGGGTGGTATGTCATCCCAGCAGGAAATTTCCCCCAAAAGAGCTTGAGCGGGAACCCCAAAATAGGCTCCCCCATTCTCCCCATTGCCAGACCATACCCTTTCTTACCTCATACCCGTGGCCCACCTCCCCTGTATTGGCTAGGTACAGGTAAGTGGTGCTTGAGCCTTGTGCATGCTCCACTTCCATATGAGTCCATTGCTTTTCTGGCATTCATGCGTTTGCCATTGCCTACGGATTTGTTTGCCTCTGCTGCATGTTCTGGGGCTTGTTTAACTTTTATGGCGTGGATGAGTTCTTGGGTCTTCATTCTTTGTATCTCGTTTCTTCTTTAGGCTGGGCATTGCTTGGGTATGGGCTTTCTTTTATTTAATTCGGACCATGTTTCTTTTCATCCCTTGTCCGTGGGCTGATTGGTGCTCTTGCCACGCCATTGTGTTGTCTCTGCCATGATATTGCCTAACTTTGTTTGCTGGACTTCCTCTGGACCCGTGGGCTAAAATGCTTGCCATGCCAGTTTCGTGTGTTATTCCTTCCTTTAGTTTACACTACCCAGTATTCCTGCTAGGTCAGTTCATATAACATCTTGGGCTTCCCCAGCCTATTTAATTCCTTTGGGCATCCTCGGCCCTTTTTTTTTTTTTTTTTTTACATTCCAATAGGCTTTTGCTAAATCCTTTGGACTCTCCTGGCCCAATTACCACATCTTTTTCCTTTGGGTTTATTGGCCTTCAAACTAATCCCATTTACCAATTCTTTTCTTTGGGCTCCTCCGGCCCGTTTTTTGCTTTCTTTCTATTTCTTATGATTCCCATGGGCTTGCTACTTCATTTTTTAGGGCTTCCTTGGCCCATTTGCTTTCTTTGGAGCCACTTTGTTATTTTGTGGGCTTGTGGACCATTATTCCTGCCATTCGGGCTCAATGGTTTTTACTTTACTATTTTTTCTTCCTTCACCTCTTTTCATATTATTGGGCTTCTTCTGTCGTTGGGCCCTTTTGCCAAAAATAGGCATCAACAAAGATTATAGACTCATCATTCTTGAGTAGATCAACTCTTCAACACTTCATCATTTTTTAGCAGCTTTAGAACTAGACTTAACGCTAACACAATTTTATTAATACAAAACAAATGTTAATAAGTTACAACCCTTACAAAACACTTTTTTTGACCTAAGAATTTAGCGAATAACCTAAAACCAAACAATCTCCTCCTGTTTCAATTCAATGAAAACAATTACAATTTAAATAAATCGATATAATACAAAATAAATCTCAAAAACCACGAAAGAAACTAGATCTAGTTTTCTTTTAAGAGATATTGGGCCAAACCAAAATTGTTAATTTTGCTCTGTTCTAGATAGAACGGCTAGAAAATTTTGTACTAGTAAGTAAGCTTGAACAAATAGCCCCCTATTCTACCTCGAGATAAATTCTGAATCATTCTTGTCCATTTTTCGATCATTACAACCAATTTCAACAAATACTATGAAAATTTTGGCCAGGACACAACTCTTTCTTAATATCTCAAAATCAAATGTTTATAGATCATTTTGAAACTTCTTCTTTTATGAGAGGATCTAAAGCTTCAAATTCAAAAGAAAATAGTTGCATTAAAAAAAATTAAGAAGAGAATGTCATTGGCAAGGAAATTAATAACAATGACAGTGTTGTGGGTAACCTTCATATGCACAACCAATCTTTGCTTTTCCTCCATTTTTTTCGATTTTTTTTCTTTCTTCATTGCATCGCTTGCTTTTCTTCAATTTTTTTCTAACCTTTGAGAGTGCTGCTGATAGCCGGAGACTTCTTATTGTTATTTATTTTAAAATGGTTATCTCTACTTTGTTTGGTAAAGCTCCTACTTCCTAGATTAAGCATTCCATTATATACAAAGCAATCAATCCACCTAAATTGTTCCAAAGTATTAGAGATGTATTAGACATATTAGCTTAATTTAATAGATCCAAGTCCACTCCTACTTGTACTAGTAGTCTAGGGTTTAGTCGCCTATATATACTCATGTTAGGGTTCATTATAACATAAGTTTTGTATTACACTCTTACTTAATAAAGATGTAACCCTTAAGGGTTTCCTCTGTGGATGTAGGCCGATAAGGCTGAACCACGTAACATTTGTGTTCTCGGTGTTCCTATTCTATGCTTCCCTTTCCACATCAACTCTAGTATATACAACATGATATATAACACATCGCGTTGATAATATAAATAACATGGTATCATAACCAAATTTTGTTCTTGGCATTAAACAACTATCTCTACATAGCGAAGAAGTTTCCCATGTGCACACCACCATCTAAAGTCACAGATGCTTGTTAGTTGGATCTAGACTCCACGGCATCTCACAACCATCATGGCTCACTATTGTGTCAAAATCCAACAACCAAGCAAACCGTGACTTACCTTTACAGATTTGTGCACATCAAGCATTCACCTAACGAAACCAACCACACAAACGTGCCCTATGGCCACCCGTGAGAAAAACCCAAGAACTCGGTCTCCATCGGCAGCAGCACATGCCTTTACGTGCGATCACTGGCTCCAGATCTTACTCCATGCACCGCCAAAGATTCTTGACTTACAAATCGGATTATGGGCACACACGCCGCCATAAAGGCCTTATTGTTCGCCGATCTATGTAACTCGAGAATCTGGCCCTCATACAACCTTACACGTGCCTTCACGCACCTCCCGAATTTCTGGTCTTGCCTCCATATGCCGAAGGACACTGCACATGTCTACACACGCCGATGAACTAATGTTGATGCCACTTGACGTCATCCGATGACATCACTAGGTTACATCAACATACATGCAGGCTTGCCACATATCCCTAGCCTGCATCATCGCCACATCATCATCCAGTCATTTGACATGTCATCAAAATGACGTCAGCATATTTGCAGCCCGATCCGTGACCTGACCCAAAAATCCGCAATTGACCTAAACCGTGTAGATCGTTGACTGCTTGTTGTCCGTGTTGACTATTGTTGACTTTGACTCTTTGCGTTGACCTTTAACCAAAAGTCAAAAATTTCGAAAAGGATTATCTTGCTTAATTTTTCGCATAGATTCTAATTTTGGACTCCGTTTCTTCATTTGAAGCTTCGAAATCAATCAATTGGCACATTCTTCATCGTGGTTTCTCCAAAGGCATTCTTCAAGGCATCTTCAAGGGATCTTCTCATGCTTTTCCAACCTCAAGCCTTCATCGTGCTTCTGCCTTGAGTTTGAGGGAGGGTATTAGAGATATATTAGCCCAATGTAATAGGCCTAAGCCCATTCCTACTTGTAAGTCTAAGGTTTTGTCGCCGATATATACTCATGTTAGGATTCATTGTAATATAGGTTTTGTACTACACTCTTATATAATAAAGATATAGCCCTTAAGGGTTTTCTTCGTGGACATAGGCCAATAAGGCTGAACCATGTAACCTTCATGTTCTCAGTGTTCTTATTTTATGCTTTCCCTTTCATCTACTCTAGCATATACAACATGGTATAACACATTGTGTTGCTAAGATATTTAACACAAAGAATTGGAATCCAAAAATAGAAATTGAAATCTCATATTAAGAATTGGATAAAGATAAACATTTATAAAAAGAAAATAAATTATACCTAGCAAAAGCTTTAGAGCATTCACAGCAGTGGTGCTAAATAGCTATATTGCTAAAAATATAGCTATTAATCACAAAAGGAGAGCTGCAGTAGTGGAGGTAAAGCTAAAAAATTTAGCTTCTCAGCTACAGTGCACATCTATCTTTAGATGTGCACTGTAGCTCAAAGGTAAAAAAAAAAAAAATTATATTTTAATTGATTTCTCTCTCCTCTTTTATTAAATTAAGCTTTTCTCTCATTCTTTCTTTTCTCTTTCTTGTTCACATGGACTCTTTCTTCTTCACCGAACCAGACCTAGCACTTCTCCCTTTCAATTTTTTTTTTTTTTTTTTTTGTTCCTTCTTCCAGCCATTTTTTCTCTATTTTTTCTTACTACTTCACCTTTCTTCTTCACTGAACCCAGCCATTCTCTTCTCCACCTTCATTTTTTTATTTCTTTCTTCCTCCAACTCCTCACCACTCCTTAGCCACTGCCCGCCAAGCCGCCAATGACCCAAGTCCTAAGCCGTTGCCGACACAAGTCCCAAGCCGCTGACAACCCAAACCTGGTGGTGATGGTTTTTTTTTTTTTTTTTTTTTTTTTTTAAATCAGAGTTGTGGGTGGTGGTTGTTGAGGTGGGTTTGTGGTGGTGGTGGTGGGTTGTTTTCATGGGTTGTGTTTGTGGTCTGTGTTCGTGGTGGTGGTGGGTTGTCCCAAGCCATTACTGTGGGCGGTTGTTGTTGGCTGTGGCGGTGGTGTGGGTTTTTTTTGTTGGTTGTCCATGGGTTTTTTTGTTGCTGGATTTGTGGGTTTGTTGAATTTTAGTTGTTTTTATGTGTGATTTTGGTTGGTTTTTGAGATGATTTTGTTGCAAATTTGATGGATTTAAGTTGTGTTAATGGTGGCCTGTGGACAGTGGAGGTGGTTGTGGGTTGTGGCTGGCAGTGGAGGTGGCGGGGGTTTTGGGTTTGCTTGCTGTTCTTTAGAATCTTCAGATGATTGGTGTTTTTTTTTTTTTTGCAGTGGGGTGTATTATTTTATTGTGGTAGATATATTATTTTATTGTGAAGTTTGTATTATTTTATTGTGTTGAAAGTTAAAATAGATCCACTGCTGCATGATGTTTTGTAAAATGAGTAGGTAAAATAGATAAAGTGACTTTTTGTGGTGCTAAATAGCTAAAATTATTGCTCCACTGCTGTGGATGCTCTTACCAATCAATCCCACTCACAAACCCTTTTCCAAATCAATTTCACACACTACCTTTGACAAAATCTCTTGGCCAAACCCAAACGCCAACCATTTCTGCACAAAAAAGAATTCCAATGAATAGTAAAAAATTGTTGGGTATTTGTTTATGTAGCTAGACTAAGAGGTAGATAAACTTAAGGACCGCACGATACACAACTTGAAGGACGATCTCGATCACTAGATTCACAATCAAAACCTCGCTGCTAACGTCCTTAACATCCCCGACGACAAGTAGCAGAAGTCCGGTGACGTTTTCGATAGCCATATGGTACAAACTCTTCATCTTCCTTTTAGGTCACTAGGTCTCAGTCTCTATTATGTATAGATCTGGCATAGAAGACTTTGAGGGCCTTGCCCAACCTACCTGGGCCATTGTATGTGGTGACCTCATCAAGCTAAGGCTCTGTCAATTGGAACGAACATGAGATGTTGTGAAAGTGAGACCTTGTCTAAGAGATAACTTGCAATAGATCTAAGAGAAGGAAAGAGAAAAGGTAAATTTGGGAAAAATAATAATAAATAAGGGTATTGAGAAAAAAAAAAGATTAATTCAATTAATTTTAGACATTTTTAAAAAAAAAAAAATTTAAATTTTCTTTTGTTATTACTTATTAGTTACATAAAATAATTAAATTCAAGTGGCATGATTTAATTGAATCAACTAGTATATGTGATGGTTTTAGGTGTTATTTAATGGCCACATTAACATGGGTATAGTTATAAGGGGTAGAAGGGCTCTCAATCAAAACGATAAGTAACTTTAAGAAAGTGAATCAAAGATTTTAAATTTTATAGGATAAAAAATCAAAATTTTCTTAGAGTTTGATGGTGTAATTTGCAATTTAGTCTAATAATAATACTATGCATATAATATATACATAATCTTTCTCATAATATATGACTCTCACATAGTCAGAAGACCCACATGTTGTGATAAAGATAATGCATTTTAATGAATAGACAAGATACGTTCTACATTCATTGATGTATAAACTATTAAAGAGTAATATTTATAAAGGAGGCTATGAAAGAAAATCAATATGATATTCATTTGCAAGTTTATTCTTCTCACCACTCTTAGTTTAGGATAAAGTTCTGAAAAGAAAAAAAAAAGGGACATCATCGATGAGTGTAAAAACAAGAAACTACAAAATTACCACTACTAAATATATCATCCCCTAAGATTATCTTCCATTATCAAAGTCCAATATTACATGGTCTTTGACACTATCATATACACCAGTACTTTTATTCCTAACATTATAATTGCTAGAATTTGATGTCTCAGCAAGCAAGTGCTCAATCTCATCAGAGTTCGAATCAAAATTGACCCACGAATGCTTCTCCATCTTTCGTAAACCCTCCAATTCTGTTGCTACTTCCTTCATAGTAGGTCTATCCTCCCCTTTCAATTTTAAGCACTTCTTTGCAAGAATTGCCACTTCCTTCAATTGCTCAGCATTGCCTTCTTTTGCTATATGTTTCCCAAGAACTTCAAACAATCTATTCTCTTTCAAAGAAAGGAGAAAATATGTAACTAGACTTCTCTCCACCTCGGGCTTATCAAATGAAAGTGCCTTTCTCCCTGTCAATAGCTCTACAAGGACCACTCCAAAACTATAAACATCACTTTTCTCAGTCAATTGACTTGTGTGCAAGTATTCTGGGTCTAGGTATCCAATAGTTCCTTGCACCATTGTTGCTAATTCTGTTTGGTTTAGTGGGATCAATCTCGAAGCTCCAAAATCTGATACCTTTGCTGTGTAACTACTATCAAGCAAAATGTTTGAAGACTTGACATCTCTATGGATTATAGGTGTAGAAGCTGCAGAGTGCAAATATGATAGTGCTTCCGCTGTTTCTGTAGCTATCCTAAGACAAATTTCCCATGATAAAGTGGACACCTTGCTTTCATTATGTATGTACTCAAAAAGGGTGCCATTAGGTACGAATTCGTAGACCAATAAAGGAACTGATGTCTCCAAACAACAACCCAATAGTTTAACCACATTCCTATGATTAATTTGGGAAAGTACAACTACCTCATTGATGAATTGCTCAATTTGGCTTTGATCCATCATTTTGGATTTCTTGATGGCCACAATACGATTATCTGATAAAAGCCCTTTATAAACAGTACCAAACCCTCCCCGACCAATGATTAGAGTTTCGTCATAATTATTGGTTGCCTTCTTAAGCTCTTCTATGGTGAAGATTTTGGCACTTTCAGTTGAATTTTCTTGTCTAGAAAGTTGGTATTGTAACACTAACCCACCATTTTGCTTGAAGAACTTTTCTTTAAGTTTGATAAGATTTCTTTGCTTAATTATCAAGTACAGCCAAGAGCAGCAGACAAACATGACTATCAAGTAAGGGTGGCAAAATTTGACACGACCCGCGAACCCGACACGACTAACCCGTTTATAAACAGGTCATGGGTTGAGGTTAAGCGGGTTCGGGTCATATTCGGGTTGACACGGCTGACCCGTTTAATAAACGGGTCGTGTTCGTGTTTAACATGTGAACCTGTCTGACCCGTTTGACCCGTTTAGATAATAAAGGTATTAAATTTTGTTATTATTGCTTAATTTTTTGTTGTAATTATATGTCTATTACTATATTTATGGTTGTAATTGTATTTTAATTTTAGATATATGGAAATTGATAATAGATTATTTAGGTCATGTATGACCTATTAATCAAAGAGGTTATTAAACGGGTTATTTGTATTGACTTTTACATGACTTATTAATTAAACGGGTTAAACGTGTCGTGTCGGGTCAACCTGTTTAATAAACGGGTCGGGTTAGGGTTGAGAATTCTTGACACGTTTACTAAACAGGTCGGGTTCGGGTCAATCCATATAGCAGAGTACTTATGGCTCGACACGACACGAACTCGACCTGCGAACACGAATTGCCACCCCTACTATCAAGCCTATGCCAGCACCTACAATTGAAATAAATAGAATATTAATAATTGACTATTGAATTCATACTATTTTAGTTTTATAGAGCAAACACGAAAATCAAGTTGGATTACAAGAAAGGTTGATTTTCTACTTTTCAATGTTTTCATACCCCACAAAGACAATCAAGTTGTGGAATTTTTTTTATTTCAAAAAATTTGGACTAGACTTTTTGTGACATTGAGTTGGTAAAGTCTCAAATATCCATGTACTTGGAGAATGGAGACTAAAGATAGAGTTTAAAAAAGGGTAATTAATAAGGGTCTGTTTGGTTGTCTTGTTTAAACAGCAGTTTTTGTTGTTTAAACAATACAACACTATTTTCACAATACTTAAACAAAGTTACTAAAATAATGTTACCAAATAGGCCCTAAGTTGTAGGATCACATTAAAGAGTTATTTTCTACATTTTATACCAATCAAAGACAATCAAGTTTTGGAATTTTTTCATTCACTAAATTTAGTCGATGGACTTTTTGTGATGTTGAATTGATAAAGTCTCTATTAAAGATATATTAATTCCAAAAACATAGGTCCCACGTAAAATAGAGTAATACACGTACCCATGAGTTTTTTTTTTTTTTTTTTTTGAGAAACGTAACTCTCATGGGTACAGGTATTACTCTATTTTATGCTTTGATGTCTATAATATTTTTTTTATATCTCTTTCAACTAATTTAACAATTTCAATTACAGATGAACCTGGAGAAGCGGACCTTAGAAAAAGTTTTAACAAGTTCTAATTTTTTTTTCCCATACCAACCATGGCATTTTTTTCAGGACCCAAAAAAAAAAAAAAAAATAGGCATATTCGATTAACGGTAGAAAGTCTTTCCTCCAAAAAAAAAAAAAAAAAAAAAAACGGTTAAAGTCATTCTGTATATGATCCTACAATTAAACTCAATCTCCTTTTTTTAGTGAGATATATGGCAATGGCAATAAATTATTTCAAACATTAATTTTATATTTTATGAGAAAACTTTAATTGATTAATATCTATCATTTTATTCAAAAAAATCATAATCAATATTTGACCCAACTTGATCATATATAATACTAGAAAGGACCCGAGGGTGCAATACGTGCGGTAATTAAATATACTTACCAACTGTGAGGTTAATTGCTAGTGATGATTTAGGAGCAGGTTGATCAGCTACACATGCCTCCCCGTCCGGATGGTATCCCCCGATGCACGAGCAACGATAACTTCCGGGTTCATTAATACAATCTTGATTGCTTTTGCAGTTATTGAGGTCTTTAAAAACACATTCGTTGATGTCTGTAATTGTAAAAAAAAAAAAAAAAAAAAAAAAAAAAAAAAAAAAAAAAAAAATCAATTAAAAGTAACTGAGATGTACAATAACCAAAAGTAATGACAGACTATTGAAACCAAAATGAAACGTGGAACGTATTGTAACATAATATATATGTTAGAAATTTGTTAAAAATGTGTTTGATTGTTTTTCTTTCCTTAATTGTTCCTGAAAAATTGTTCTATACCTAGATATGTAAGTAAATTGAATATATACCTTGGCAACCGTCTTTGAGGTATGGATTTCCTTCGTAACCTTGCTTGCAGTTGCAACGGTACCCAGAACCGTTGTTGTGATCAGAACAATTGCTATTTGCTCCACATATGCAATTCCCTTTGTTCCGAGCAACTTCACACGTCTCGTTACCAATTGCCCAATCAAGAACCATTGGAAGGGTTCTATTGTTTTGTAGACTGGTTAGATAAGCTGAGGAGAAATTGAACTTGTCTCTTTGGATAATAAAGGCAAAGCTGCATGGATTGAAAGACCAGACCTCTTTGTGGCTATCAAAGCTATATGCTGCAAATTTAATATTTCTCAAACCTTCAGGAATATCTATCTGGCAACACCCAATCCCAGAGCAAGTTCCATTTACTATATTGTGTGTGTTGTTAGTACATTTGGACAGGCAGCCGATGGAAAACAGTTCACCGTTGAGAATGCCATTAAGGTATGCGTAAGTGTCACAGCCAACGGCCGCGAACTTGTTTTTGGTGATGGAAACTGTGAAACTAGGGACGACCGTGAGACTTGGTTTCGTGTTGATCATGTCCAGAGGCGTACCCGACTGGTTGTAACAGTCAATGGCGTTATACATCAAGATGTCCATCTCTCCTTCAATGGAAATGTTTGTAACGTTGAGGTTTCCGGTCATTGGTTGAGGTTGGCCGTACGAGTTGCTACAGTCAATAAAAAAGTCTCTACTTTCTTTCCGGTAACAACCTTCAGTTGTGCCAAAAAGATATGGAATTGTTACATCCCCACAGCTATCGGAGCAGTTAGGCAAGGCTAACGGGTATGCTATTGCTGCGGCTGCCATTATTGTTGTTAACATCACACCAACGCAGGTGACTTGCACAAGCATCGAATGGAAACCCATAGCCCCACTATTTTCCCAGATGAGGGTCTAAGATTAGAGCCTTCGAAGTTGGTACGTATCAGCTTTTAAGATGCTGGACTTTTTAAAAGCGCTCACCGCGTAGAAAATTTGTAAAACTATAAAAAATTTTCACAATTTTCTGCCATACTTGTAATATGGCAAAGTATGATTGGTGGCACAAAAGTCCTCACCGCGTAAAGAGAAAACCTATTAACTACGCGAGTCTTGAATCTCAATGTGCATTTTTATGGACCGGATCCTTCACCTCATTGGTAGACCACAAAGTAAACCTCTGACTTTCTTTTTTCTTCATAAAAAAAAAATTAAATAAATAAATAAGGTAGACGTTGACTTTGACAAGGTCTAAATTAAAATTATACTTACTTAAGTAATACACCAAAGCACTAATTAAACTTTTTTTTTTTTTTTGAAGTATAATTCACGAAGTTGCCTATTAGGGTTAATTGCACGAGGGAATCTATATGTGCACACCCAAATTTTTAAAACTTATAACCATTACTCCAATTTTGACAAAAACTACATCACATCTAAAAAGAAAAAAGATTAAGAGTGTTTCAAATCATATTAAAATGTAGCTTAAATCTCCATTAAAAAAATGTAGCTTATATTAGGTTTTAGCTTCTTTTTTTTTTTTTTTTTTTTTGGGTATTATTATGGGTCCCATTATACTATTTGTAGGCTATTTTATTGGGAAAAAAAAAACCAACTTATTTTTTGTATATGAATTTGAGGGCCTTGCCTAACCTGCACAGGCCGCCGTACGTGATGACCTCATCAAGCTAAGGCTCAGTCAATTGGAATGAATATGAGATGTGGAGAGAGTAAGGCCAAAATGGGAAATTAACTCTGTTTGCCAAACAATATAATTAGTAGGCACTGTTTTTAAATTATATTTTTTACTAGCATCTTGAGTCTAAGAGACTCGATTTAGGGCCTATAAATCGAGTCTTTAAGACTCGATTTTCATGGATTGATCACGTCTGATGTGGCATTTTTTCCACGTGGCGACCACCTGGAAATCGAGTCTCTAAGACTCGATTTATAAGCCATTTACAACACCACCATAATGTTTTAAGCACAACACCAAGCAAAACTCAGCAAGAAAAATTTTGAAAAAAAAACAAAATTACATTGAAAAACTCACCAAGAGAGAAAAACTCACCAAGCAAACAAAGTTACAGAGAAAAACTCACCAAGCAAAACACATCAAAGAGGTTAAACCAAGCAAACTCATTATTTCTCTTCTTTCTCTCGTTGCAAATCAGTGTGGGGTGGAGATCGGCATTGGGTGTGGGATGTGGAGATCGCCTTTGAGCATGGAGATCGACGTTGGGCATTGGGTGTGGGATGTGGAGATCGCCGTTGGGCATGGGTTTCTGGCGTTTGGGTCGGATTTGGGTGGCGACGGTGGCGGCTTGAAGAATGGGTCAGTGGCTGTCTAGTAGTTGTTGTGGCGGCGAGATCGGCATGGCTGTGAGTGATTTTTTGATGGTTGGTTAAGTTTCTATTGATGGTTGGTTAAGTTTCGATGGCGATCTGAACCCGACCCATGGCTAGCCACAAGCACCGACGGCCACCAACTACCACCGACGGCCACCCACGCCCCACAACCGCACACGGCCCACGTCGATCTGATCTTTGTTTCTGGTTTTTTTTTTTTTTTTTTTTTTTTTTTTGTCTCTTTCTTCTCTGATGAGATGAGAGGTGTAAAGGCCGGTGTTCTTAAAACATTATATTTGTTTTGTAAAGGGTTTATAAATCGAGTTTTAGAGATTCGATTTCCAGGTGGACGCCACGTGGAAAAAATTGTCACATCAAACGTGATCAACCCATGAAAATTGAGTCTCAAAGACTCGATTTATAGGCCCTAAATCGAGTATCTTAGACTCGAGATGCTAGTAAAAAATATAGTTTGAAAACAGTGCCTACTAATTATATTATTTGAAAATCAGTGTTAATTCCCAATTTTGGCCAGAGAATGAGATCTAGTTTGAGAGAACAAGTAAATTCAAAAAAAAAAAATAACAATAAGGGTATTAAAAAAATATTTATTTTAATTTAATAGATTTTGGACATTCGTTTTAATTTTTTTTTTAAATTCCTTAGGTTATTTACTACATAAAATAATTAAATTTGTGCTTACACGTGAAAATATTCGATTATAGTGATATTATTAATGTTAAACGTAGGTTATTGAACATATAAAATATTAGTTTGCATAAAAATTGTGTTATGTGGTAATTATGTTGTCAATGAATAACAAAAAAATGTTGTTTGTGAAAACACAATGATCATTGGATTTTCTTACGCCAATAATAATAATAATAATAATTAGGATTGCTGTAATCAGGCTAGTATAATACAAAAGGAAAAATATTTAGCATATTTCTTCGATCTTTTAATCCATTTAGCCATGGTTGACTGGCACGATGGCTCAGACAATATGTAAATGAACATTGTTTATCTTTTATCTTTTTCTTTTTTTTGTTTGCACCAAAAAATATCTTGGGGTTAAAGAAGAAGAAAAAAAAGAAAAGAAAAGAAGGCATTCAAAAGTATTAAAATGGATATTTCTAACAATTTTGATGATGTTGTTTCCATGAAGTTTCATCTTTTAAGTACACACGCAGAACCAAAATGTTACCAAAATGAAAATATAATTTGTCTTTGTACAATAGTTGTCAACAGCTACATCCTCCAAGCTTGTAGGCAACTAAATATCTTAAGCACTGATAGGATAGTTTGCAATACTTTTATCGCTGTGGACTAGTGTTTCTAAATGTTGAATATGAATGCTATCAAAAGCAACATCTTCTGAGCATTTGTTAGGCCCAAATCTAAAGACACTTGTACTGCGTAAACTTCCCATCCTTCTTTGACATTGTAATCATCAACTTTTATTTGGAATGTTGAAGTCCAAGCAAGTTTTAAATTTTTTGAGGTTTTTTTTTTTTTTTTTTTTTTTTTTGACAACTTTTTTTTTTTTTTGAGGTACTTTATTTCTCTTGATTCTGCATAATATCAATAAGATGAAAAAAATTAAAGTTAGTCAGTTTAATAAAAAAGATAGACATAAGTATCAAATTAAAAGTGGCTAAGAATTTAGATACTTTTGAAGAAAGCTCTACAGCATTCATTTGAATTAATTTTTCTGCATCTTTATCAATAAGAACAAAAGATTTTGTCGTAGTGTGATCTTCTTCACAATCCATCAATTTCCATGAATCATCCACTTCTTTATGATCCATCAATCCTTTTGCTCAAAAGAATTAGAAATTTTGATAACACTTTAACACATAATCAACGAAAAAGAAGCCTAATTGCACATTTTAGAGTTCAAAATAGAAATAAATTTTCCCTTGGCAACTTAACAGCCAAATGGGATTCAAATTTTACCTCAAATTCCAAAGCACATAATTTTACCTCAAATCTTCAAGCTTTCATTACAATCAACACCTACTTGGCAACTTAACAGCCAAATGGGATTCAAATCAGAAGCTCCCCAAAAATCCCATAACTAATGAAAAACTCAAAGCTCTAGACATAAATTTTCCCTACGCCAAGAAAAAAATTGGTCAAAGACAACAACGTTAACCTTTGAAAACCCAATTTTGCTTTAAAACCTAAAAGTAGGGGGAAAAAATTCCACATTAACTCCCCACAACCACAATCAAAATTAACAACCAAATGCGTCTTACAATTTAGAACTCAATACTTGTAAACCACAGAATCAAAAGGCTACAAACCACAAATAGAGAGGTATGCAAGAATGATTAAAATCAGCAAGAAAAATGAACTCTGAATTGCTACGAAAAATTGTTGGAAACTTGGAATTGGAAGATCCCCCACTGTTGACAGTCAATCTCAACATCAATGCTTCTGTCTACTCATTTGACATCAAAATCTATGTGAGGTGCACTTGGAGTTCCCAAGTCCGCTAAAACTTGCATAATATCATGAGTTGGAGAAACCTAAAATCAAAAACCAAAATTTCGTAATTAGAATTAAAGATGTGAATAAAATCAAGGATTCAATTTAGAAAGGTATATCTGAGTAGCTTCCTCCTAATTACTGAAATATCTTCTTTGACATAATGTAGCATCTAGTAGCAATGCAGCACCATTAATGAGATAGAAATAAGTGATACATGAATGCAATAAACCAGAAACTTGTTCCAAGACCAAAAATTGAATTGTACCTTTGTGTTTATTTATTATTCTCGCAATACAATTAAGCTAAAATTCACATTTTGACAATAGTGAGAACTTACCAAAAGAGAAAAGATAAGGTGAGTTGTAATGCTTTAATCAATGGAATAGACGCCACCGGTCCACTGCAAATTATACAATGCTCTAGTATAACAATATCAAAACACAAAAATTACATCAAAGTATTTAACCCAATAAACTATACTTTTATTACTTTAGCTAATGCACTATTCATACATAACCACATCAGCCTCAATACTCTATTTCAATTTCATTTAAATATTATATTTTCTCTTTCCAAAATCACATAAACAAACACCATATAATAACCCAGATGTTGGCAAAAGAGAACTCAAACCCAGATTACCCAAAATTCCCATAAACAATCACCAACCCAGAACAAACACAACACCAATCGTACAAAAATTAATCCAAACCAAACAAATCAACCTACATTGCCACCAACCTGCGAAGCATGTCGATCTGGATGGACGTTTCTTGAGGGAGAAGAAAGACAGAGTCAAACCAGGAGAAAAGCTCCACCACTTTGCACCAGATCACTAACACCCCAGAACAAATCAACACCACCGATCTATGTGGATTGGTTTGTGAGAGAGAGAGAGAATGAATTGAATAAAAGTTGATTTTTTTAATAGCAATGAACAGTACCCTTGTCAATAGTAACGAGGTACTCTTCATTCGCTACTTTTTTGTTCTAGTTTGAGGAGGCTAATGCATAGCACAATCGTCTGATGGAAATGCTCTTTTTTTTTTCTTTTTTTCTTTTTTTGATGGGAGATGGAAATGCTCTTAGTTGGAGTGTATATGTTGTTATTAGTTTCGGTGTATTGTGCTAAGATCCTGTACGACACCTGCCTTGTGGTGTTATGGTTAGGATCTGTATATGTTGTGTAATATCCTTTGTTTGCTTTCTGCGCTAGTGGCGTTATTGCAAAATACTCAATTTAAGCAAAATATATATATATATATATCACTTTTTGCCTACACACATTTGAGGGCCTTTCTTTAATAGGAAGACCTAGGGTCGATCCTGGAACCAAATTAGTTTCTTTTTCAATGGATCACATGTGCTTGCGTGCCACTCCTTTGATGCCTTTTGCCTTCTAGTGAATCAGACTTGGCAAGTTAGGTTGTCTTTGAGACCAAATGGAAAATTTTCCCAACTAGGTAATGGATCTTCAAAAAATATGTATGAGATTTGGAATTTTAATAGTCGAGGTGATTAGATTAACCTTTAATTGAGCAAGTCTATTTCAGGGTTCATTTTGCATAAATCTGAGCTCTTAGAACATTGAAAAATATGAAGCGAGAATTTCGTCTGCATTTCTTGAGGAGAGAAATACATTAATCTTAATTTATATGGAGATAGATATGGGCCATAAGTCACTATTTGATGTTGGTAACGTCATTGAGCCCACTTATTGAGGAGACAAACATTAGCTTCTTTGTCCCTAATTTCCATCTAGATTTTTCAAGTATCTTCTGTTTCTACCCATGGTTTGAGAATTTTTTTTATTATAATAAAATCCAACTAACCCAACTTAATCATAGGTGGTGTGGGGTTTATTTGGGTCAAGTTGAAAGAACACATACCACCATTTAAAAGTAGCTCGAAGGATCTCTCTTCAAATTAGTTTGGAGAAAAAATTTGTCCTTTAAATAATAAAGGGGTGTAACCCCAACAATGCCATAAAAAAGTTCAATTGCAACTCCACTTCTATCAAAGTCTAATTGATTCTTGCTTACCAAAAAATATATATCAATTATTCTTATGTGGGTGAACGAGGAATGAACAAAAAAAATGAAAATTTCAGTAGCACAACAAGATAAATAAATGGACAAATGAGAGCTACACCCAACCAAACGATAACTTAAAAATCAATACAAAAGACTTGATTAGGTCTTCAACATCTCCACTATACATATATGAAAATATTTTAATATACAACTCCCACGATTGCTACACTTCCAATAGACAAAACACTACTCACAAAACAAACACAATTACTACAGTTCCAAACAACATTAAAACTTCTAACTTTGTGAGTTGAATATTTGCTTCGAAATTACATAGCCCATTATAATGCCATATCAAATTCAATTATCAAGTGATACCAAATATATTACCAAGGATTAAGTAATTATCTCCCATCTTCCACGGGTTTCAATACTTGATCTTTGATACTATCATACTCAGCAATTGTACTAGTAGAACAACTAGTGCCAACATCAATGTTGAAAGAGTGACTACTTGCACTAAGTAAGCATTCAGTCTTTTTTGCACAGACATCAATGTTTCCCAATGGACATTTTTCCATACTTCTCAATCTCTCCAGCTCCGTTGCCACCTCTTTCATTGAAGGCCTATCCTCCCCTCTCAATCTTAGGCACCTTTTTGCAAGATTAGCAAATTCCTTTAGTTGCTCAATATTATCCTCATTGACTATGTGATTTTCAAGAATTTGAAGTAGGCGATCCTCTTTTATGGCAATCACAAAGAATATTGCTAGATTTCTATCAATTTCAGGTCTATCAAAAGAAAGTGTTTTCTTACCTGTCAGTAACTCTGCCATAACAACACTAAAGCAATAAACATAACTTTTTTCTGTTAGTTGGCTAGTTTGCATGTATTCTGGGTCCAAGTACCCCAAAGTTCCTTGCACTAAAGTGTTCAATTCTATTTTATCAAGGGGAACTAGCCTTGAAGCTCCGAAGTTAGCCACTTTTGCTGTGCAGTTATCATCCAATAGTATATTCATAGTTTTCACATCTCTATGTATAATTGGCATTGAAGTTGATGAATGCAAATATGCAAGTGCCCCTGCAGTTTTTGTTGCAATTTTCAAACATTTTTCCCATGAAAGTAAGGGTGATAGGTCTTTATCATGAACATGGGTAGAAAGAGTTCCGTTTGTGATGAATTCATAAACTAGTAAGGGAACTTCTATATGTAGACAACAACCAAATAGCTTAACCACATTCCTGTGGTTAATTTGGGTAAGAACAATCATTTCATTTATGAATTGCTCGATTTGGCTCTGATCACCAATAGGCCACAAACGTATTGACTCCTTGTGATAAATTAATTAATTAATTAACCAAGTTTATTAATTAATCAAATTAACATGCAAAGCGCGTGGTAGCACAAACAAATCACCAAACAACTAAATATGCAGCGGAAAATAAATGACACGGTGATTTTTTTACGAATGGGGAAAACCTATCGGCAAAAACCCCACCGGGTGATTTTCAGGTCACCACTTCCGAAACTCTACTATTATCACAACAAGTGGTTACAAGTAAAAGAATCCCAAGTACCTTACCAACCTATAGTTGAACCCTTACCCCAATACCCAATTGGACTTGTTCTGTAGTGACAGTTCCCCTTTTCGATGCATGGCTCCCAAGTACGTGACTAACTAATTGCGTGGATCCCAGTACACGACTTCAAATACCAACTAAGAAGGTTGTTGGCTGCAAAGTTCTTCAGTTCATCCACACGATGAAGATCAAGAAGATGCTTGGTTACAAAACCCTACGGTGAACATACATAGCAACTTCTTCTCAAGAGAAAGAGATAAACTAGGGCAAGAACTTTGTCTCTGGTTACAAATTGCTTGAACAGAGTTTTTCTCAATGCTCGTGCAACTTGTTAACTTTGACGGCCCTTAAAACAATCCTTTAATATGTCTAGGGTTGGAGAAAAGAAGGCCTAAAGACACATCCATGGATCCCAAGAAAAACAGATCAGAAATTCTGTTTTTGTAAACCTCGACAGATAGAAGCTGTCGAGAATCTGTCGAGCTAGCTGTCGAGCCATGGGGCTGAAACAGCTTCTTAAACCTCGACACATGCTAACTGTCGAGCTTTACTAATTCTACACTTTCAGCTTGTTTTCTTGGACAGACTTGAAGGCTTCAACACTTGATCTTGAAACATGGTTTCTTGAAGTATTTAAACATATCCTAAATCTACCCAATTACAAGTAAAGTGCGTTTTGTCAAAAGATTAGCCAATTACATAAAATCATGACATATGTTCTTAACATATGAAACACATATGTCCTAACAATCTCCCCCTTTGGCAATCCGTGACAAAACCACAACAACCAAATGAACATATGAGAGAAGTCATAAATCACTCAACTCATATTCACTTGATGAATACAATAAAATTTATCCTAACACAAACACTTGAAAAACTTTGCAAGAAGAGAGTTTATGGCAAGTATACTTTGACAACCTGTATTTCTGAAACACTTTAAACAAAACTCATCAAGGTTTCTTAGTGTGAAATAGAAATAATAAGATTGCATACAATTTATAAGAAGCATGTGTATAAAGAGAGAAAAGAAACAACACATGTAAGAGGTAGGTAAAAGAAACAACATACATCAACATATAGAGAGAAATAAGTACAATGTATGTGTAAAAATGGTCACAAGACCTAATGTACAAGAACAATGTATCTATAAAAGAAAGAAAAGAAAAGATACATAATATCCTCACTACATCCCTCAGCACTCAACATCACTCCCCCTAACAAAAATGTCCTATACTAACTCTCCCCCTAAGAATAACTACTTTCATCCCAAAACTACTCCCCATTTTTATCACGAGTGACAAAGGGAAAGAGTATCAAGTAGACATCTCATCGGTAGAGCTAGCATCTCCATCATCATCATCAGAAGCATCATCATCATCACCATCAGCATCATCATCAGAATCAGAATCCACTGGAGGTGGTGGAGGAGAAGCCTTTGGAACAAAACCACCCATGGTTGCCTGTCGTCGTGCAATACAACCGACACGAACGTTCACCTGATACATCTTCGTAGAAAGTGTATCAAGGCGAGCATCCATACGCTGCAGTTGCGCCATGATATCTCCAAGAGTCACATCGCCCGAAGAAGATGAGAGAGCGGATGTGGATGGAGCAGAACGGGATGGAGCTAAACAGGAGGGAGGAGCTGCAAAATCCGACTGCCGAGACCGAAACTGCGCCTTGCTACGTTTAACGGTAGCGTAGTCTATGGCACACATGATAGAAAAATGGTCGGAAGAGGGAAAAGGAATAGAAAAATGGCATAGAATCCTCGTGATAGCTGAAGGGAAAATGAGCTTATCACGGGTAGCCGTATCTCTATACACATCTAAGATAGAAAGAATGAAATGTGAAGGAAAATCTATAGTGAGGTGCTCTAATAAGGAAAGCAAAAATCGAGCACGAGGCTCTGTGATAGAGTTATAGTAAGAGAGTGGGTGAAAAAAAAAATCATCACCATGTTCATGAATCTAGGACCTTTAGCAAAGACCTTACATGGTGTAAACTGATGCTCACCCCAATCAGAAGGGCGCTCACAAAATGCAGAAATCATCTCGTCTTTGGATACAGTCCGCAAACGCTCACAACTAGGGTAGTCAGGAAACTCTACCCTAGGGACATGAAGCACCTCCGCAACAAGCTGCGGTGTGACAGTGATGCGCGTACCTCGAACGCAAATAGAAAAGAGAGGTACAGAAAAATCGAAACCTTGCATGTTGGAGTAAAACTCCTGGATCAGCACGGTCGGACAAGTGACCAGGACGTCACACAGTGACTCCCATCCTCGACTGTGAATGACAGTGGGGAGGTCAGTGTCAGCGAAATCCGCCAAAATGACTCGGCATTCCAAATGAACAGCTCGTCGAGAAAAGTTCTCTGAGAAGTCCTTTCAGGCATCCTCATCACGGAACCGAATATGAGAAGGAGTAGGATCAGAAGAAGACGATGCCCTAGAACGCAAAAGGTTCTGGAACGGAGCTGACTTATGCTTAGGTGCCATAGACACGACGAACGTAAACAGAAAGAGAGGGAGAGAAAAAAAGACAATCAGAAAAGTCCCAAAGCAATTTCAAATATATCAAGTATATTGAAAATAGAGTACGTATGCATGGGAAATGCATGAACATGTGACATGCAAAAGAAATTGCATCATAAGCTCAGCCCAATCCAATCCTACCAGCACACAATCAAGTTGCACACATCTAAATGCATGATAATACTGTTATTATGCTAATGTGATGCAATGCATGAGATTTTAAACTTATTTAAGCAAAATCCCATCCCAAAATTTCAACAATAACTCATCAATTTTGAAAAACCCAAAATTTTTCAAAAACCCCAAAACTTAGGTTTCAAAACATGAAATGCATGTAAATGAAGGAGATTAGAAGCTTACCAAATGAAGAAAACTTGGAAAAGCTTGAAAAACACCTTGGGGAGAGGTTTGGAGTGAGAGAGATGGTGTTTGGGAGAAGAACAGGTGTGGACAGATCGAGAGAGATCGAAGAAATGAGAACCGAATCGTGAAGAACGAATATATAGATCCTCAGTAATTCTTGACAGATAGAGGTTTCGAGAGGTGTAGAGACATCTGTCGAGGAAGGTGTCGAGAAAAACAACTTTGACAGATACAGCTGTCGAGAAGGTGTTGAGGAACAAGGTAATGACACAAGAACATAAGCTCGATCGATCCACCAGCTGTCGAGAAGTTATCGAGGGTCTAGGAGATTTCTCGTTTGATCCACCAGCTGTCGAGACAGCTATCGAGATTGCGATAAGAAAAGACCATAAGAAATTTGACAGACAGCCAGGTGTCGAGGAGGTATCGAGGAGGTGTCGAGAAAGCTTTTCAAAACAGTTTTTCGAGAAGAGAAAAACACAGATATGAATGCAATCAAGTATGCAACTCAACCAATGATCCAATCAACATATTAAACTCTCAAAATCATCTCTCAACAAAGATTTTAAGCTTATGGATCCCAAACACACACACACACACTAAACAAGTCTAACCGATTTTATTTTAAAAAAAAAAAAACAAGTCAAGACAGTTTAGTAAGCATACATTAACACATGTAAAACCTTGTGATGGCTAAATCACATTGTACCTGCACATGTATCAAGAGTAGCAAAGAATATTGCGTGTCATGTGTGAAAAACATTGCAAGATTGCAAATGTGTCACCATGTTATGATAATTTGAGATATGAGAAAATCACTTTAACTCACACATAATTATAACTGTTTGATGGGGATTATCACCTTCGAGGTACATCCTATAACTCCCACATCTCCTAGAATATACGCTTGCAATCATATTTAAAGCATTTTTTATCTTTTTGCTTTTCATTTTCTTTGCATATTTTTATTTTAGCAAATCATGCATGCGCATATAAGAGATAGAAAAGAAATACTCATTTATGTTAAGCATTTGACATTCCAATTTTGCTATGCCGAAGCACACAAATGTCATTGACACTGCACTTTTACTATGCCGAAGCATACAGGTGTCATTTTATGATTGGCGGGCAATAGTGGTGAGATGGTTATTTATGCCTTTCTTTTAAGATTTTTTAATCCTTCCCGTCAAAAAGAGTGATACGAGTATTAAATACAAGAGATAACTTAATCTTACTTATCACAAACAAAGAGCCATAAAGCTCACTTACTTAGTTGTGCATAGAGATGCTCATCTAAGCTACAAGAGATACAAAGTTTAGAAAACTTTGTTTCAATGGTCATTCAAGGTACACAAGTACCAATGTACACAAAACACACACTGTTTTTTTATTTTTCTCATTTTTTAAAATTTCTTTTTATTGTTATATGAAAAACAAAATAAACAAAACTTAAAACAAAAAACATGCTAAACAACTCAAAGCATAAAAACTAGACTGACTCAAAACAGTAAAGCAAAACACACAAATAATGCAAACAAAAACAAGAAGAGAGAGAAGAAAGTTTATAGAATCACTTGAAACCCTTTTCCTTCCACACCTTGGAAGAACCTTTCCATCTAACAAACCCTTGAACCGGCGGTGAAGAGGAAGAATTGAAACCGTTCAAGTTCGAAAGGAACATGAGGGCTTTGAGAAGATCTCCAAGGGGAGCAAGAGAGGATTGAAGCTGATTCTGGCTTCCAGATGCTATCATGCCATTGCTCTGTTGAGTGGCAAGCCACTTATAACAATTTGGTCGAGTATGACCGGCAACTCCACAATGATGACAGAGATGCTGCTTCTTTTGTTTAGGCTTTTGAGAGTTAGCCTTCTTAGCCCTAGGGTTCTTAGCTTCCTTCTTATCTTGCTTAAGGGGTGCTCCTAAGATAGATTTACCTTTGTCTAAGTTCTCACTAGCTAAATCAGTTTTAACATTATTGTTCTCAATTTCAACATTATTGCTAGAATGAACAAAAACAGTAGTACTAGTAGAAGCAGTATTAGAGGAAGAGAAACCATACCCTAAACCTATTCGATCAGAAGCAGATTTCTGAAGATTAAGTATCTCATCAAGCTTTGCACTTGAAGTCCTCTCCAATTGAGCTCTGACTAGAAACAGCTCCGCTTCAAGTTTCTTGGTCTTCTCAGCCAAGAAATTGTTCTCGAACCTCAGTACTCCAATAGTCTGATTAACCTCATCAAACTTTATGGACAGCTCTTCACAATCAAGTTCCATATCATTGAGCTTCTTGGTGGCCAGCTTATAAAGTTTCTCATGCTTTTCAGAAACTCTGTACAATTTTTCATAGGCTGTATGGATATCATCTTAATCATTCATCTTCTCAAACTTAGACTCCACCAATTCTTTTTCTTCATCCACATCTTCAACAATCCCATCAATGGGATTGACAGTGGCAGTGAAGGCATTCAAGATTCCATCATCTTCATTGTCGGAATCATCCTCAGGCTCAGTGTCACTCAAGGTTGCAGCAAGTGTCTTGCTCTTCCCAATGGTTTTGAGATATGTAAGGCACTTCTGTTTCATGTGACCGAAGCCTTGACACCCAAAACACTTAGGTCCTGCGGGAACAGTGTACTGACCGCCATTCCTTGCATCCTTCTTCCCATTGTCATAACTCTTGAACTAAGAAGAACTGGATTGCCTACGTGATGGAAATATGTATGTACGCAGCGGAAAATAACGGATCTACTTTATTCGCAATTGATAACATGTACTATGTAAATTTCAGAATTTATGAACAAGAGAGTGTACCTTGAAGCGGTGAAATTCAAAACCAAAGATGAAGATTACTTGGGAATACTTTTAATCTTCACTCCAATTCCACTAGCGCCTAAAATGTGTGGTCTCTCAATCAGTTTCTATGAATGTGTTCAAGAGAGAATTCAAGAGTGTCCAACACTCACATATACCATTTCATGTAAGTTGTTAGTTACAAAATTCTGTATGTTTCTCTCCTGATAACTGATTATCTAATTGGGCTATATTTTTGGACCTTTCCAATTGGGCTCTAGTATGTGGCTTGGAGTGGGACCAAAAGGGACTAATAAGACACTAGCTCCAATGGGCCTTGGGCTTTTCTATCAACTCTTGATAAGTCCAAAGTTACCATTAACTATATTTAATACCACTATATAAATATAGTTGCACTCTAGGCCTTATTTATAAATTATATCCTAAGACTTTATTGTACATGCAACCCCTTCATAAAATATTCGTAGTAATACAAAGTCATAAATGTAGACTGTCACTTTGTAGATTACTACATCTTAATCCTTGAGTACCCGGTTTAATCCTTTTAAGTTATTCATTATATATTTATGAAATCTAATTCCATAAATATATATACTTTAGTAATTTCTTACCAAAGTGGTTAGACCTAACTCTCTGAATAACAAACCCATTAAACTTATCTCAAGGGAATATTTTGTATCTCCGTCAAGAGACTATGAATTCCATCTTGAGAATATATGTTCCATCAACACTAAATGTGGCTGCCCAACATACTGAGGTTTTGACCGTTACTTTAGATCTCACTCTTGATATATCAAAACAACCTACACCTCATGATCAGGTTCATTATTCTCTCAGGATTAAGAGTTCATGCAAATATAAGTTGTGAGATTTATTATTCATTTGACAGTCATTAGGAGAATAATAAATCTCACAGCGGTCCAGTTCAATATGTCTTAACTCTTAAAACATATCAACTAGAAGTCTCCACTTCGATTATCAAGATAAATCATCGTAATTGATATGTTATAGTCTTTGCAGATGAAATGCCCAATTTCATCACTGACTACGAACTATAATTCTGAGTTTACAAAGAAATTGAGATTTATATCTTCTGTGACTTTTCACATAAATCACATACTATGCATCTCATGGACTACATGATAATGTCTGAATATTTATATTACCATTATTTTAGATAATAATAAAACAACTTTATTAAACACAATATTAAGTCATACATAATGTCATACATATACTTAATATTATACATAGCATTATACAATAGGATTTAAGGGCACTAATCCTAATAATCTCCCATTTGCCCTAAAGACTATTGTACACTAATCTAACTCTCATTCCCTCCAAATGTGACTCGAAGGTCATTGGAGGCAAGGCTTTGGTAAAGGGATCTACTAGATTATTTGCACTTTCAATCTTTGCTACCACCACATCTCCATGAGCAACAATATTTCGAATGATATGGTACTTCTTCTCAATGTGCTTTCCTTTCTTCTGATTCCTTAGATCTTTAGATTGTGCAACTGCTCCACTGTTATCACAAAACAATGTGATTGGAACTTGCTCCATTCTTATTACACCAAGGTCAGAAAGGAATTTCTTGAGCCATACAGCTTCCTTTGCTGTCTCATAAGCAGCAACATATTCTGCCTCCATGGTGGAGTCTGCAATACAAGATTGCTTAATACTCCGCCAACTTATGGCTCCACCTCCCAAGGTGAAAACACATCCTGATGTGGATTTTCTAAAATCTAGATCCGATTGAAAGTCTGAATCTGTATAGCCAATAGATATCAAATCCTCACTTCGGTAAACAAGCATATAATCTCTCGTTCTCCATAGATACTTGAGAATATGCTTTACAGCTTGCCATGTTTTGGTCCTGGATTTGATTGATATTGGCTGACTATGTCAACTGAATAACAGATATTTGGTCTAGTACAAAGCATGGCATACATGAGACTTCCCACTGCAAAAGCATAACGAACTTGTCTCATCATATCTACTTCCTCTTGAGTCTTAGGGCTTTGGTCATCAGACAGAGAAACTCCATGTCTGAAAGGAAGTAATCCTTTCTTGGAGTTTTGCATGCTAAATCGTTCTAGAACCTTATCTATGTACCCAGCTTGTGGCAAGCCTAACATCTTATTCTTGCGATCCCACCAAAGCTTGATCCCTAGAATAAAGTTAGCCTCACCCAAGTCCTTCATATCAAATTGGCTTGACAACTAAGCCTTTACTAATGACATTACCCCTACATCATTTCCAATGAGTAGAATATCATCAACATAAAGCACTAGGAACATTACTATTTTATCTTAATGTCTTTTGTACACATATGGTTCATCAAGATTTTGTTCAAAACCAAATGACTTGATTGCTTGATCAAATCTGATGTTCCATGACCTGGATGCTTGCTTAAGTCCATAAATGGACCTTTTCAACTTGCATACCATATGCTCTTGATTCTTAGCTATGAAACCTTTCGGTTGCATCATATAGATTTCCTCTTCAAGATTGCCATTGAGAAATGCAATCTTGACATCCATTTGCCAAATCTCATAATCATAATGAGTAGCAATGGATAAGAGAATTCTGATAGATTTAATCATTGCTACTGGAGAAAAGGTTTCATCATAATCAATACCTTCTTTTTGTGTATATCCTTTCGCCACTAGCCTTGCTTTAAAGGTTTCAACTTTTCCATCTATCCCTCTCTTCCTCTTGTAAACCCATTTGCAACCAACAGGTTTAATGTCGTTAGGCACCTCTACAAGATTCCAAACTTGATTGGAATACATGGAATCTAATTCAGATTTCATAGCTTGGACCCAATGATGTGCATCTATATCATTCATTGCCTCTTCATAAGTGTAAGGATCCGGTTCAGCCTCTTCTGAGATAACTTCATAAGTTTCTCCCAAACCTATGAATCTTATAGGAGGCTAAACAATTCTCCCACTACGACGAGGCACCTGTGTACTAGACATCTCATGAATAGTATCTTATGGTGTATCTAATATAGTCACATCATACCTAGTTTCATCCATTGGTTGTTCATTTACAGGTTCATTTATTTCAGCCAACACAACTCTACTTCTAGGAGTATAATCATTCATATAGTCATTTTTCAAGAATTTGGCATTTGTGCTAACAAATACTTTATTATCTTTATGACTATAGAATAAACCTCCAACAGTTCCTTTTGGATACCTAACAAAGAAAACAACTTCTGTTTTAGACTATAACTTGTCAGACTTTCCTTTTAACACATGTGCTGGACAACCCCAAATATGGAGATGTCTCATACTAGGCTTACGCCCATTCCACAATTCCACAGGTGTTTTAGGAACAGACTTCGAAGGTACTAAATTCAGAAGATACATTGCAGTGTCTAAGGCATATCCCCAAAAAGAAATAGGTAGAGTCGAATAACTCATTATGGACCTAACCATATCTAAAAGAGTCTTATTCCTTCTTTCCGCTACACCATTTTGTTGTAGAGTTCCAGGTGCAGTTAATTGGGATACAATCCTATTCTCAGTTAAGTAATCCTTAAAATTCCCAAGAAGGTATTTGCCACCACAATCAGATCGAATGGCCTTTATGCGTTTACCCAATTGATTCTCAACTTCAGCCCTAAACTCTTTGAACTTTTCAAAGGGTTTGGACTTCCGTTTCATTAGGTACACATAACCAAATCTAGAGTAATCATCAGTGAAAGTAATGAAATACTCATAGCCACCTCTTGCCTGGATTGACATAGGACCACATACATCTGAATGCACTAGTTCTAGCAAATCTTGTTAGAGCTAATGAGCTTTAGCTCAAATGACACATGCTCCTCCCTCATTAACGGGATGGAGGGTAAGGTAGGGAGTTCAAGACTCACGAGATGTGTATAGCTTACCAATGAGGAAAGGTCTTATCACTTTGCCCCCACCTAGGATGCCTCAGCAATAAGGGAGAGTGCCTGGATAACTGTAAACCTAGAAGAAGTCTTTGATTCAACTCCTAGCTAAGGCATTTTGTGATTTACTTGATGCCTGCTAAGTGGGGGTATGTAGGCATCCTGGGTTTACCCCTCAATGGCGGTCCCATTGGCCCGTACCAGTGCTTGCATGTGTGTATTTATAGTTATCTTTGCATAATTTCTTGTCAGTTGATGTTTTATTTTCTTAGGAATTTAAATTCAGAATGAGGACAATAATGTTTGTGACTCATTGTTTATAATATAAGTTATGTTTGCAAAGGAAGATGATACTGAGGAGCAAAAAATGGCAATGAACGTATTGTGATTGGGCAGGGAAAAAAAGAAAAAAAAAACTTATAGCCGTGTTTTTAAAAATGCGGCTATAGACAAAAATCGTATGGGAGGCTATAGCCGTGTTTCTAAAACGCAGCCCAAACATGGTCTATAGCCGCGTTTTGAAAAACACAGCTATACATCTCAGCCTATAACCGCGTTTTGAACGCAGCCCAAAGTGGGTCTATAGCCGCGTTTTTTACAAAACGAAGCTACAGGTCTTAGCTTATAGGGTGGAAAAACGCGGCTATAGGGGGTAGAAAACGCGGCTATAGGGTGATTTGTAGCTGCATTTTTAAAAACGCAGCTCGAGGTCCTGCAGGGGGCTATAGTCGCACAGGATAGGCCGCGTTTGGAAACGCGGCTATAGCCTATAGCTGCATTTTTAGGGTCTATAGCTGCGTTTTTCAAACGCAGCTATAGCCCTTGTTTTTTGTAGTATAAGAAGTACACTCTTGAGTTTTAGTTGTAAACCTTTTGCAACAAAAGTTATAACTAAAAAGAGTTTTAACGTTTAAAATTATTGACAATAATATATGTTAAAGTGCTTTGAAATTGTTATTCTGTTTAATAACCAAATCGAGAAATTGAAACTCTCAAAAAAAAAAAAAAAAATCGAGAAATTGAGAAAGTGCTTTTCAATATGGAAAATGATAAAAGAGTATATACTAATAAAAGTGTTTTGTATTTTCATACTTAAACCTTTAAGAAAAAAAAACAGAACCTACGTAGTTCAATTAATGTCTAACTTTTACTATTATTTTTTATCATCATGGTCATCAGTAGTTCTGTCTCCAAATTGATAGACATTGTGTATGATTTTGAAAAATAAGGAGTATTAGACTAAATAAATTTACCCTTCGTTAAATATTTTAAAATTAAGCTAAGAGCATTGTAACTCCGTTAATTGGCAGTTTCTTATGTTTTCATGACATCTTAAAATTAAATCTCCCTCTTCCATTGTTACTATCAAATTATAAAAAATTAAAAAATATTTCAACATTACCAAGTTCTTATTCGGGTCTAAGGGGTACAGGCATTTTAATCTTATTTTTTTGGATAGGAAAGAGGAGGGTGTTCATAACATAAAGGTAGGGTGCTAGGTCACTACCAAACAGTGTAATTTGCTTCCGTCTTTATTTTTGAATTTTCAAATCGTTGATGACATCCTTTTAACCTAACAATGGTTTGTTTTATTGTAATCAGGTAAACAGAGAAAAAGATAATAAAGATTATAAAATCTTTTTTTTTTTTTTGAAAAGAAGGGATAACGATGAGTGATCAAACATGGCAATGGAATTCCAAAAAGGCCAACGTGAGTTAACAAGGAAAAAATTGGCCTTTGTCCATTTTAAAAAAATAATCCAGCATTTTTCCCTCTTTTTCAAACTAATTAAAGAAATGCCCCTCTTTTGAAACTCGATTTTCTCAAAATCGAGTTAAGCCCTATAGTGGCGTTTTTAAGGAACCCATAGTGATGTTTTAAGGACCTATAGTGGCGTTTTGTAACTCGATCTCCACGAAATCGAGTTATAGGTAAAAAAAAGAAAAAAAAATTGCATGTAACTTGACTTCATGGAGATCGAGTTACAAAACGCCACTATAGGGCTCCAGAATTTTTTTTTTTTTTATAACTCGATTTTGAGAAAATCGAGTTTCAAAAGATGGTCATTTTCTTAATTAGTTTGGAAAATGGGACAAAATGCTAGATTGTTTTTTTGAAATGGGCATTTGCCCATTTTCTCCGAGTTAACAAAGACTAAAAAAGTGTCCAGATATTTCTCCGTTTTGAAAACTAGACGTTTGTCATTTAGTTGGAAAAGTGGTGTAAATTCAGCAAACAAAAGAAAATTAAGACGATAAGTCCATTTGGTAGGGCAGTCTGTGTTTCTCTTTTGGTTGAAAGAAATTGACTTATAATCGTGAGTGCGTTTTGATAGGCAAGAAAAAGTTAAAAAGAGTGTGCCCCCCCCCCCCCCCCCCCCCCCCCAAAAAAAAGAAAAGAAAAAGAAAAATGAAAGAGTGAGGAAGAGATCAAATTCAGAGAAAATAAAAGTAGATCAATAATTTGATTGCCAAATTGTACTTTAGGCCTGTTTCAATTTTTTTTCCTCATATATTTAATTCTGTCCTTTAATTATTAACTGTGTTAATTTTGTATTTCACTTTTCAAACTTAAATCAAATTTATCTTTAATTATGTCACCTTTAACTTACAAGCATAAAATTGACTTTAATTTGAAAGTTTAGGGATAAAATTAAGTAAAATTTTAAAATTAAAGGATAAAATTGACACAATTAATATTTAAGAAGTTTTAATTTGAAATTTCAAGAAAGAAAATTATACAATTCAATGTATAAGAACTGAATTGAAAGTATTACAAATTTTTTTTGTTAAAGTAAACAATGTAAGAATGAAATTATAATGAGTTACGGTTATATTCTATCCAGATTTGTTAATTTTGATCTTCTGCATAGAGAAAAAAATATATTTTATCACAAAATTTATTAACAATAATTTAATATAAGAATATAATAGAAATTTAATGTAAGGTTTATTTTCTTCTGCCAAACCTATAATTCTTACCAAACAATACGCTAAGTCAATTTTTTTTAGCAATAAATTATGAGACTTCTACCCAAAAAAAAAAAATAAATAAATAACAAAGTCAATTAATAAATTTTCTTTTTTTGGGATGGTTTAGTTTTCAATGTATTTGCTTTCTTAAAGTGAAATATATCTTTTAGAATTAATTTATTGTTCTATTTAATTAATAAGATTAAGTGGTCATTTTGTAGATGGGTGGATATTATATGTCATTTTGAAAAATAAGTATAGGTTGTCTATATCAGTCAATTATTTCTATTAATTAAAAGTTGAAACATCCAAGTAAGGATTATTAACGTTATAGCCAAAATTCTAATTTTAACTTAATATTCTTTTTCATTCTAAAAAAAAAACTTAATATTCTTTTACATCTTTTAGGTAGTATGCTCCGTACGAACTGAGTAGTCTCTCTAAGTTATTGCTGCCTTATAATTGAATTATTAATCATTGCGGACTTTTTTTAGTACAGAGAAGTGTTACGTCCACAATATTTTTACAACAAATTATAAGTGGTAAGTTGTTATTGGTCCTAATTTGAATTTACAACTTAAATTATTTTTTTCTCACCTGTATCAATCATTAACAACCTGCCACTTATGATTATTGTGAAAGTGTTGTAAAAATGTTGCAGACATAGCATTTCTCTTTAGCATATTGCTTAACCGAGAAAAAATCATAATGAATGTTTTATGAGTAATGTTAGGATCTACATATCCAAAAAGTCATCTTATAAAAATGTGTTTATGAATATGAAGTATGGTGCTCTAATTTTCAGAATCCTCTATATGTGAGCAGAAAACCGAGGGTGCAATATGTAGATATATAGTAAAGATACTCACCAACCGCTAGATGAATAGCTAGTGATGATTGATCGGAGACACATACCGCGCTCTCCAGATGGTATCCTTTGATGCACAAACATTCATAATTTCCGGGTTTATTAACACAAATTTGTTTGTCTCTGCAAATGTTGGTCTCTTTACATTCGTCAATTTCTGCAGTTGTAAAGCACACACTTTAAAGTAAATAAAAAGAACAATTTAGTTAACTAATGCTTTAAGAGTAGTAGCAGCTAAGATACATCTAACACTTTATATTAAACAAAGTTTTTAAACATTTTTCCAAAAAGTTAAGGTTAAATTGTATTCATATATTCAAAAAATTATAAACAACCACAATAAGTTTATGTGTTTAAGCCAATAAATCATTAACACTTATATTATATTTTTTGAAAAGCATGCATTATAACTTATAATTAAGCATTTAATAATATTTAATTTGTGTCATTAGCACACTTGTTAACAATTATTGCCTTGCAACAATAACACTAGAAAAATAATATATCACAGAATATTAAGACAATAGGTTGCGATGGGAATAATATTATTTTTACCTAGATTCACTATTATTATAGACAAATCACACATATCAAGTCAAACAACCGTGAAAAAAATTAAAAATTTTCTTTTGTGTCTCTAAAATAAAGCAACGTGATATTTTAGAAAATTTATTAAAATTTATAATTATTTCTGGAAAAATTGTCGTAGATAATAATAAGTAAATTGAATACCTTGGCAACCATCTTTGAGGTACGGGTTCCCAAGGTAACCCTTCTTGCACTCGCAATGGTACCCAGGGCCGTTGATGGGATTGAGATCAATACATGTGGTATTCGCTCCACATATGTAATTCGCTTTCTTCTGAGCAACTTTACACGTCTCGTTTCCAATTGCCCAATCAAGAACCATGGGAAGGGTTTTATTGCTTCGTAGACTGGTAAGATAATCTGAGGAGAAATGGAACTTGTCTTTTCGGATAACAAAGGCAAAGCTGCATGGATTGAAATCCCAGACTTGTGTGTGGTTTTTAAAGCTATATGTTTCCAAAGAACCGTTGACTACGTTGCTTATGTTTTGACATTTGGACAGACAGCCGATGGAGAACTGTTGACCGTTTTGATTACCATTAAGGAATGCGGAAGTGTCACAGCCAAAGGCCACGAACTTGTTTTCGGTGACAGAAATTGTGAAACTGGGTATCTTGAGTTTTGCTGTGGTGGATTGCCAACTCGTACCATTTGTGTAGTTGTAACAGACTTCAACCTTAAACATCAAGATTTCAATCTGGCCTTGGATGGATATGTTTGTAACCTTCAGGTTTCCAGTCAGTGGTTGAGGTTGACCGGTCGAGTTGCTACAATTGATAAAAAAATCTCGAGTTCCATTGAGGAAACAACCTTCAGTTATACCAAAGGGATATGGAATTTTTACATCTCCACATCTATCGGCGCAGTTAGGCAGGGCTAATGGAAATGATGTTGCTGTCGCTGTTGCTGCCATAAATGATAATATCACCCCAAACCAGGTGAGCTGCACAAGCATACTATGGAAACCCATAGCACTACTATTTCTGAGAAGAGTGTTTAGTGTAGTGTGTGGAGGACTTCATAGATGCTGGGCTTGTTAAAAGTAGACTGAGAGACCCAAAAATGCGTGAGAATTTTGTCTTTACAACTTTACAGCTATAAGTGCATGTGTTGCAACTTGCATAAGGTTGGTAGACTTTGGTAAGGTCCTAACAACCAACTTCTACTATTAACTAATTATTAATAATAGTATAAGACACTAAAGTATTTGGTTTTAGAGAATAATACACTTGGTAAGTTTTTTTCACTTGGTAAGTTTAAGCCAATGAATTGCTTTATCTGTTGCTTCCATCATCTTGTAAGGAGTTTATAAATAAATAAATAAATAAAACAGTTCTCCAACAATTTAAACTAATATATATATATATATATATATATATATAATAGTGATTTTCTTTTTGTCGCATCAAAATATTTATGTTCCTTATCTTACAGTAGAAAAAATTATTTATCTATTACCCTCTAACTTTGGTACTGGTTGTATGACTGAATATATACAAATCTTAGGCTTGTTAGAGCATTTACATTAATCTCCTCAACTTTTTAACTAAACTAACTCAAAAAACTTCATTTTTACTAGTTTAGCTATCTATATTTTTTATAGTCATGCATCAACCTCACTACTATATCACTATTTCAATTAAATATTATTCTTTTGTATTCACATTTTTAATCCCAAAATCCACTGCCACCTATCACAACCGCACATACCCAGCTTAGCGTTAGTGTTGTTTGTATACTATTGTATTAGATTAAAAAATAATAGTAAAATACTTTACTTCAGTTCTTGTGACCATTTTTTGAAGTTTGAAAGGTAAAGATAGAGACTAGTCTTTTCACTTATCATCTCAATTTGAATTAAGGCACCAAACATTCGAATTTAAATTCTCAAGATTTTTTAGGGTACTCTACCAAATAAATTTTCTTAAAACTTAACTACTTTTTAATGATTTAATAGTCTGAATTTTGCTATCTCAGCACTTCACTAACAATAATCTTAATTGTTAGTGAGGGTCAGATTTGTTTGGATTTTTTGGGGGTACATTTATGAAAATATGGAGTTTAAAGTGATCCATTTAAGTGTATAGGGTTTACTAGATATCCCAATAATAAAACTATGGGTTTTTTTTCTTCGGAGTACGGCCCTAATCGGGAGTTGAGTTAAGACGATGACAGAGTGTGCCTGAAAATAGTGGGGGAGTTTCCGCTTACCATGGACTACAGCCAGGATGGCCTTTTCCAATGGTAGATAACGCACATCGGCTTCATGCAAGACTCACAGCATGGGGAGCAACGGCTATGTAGGCGAATAGGACCTCATCCTCCTGAGGACTGGACATGATTGGAGGCCGAGAGAGATATTCCTTAAGCTGCTGAAAAGCCTTAGAGCACTCCTCAGACCATTCAAATCCCTTCCACTTTTTCATCAAGAGGAAGAATGGCCGGCATCTGTCTGCTGAACGAGAAATAAAACGATTCAAAGCGGCAATCATTCCAGTAAGTTTCTGAACCTCTTTAGGATTACGAGGAGGGTGTAAGTTGTTAATAGCCCTAATTTGATCGGGATTGACTTCGATTCCTCTGTGTGTTACCATGTATCCCAGGAATTTGCCCGATCCCACCCCAAACGTGCACTTGGATGCATTTAGGCGCAACTTGTGCTTCCTCAAGATTTCGAAAATGCTTCCGAGGTCATCAACATGCTCGGACACCGCCTTGCTTTTGACCACCATATCGTCTATGTAGACCTCAATGCTCTTTCCTAACTGAAGCTCAAACATTCTCGTCATCATCCTCTGATAGGTTGATCCTGCGTTTTTTAGACCAAACGGCATCACCTTGTAATGGTAGTTTCCGATGGGGGTGACAAATGCAGTCCTCTCCTGGTCTTCCAAGGCTAAAGGTATTTGGTGATATCCTTGGAAGGCGTCCAAGAAGCTCATTCGAGGGTGTCCCACCGTCGCGTCCACCAGCTGATCTATTCGTGGCATGGGGAATGGATCCTTCGGACAAGCCTTATTTAGATCAGTAAAGTCTACGCACACTCGCCACTTGCCACTCTTTTTCTTTACCACCACCGTGTTGGCCAGCCATTCAGGGTAGAACACTTCCTTGATAGCTCCTGCTTGCTTAAGCTTGCTCACCTCTTCTTTAACGGCATCGGCATGCTCCTTGGACGGGCGCCGAGGTGGTTGCTTTTTCGGAGTAATGGATGGATTAACATTCAAATGGTGACATATAAAGGTGGGGTCCACCCCTGGTGCCTCGTAAGCGCTCCAGACGAATACATCGACGTTCCTCTTAAGGAATTCTATTAACTCTTCCCTCTCGCGAGGCGGCAACTGGGACCCCACTTGGAAGTACTTCTCCGGATCATTCCCTATAATGATCCTCTCTAAATCATCACATATCGCCTCCTCGGGGATCTCCTTGATAGGCGAATCGAGAGATTTTAATTGCTATGAACTTGCCTCCGCGGCCATCAGCGATTCAGCTTCAGGTTGGTGTGATATGGCCGCTACCAGGCATTGTCTAGCCATGTTCTGGTTTCCGACGATCTCTTTGACCTGACCCTCGGAAGGGTATTTCACCTTTTGATGCAAAGTGGAGGAGACAGCCCCCAGTGTGTGAAGCCAAGGTCTACCCACGATAGCGGTATATGGAGAATAAACATCCACCACGATAAAGTCGACCTCCACTACCTCAAGACCGGCTTGCACAGGTAGCCTGATCTGACCCTTTGGCATAACGGTCCTTCCCTCGAAGCTGACCAGGGGGGAATCATAGGCAGTTAGGTCCTCGGACCTTAGCCCCAGACCTCTAAACAGGTCAGGATACATTACCTCCACGGCACTCCCTTGGTCCACCAGCACCCTCTTCACATCATACCCTCCTATCCTGAGCGTGATCACCAAGGCATCATCGTGAGGTTGGATAGTTCCGACCTTATCTTCCTCCGAAAAACCCAGAACTGGTTCTATTTCCATCTTGATTCTTTTTGGCTCGTGCTTACTGTCATTGGCGAACGACTGAGCCACAGACATCACTCTGTACGGACAGGACCCTGTTCTTCCGGGGGCAGCAAAAATGACGTTTATCGTTCCCAGGGGTGGGCCCGAGGACGCCCCTCTTCTGGAATCAAACCCAGTCTGCCCTGCTTGACTGCTGGGATGCAACAGGTCCTTCAATCTTCCTTCTCGGACCAGCTGATCTAAGTGGTCCCACAAGTTCCTGCAGTCCTCGGTTGTATGTCCTTGGTCTTGGTGATATTGACAATAGAGGCTTTGGTTGCGCCTCATCGCATTCCCCGCCATTTTGTTCGGCCATTTAAAGAATGGCTCGTTCTTAATTTTTTCCAAGACCTTACTGACTGGCTCTCGGAATACCGCGTTGACAGCTTGGGCGTTGGAGGAATCTGACTGCCCGACAAAGTCTCTCCGTGGCCGATTGTTACTAAATCGGTCCGACCTGAAATCCCTACGCTCCTGAGGGTTAATCTTTGTTTTACCCTTTCCTTGCTGCTGGTCCTCTTCAACCCTTTTGTATTTGCTTATTCGATCCATAAGCTGACGCACACTGGTGACCGGTTTACCAGTGAGAGACTTCCTTAATCCATGCTCAGTAGGCAAGCCGCCCTTAAAAGTGCTGATGGCCACGTCCTCAAAATCACCATCTATTTCGTTATACGTCTCCCAATATCTGTCCGAGTACGTTTTCAGGATTTCCCCCTCCCGCATGGACAAAGACAGTAAAGAATCCAAAGGGCGAGGCACCCTACTGCATGTGATAAAACGAGAACCAAAAGCCTGCGTAAGCTCCTTAAAGGAACTTATGGAGTTAGGTCTCAACCCATCGAACCACCTCATGGCCACGGGCCCCAAACTGGAAGGAAAGACTTTACACATCAAGGCCTCGTCCTTAGAATAGACGGCCATCTTCTGGTTGAATTGGCTCACGTGCTCTACTGGATCCGTTCAGCCGTAATAAGTGGTGAAAGTGGGTTGATGGAATCGCCGAGGAAGCTCTGCCCTTTCGATGCGATGCGTAAAGGGGGACCTAGAAATTTGATTCAACGCCTTGTTCATGGCGTCATTCTCCAGCCCCTTCAGAGGTGGACTCTTACGCTTTCGCTTATGAACGTTTTCCCCGTGATAGGGGAAAGGCTCGCTCGACGGTGTCCTAGGGTCGCGTTTGTACGTAACATCATCTTCATCATTTGAGAAAACACCAGAACTAGAAGGGGCTCGTCGTCGATGCGCATGGCGTAGCTCCCGCTTCAAATCATCGATCTCCCTTTGCATGGCTCTGTTACTTCGTTCCTGAGGAAAGTGATTCCCCATTTGCGGATGACTTCCGCTAGTTTGTGTGGTATGTGGGCTACCCTCCCTATCTCTCCTACGCTCAAGATTATGGAAGGCGTCTTGTTGATGGGAGCCCCTGGATTCCTGTGGGTGGGGACCTGATCCTACCATGGTGAAACGTCGCGCTCACTATCATACAAATTCTTCCCACAGACGGCGCCAATTGTAGTGTAACGAATTAGTACACCCCAGTCCAAAGCGCGCAAGACCCGGGCCCAATAAGTCCACTGCAACATGTATTTGTAGAGAGTGGGCTTAAGAATTAGATTCGAATGGTGAGGGCTTCGTTTTTCCTATTCTCAAAGACAAACTAAGAAGCAGTTTAGAAGGCCCAAAGCACACCAAAATAACTTGGAATAATTCTGTTTTATATAGGTCCGAGGAGGAACCCTTGTGTTGTGTTGTTCACGTTACAAATCTTCCTTTCTCCTTCTGTTTTTCTCTCTCTTCCCTTTTTCCAAAATCCGTCCTCCTCCAATGGAGGAGGAATGGCATTATATAATCATCTTCTAAGCATCCTATCCTTACACTTGTCATTCATCTAAGGTGCCCCTTGATACTTATCCCACCAGATTTTTTCTTTGGCCTCCCTGTGAGAGGTCATAGTCTTGGTAGCACTGTTCAGAGGTCTTCTCCACATAAATGCGGCCAGAAAAGTAGTTGCAGGGTATTTAATGTGGTGGTAGCAGCTTTTCTTTAGATATTTTCGGGGATCTTTTCCTTCCCAGTAAGCTCACCGAGTTTGTTTCTGTCATAGGGGATTCCAGGAAGATTACTTTAGCCACTGGGATTCTTCCTTGAACCGAAAACTTTATATCCGAGGACTATACCCTCCTCGGACGGAATCGCCGGTCCTATGTGCGAATCTTTCGAAAGTAGAATGCTTTGATAGCTGCCACATTGCTCGGCCCATGAGACCTCCTCGGACAGAGCCCACGGCCCAAGATGCGTGAATCTTGGTTATTTGTCCCCACAATTATTATTATTATTATTATTATTATTACATATAGATTTTGTGGCCAATCATATCAAAAGCCTACACCATTATATATATATACAAAAATTTATAATTTAAGAAGAATGAGGACGGCAATGCAAAACCTTGATAATCCTTTATTTCTAGTTCTTTCTACCTCTCCAATTGACCATACTTGAGAGGTTGTTTACTACCAAACACTTATGTATTGGAGTTTCATTTAGACCATAGAGAAATATTTAAAAAGCCTTAAAGAGTGACCGAAAATTGGTTTTATAGTTTGCAGATCGACTTGCAATATCAAGTAACATTGAAGGAACAAGGAAAAGTCTTATCTGCTAGCAATAATGGGGAACTCAAATACTTAGTTTGACCCCATGCACAGAAAGTCGCATGAGTAACTTATGTACTGCAACAAGCTTCGGCAATAAACTTGTTGAGTTGAGCTTTGCCTTGAAGTGTTTTTATCTATTCGGTTTCCACTCCGTGAGCAAATTATTGTCTCTTTATGTGTGAGTTGTTCATGTGATGTGTTTCTTGTGCTTGATTATCCAAGATTAATATTGTGCTTAAGTTAATTAACTGCCTGAACCTAATCTTGAATCATTAATTGATTAAAATTAGTAATAAGTCGTATTAGAGGCCTAAAATGCATTTTTTACCAACAATTTAAACTTTTGGCTTGGTAACTTATCACAACATTAAAGACTATAGAGTATAGATATATTTTCACATACACAATTGTGAGGGGACGAGGATCCGAGAATACAAATAGAGGGATTAGAAACAAAGCCGAGGAGACAAACCTAGGTGAGCACCAGTAGAATGTCCTCGGAAAAATACAAGTAACCTTATGTAAGTGCAAAAAAGACAACATTGGATGAGGACTCCGAGGATGCCAACCTGACCTCTAAAAGCCGAGAACCAAGGCTAAAGGTTGTCGGGCACAAATCGAGGGCGAAGAGAAAAATTTGTCACTAAGCGGGGAAGAAAGGAAAGAGGATGGATAAAGCAACCATCACCTCTGCATTTAATACACTGCAACCACTTAGCTGGCCGCATTAATGAGGAAATGACATTTGAACAGTGTCCACCTAGCTCATACGTCAGTGTAGAAACCTTCTAGTAAGGCCTTGATGAGACAAGTATCAATGAAATCCAATCCTGACCTTTCAAATGTAGGGCTCAGATACATCTTGGCTGAATATATAAAGCCAAGAAGCCCCTGGATCAAAAGGAGGGGCGGGAGACTTAAAACTACTTGTAACCTCTATCTCGAACTAAACCCGAGGACCCCTATATATGCATTTCAAGACTGTTCCTTATAAAAGACTTTCTGTCTATGTGTGGAATTAATTCTAGCACACCAACTTAAGTATTTTCATCTTGTTAAGGGCATTTAAGGTTGATTGGGCATCCCATCTCTCAAAAATTAATTGTGTGAGCAAAAGCAGCAAGTTTGTACCTGCCATAAACCTTACTCACTTTTTGCCCACCACAACAATAAAATAATATAATAAGTGAGGAAACAAAAAAATATGATACTTTCTATATAAAATTATTATTATATCCTTATAATTAATAAACCGTCATCAAATAATTTAATGTAATCTTAAAAGCACAAGAATTGAGTAAATTATTGTTATATTCTTCTCAACTGTTTCAGTTTATTACTACTCTATGACTAACATTCCACCTTGTTAGAATGTCTTCAAAATCCTACTTATGATTGATTACTTCATAATTCAACGAAAATATTTGAGATTCAAATTCGCACTCTTCCATTGTAACTATCAAATTATAAATAAATAAATAAAATAATTTATAATTGAGCAATGTTATCCATTAGATATTTTCAACATTGCAATATATTCTCAGTTATGAGAATTAAATAATTGGTTTAATGCGCATGTAGTGGAATAGCTTATTATTTGCTCAACTTTGAATCCTCAAGAGACACATAAAACTTCTTAAATTGATGATATTTATTTCTTAGTAAATAGTATCAAAACTATGTTTCACAACAAAATAGAAAGATTATATTCTAAATATCTCTTTGATTGTATACATTAAACAAAATATCATTTTGATTACTCTCTATTCATAAACTACTTATGTGTAGATTGAATCATCCTTTCTTTTTTCTTCCCATTCTTTTCCTTCCAACTTCGATTCTATTCTCCTTTTATTTTGCACTTAGGGTCTGTTTAGATACTACTTATTTTGCTGAAACTGAAAACTTATTGCTGAAAGTACTATAAATAAAAGTAAAAATTTACTGAAATAGTACAGTGAGACCTATGAAATATATCAAAAAGTGCAGTAGGGCTCATGAATAGTAGCAAAAATAAGCTGAATAGTGAAATAATTTTTATTTTTCATTAGTATCCAAACGGAGGCTTAGTCAAACAATAATGTTAGGAATTATGAATTAATTTTTAAAAAAGTTTAAGACCACACGCTTTAACAGACCATAGATCCATAACAAGTAGTGATTGGATTCAATTGCACGTTAACAAATATGCAAATATATGTTAGTAAAAGAACAGTTAATTCAATTATTTGCTAGCTAGTGGAGCTGCACGTATACAAGATACATATAATAGATTATAAAATAGTCTTCTAGATGAGGACTAATTCAAATATGTGATGATTCAGTTCACACACCAACCGATAGAAAATATCGCAGTTCACGCGTAGCGTGCGAATAAGATCTTATCTTGTGTTCAAATTTATGTCCAACGCCACGGTCTACCAAGTTTGAAAATTTTTTTTTTTTTTTGAGAAACAAACCATTCAAGGTTTGAAAATATTGGTTAGAATAGATAGCATATATAGAATGGCATTGTGGAAGTCTAGAAAGCACATGACATCACCCACCTCTTCTAGACGAGAACTATAACTAACTAATATTCGTCGTACATACATGTCACTGTGTGTCTGTGGGGTACGGACGTGGTCCCCCATTTTGAATTTTTAACGTTAGTATTTAACCAAATCTACAAAAGGACAAAAGTAGTAGTTACGCATCAACTCACTTACTCTGAAATCTCACGCATACTGGCTAGCTATTACTTAAGCATAAACTTTTTTTTTTTTTTTTTTTTCACCGATCACACTCTATCAAGTTATATTTATGAAAAAAAGTTGTGAAAAGTTTTATGATTCTAGACTTTTTCCTACAAAGGAAATAAACTAAACCAAACAAATTTTCATATATCTTTATATTAAGTGTGAATTTTGAAAATATAACCGTTAAATTTTATCTTCTTGCTTGCAAAATTTCATGAAGATCAATTATTAATTTCTATATCATTAAACAAATGTTAAAATTTCAACTTTTTGTAATTTAAAAATATGTATAAAAAAAAGTTTATTGATCAAATAGTAAATAACATCCGATTTGAATGAAATTTGATATATATATTAAGAACATAAGAAACATGAAACTCAATTGTTAGATTTTCAAAATTCACACTCAAAAAATAAATATATGAGAAGTTTAAACTTTAAAGAATTTTTCTCCAGATTAGTTTGAAGAGAAACTTTGTTAAACTATCCCCATAAGCTGTCATATCATATATAACATTAGTATGTATTTTTCTTTTCTTAAATTTTTAAACATGGGTGTTTGGATTTAAGTATAACAATAGTAATCTTATTAAGATGTTATAAAATAGTGTAAGGGCCAAATTCTGTTCAATCAATCTTAAAAAATACCTACTACATCAGCTTATGCGTCAATTTTGCAAAATGCATTTTTGCTATAGTATTTGTGTAAATATACACAAACATGGTTGTTTGTTTGTTTCAATTTTTTATTCTTTATTTATGTTTCCCCGAAAATGAAGGAAAAGAGTGGATAGTATATGTGTGAAAAATAAAAAAATAATAATTTAAAATTGATCTTTTAATGAAGTATAGTTTAGAATAGATAATCTAATGTTGGTGTTTTGAAAAGTGGTTAAGTAAAATAAACAAAAAGATTATTATGCTAAAATATATAAGAAATTTTGCACATGTGAATGGTCTAATCCTTGTTTTATAATTTCAATATTAAAAAATTAAAAAAAAAAAAAAAAAGCCTAATGTTATAATTTCCATATTTGTTTTAATGTTGAACAATTTATGAAGCAAGCTATTCATGAACAATTTGGAATTAACTTGGAAAAAAAACTTATATATATTGGCTTTTAGCCTAATTCAAGCTTAAGTTTAAACTCAATTCTTAAATAAGCTAAGCTCAAACATAACAACATTCTCAGTCATTGTACTTCCCAATCAAATTCGTCATAACACTCCTAGACATGATCCACACAGGTTTAAGTGCCTAAAGAGCATATCTACCAAAGCAAATACAATTACCTCGATAAGATATTCCTTTCATTCTTCCTTTATGTTGTTTACAAATTCTAGTTCTTTTGGGGTTATAGTTGATGGTTCTTTTCAATTCCATCTCTACTACAGAACTGGACATGAGAGTTTCTTCTCATCCAGGTCCTTGCAATTGAAAAATAACAAATATAACATTGTATACATGTATTTAATGAATAATATATTGAATTGTTGGAGTCTTTGAGATTTTATCTTATATCTAATCTATTAGAAATTTGTATATCTTTTTTTGATAGTTTATATAATAATAATAATAAACTAAACATGTATTCTATTTCTATTTATTTATAGTTATAGATAATTATTTTATAGGTTAGTTAGAGATAGTGTTATAGATAATAGATAATAGAATTTCATTTCGTTATAACGAGTATTTATTTTGTTTTAGAGCTGGTTATCCAGTTACAAAAGAAATCTCATAGACTTTCGTTTTTGCGCCTCTCTGAAAGGTGTAAATTTCGGAGGGATTTTTTATAATTTGGATATGTTATTTGGAGGTCAATCCATTAGGAATGGGGCTACATCTATTTATTTCAACAACAAAAAAAGTCCTAAGATTTTTAAAGTACATAATAAAATGAATGTGTTAGTGTACCAAAAGTCAAAATTAAAGTTTAGTGCAAGTTGAGGTCCAAGTAAACATTTTTTGTTTTTTTTTTTTTTGAGATAAACATTTTTGATATCTGTAGTCTGTAGAATAAGATAGAAATAATTTGAGACTTCTCTAAGCAATTCATACAAACAATCGATTATGCTTTTTGAGTTATAGATTTCAGCTGGTTCTGTTTGGGTCTATATTCATTTTTTAGCATAATCTTCAGTTTGGGCCTTGACAATATATTACTTTTACTTCGTATTTGACCCAAGACTGTTACCATTTTCTGCTGCTCACCCTATTGGGCCGAATAGGAATCCTCTTTCGGAAAGTCCATTTAGCACGTAGTCTGGGGCCATAAAAATTGAACAAAACAAAAGCCACATAGAAATGGACCAAAAGAGACATTCTCATCTAAAAGGTCAAGTTGCATTACACATCTAACCAAGAAACTTCAAAGTACCCTTATCGACACGATAACCATATAAAAAATGATATTATTTTCACATTGTTTAGTGTCCAACAGAGTATTATTTTCATTGAGGTTGCTTTTATCACTTTGCCAACTGTGGTATTTTGATGAGCTTAGCTTTTCGATCCAGGTTCAAGATGGAGAGTCAAGCCCACTACTTGCGTTAGTTTATATAATAATGAAAGCTAACAATATGTCTTAGAAGCTGCACACATAAAAGGAGCCTACAAATGAAGGAGTAAATACAAATTCAACTATTTAGCAACACAAAAAAAATAAAAACCCAAATTCAACTATCAACTGTAATTAACATTGATTCTCAACACACACAAAACTGTAAATTACAAGAATGTCTCATAAAGAGGGATAAATTTAGAGAGTGAGAGAGAGAGAGAGAGACAGCCATGCCCATGCTGCTATTGCTAAGCACATAGAAAATTTATGCTGGCATTTGTTGTATGCGACACATGTACTTGCTCTTATGAGGAGTAACAATGTTCCCTTTTGGTAAGTGAAACTTGAGTTAATTCCTCATATTTTTTTATAACTTTTCTAATGGATCAAAGATTATTAATATGATAGGCAAGAACTTATGGTTTGTTGCGTGTTTGTTAAGAACAGTAAATGTCTAACAAAAGAAATTATTCAGTCATATGGGAGAAGTCTTCCTTCCTTTCACAACGAGCTTCATTCATTACTTTAATAAAAGTTATTAATATGATCTAATACAAGAACAATCAAATTTACCTTTTGACAAGTCATTCTGGGACTACAATGAGAAGTGAATAAGAAGGCTTTAGCCTAGCTAGTAAACAATAGAATTAAAATCAAGAGGCATTCCTATTCTTTTATTTTTAAGAAGTTTACATATAAATCAGAAGCAGTTCATTTCAGCTTCATTTCATTACACAAAAGTAGAGGTGCAGAGGCTTACAAGGGCTATAGGGCAAGGCAAGAGATGAGAACAGGTGCTTTCAAAATTACAATTACTAGCCCATTAAGTTATTAATTTATGCTTACATAAACAAGGAAGACATTGAAGAGCCCATGATAGTAAAGTATCCAATAAACATTCTGTTTATAACAGGATACAATACAATAAAGCCATTGACTGACTTACCATGCTATGATGTTTACAAACCAACAATAACTCTATCTCGTATATATATTTATATATGTATGTATATTTCCAAAAATAAATGGACAAATATATGAATGTATTTTACACATAATTTTTCCTTATTCTAAGAATTTAAACATGTGGAGCTCTTCGTCATCATCCACATTCTAGAATGATTCCCTGGGCCCGACTCATGGAAAAACTTTTTAAGGTTCAACAAGAGTACAATACTTCCAAATCCCATCACCTCTTAGAGTCCACAAAACCTACCTCAGTTTTCTCCTTTCCAGAACTGTCTTCTTCTTCTACCCCCACCTAAACGTCTCTCAATCATTCATGCCTACCCATATGAATATACTATATATTATCATTATCAAATACCAAATAGGTCAACCTCTCCAATATTGCAGCTGTAACGCACTCTTGCTCTCCAACAATGCACCTTAGGTCCACTGCCACCTTTCACCTCTATATTTCTGCCACTTGTACAGATGCAGAGCCGGTGCCATATTATAATTTAAATCTATTATTGACTAGAACTAGAAATCTAGAATACCATTTTGATGGGTTACTTGAATAAAAAAAGAAAATAATATATGCTTTTCAATTTTCATTCTTTCCCATTTTCTAACGAGGACTGTACAATACTTCTTTTTTTTCTTTTTCTTTTTCTTTTTCTTCTCCTTTCTAGCTTATCACAAAAATTCTTTAAGTAGATGGAAGTGTTAGAGATAGGTCTGAATGGTGAAGTGAGAGAGTGTAGACATTGGGTATATACGCAATCCCACTGTTTTAGAAATGCTCCTTGTGGAATTCAAATTTGGTTGGACCTTTGTGGTTGAACTCATAGCAGAGCTTGCTAAGTTCTTTAGCCAAAACTGGTGCCCCACAGTAGAATACCCCTGATCAAAGTTACCAAAACCACAATGATAACATTAGAAGAAAGCTAAATTTGCTAGTAATATCTTTTGGCCTATTGGAGATTTATCTCACCTATTCTTGCAGAACAGTGCTTGGAACATATTTTGGAGAAAACTTTCTTCCAATTAGGCCTGGCAAAATGAGTTCTTACCTGATAATGAAAGGAATGGAAAACAATTAGTAACACATTAAGGTTTTCAGCGAAAAGGGCCTTGTATTTGTCAAATACCCCATCCCACTTCTTGTATTTTTGTTTATTTATTTTTGGTTAAAGTCGTTGGTTGCTACTAACAATTCTAAAAGAAAAGTGGTCTGGTCCAAAGCCACATAGTTCAAGAAACAGTTAAAAAATATTTGATTGCATGAATGAGGTCTAGAAAAGTATTGAGTATGAGAATGATAATCATCAAAGAGCTTACCCTAGTTCCAGAAACAATATCAACTCCATTCTTGGCATGGTTGAGTGCTTGCACCATGGTAATGAGAGCCGATCGGGCATCTCCTTCCTCATACACACTGGTCAGGTAGTTATGCATTTCAATGACACCCTAATTTCCAAATTGACAAGTTAAAGTTATCAAACTTGGGAAATTTTCAACAAAGGAAATGAAATGATGCCAAGGAGCATTCTTTTTTACCCTTTGATCCCGATCAGCAACTTCATTCATGACCCCTTTAAACCAATCAAACGAGCCCTGCTCCCTAGTTACCCAGTAGAAGTAAGCATTAGTGGTCTTCAGAGGCTTTTTCCGCTTTGGACAGACCCTATTATTCATTGAAGAATCTGTACTTCCAACACTTAGATCTGATTCCCTATTGCCATCTGAGACAGAATCCTGTTGAGAAGGAAACAGAATTTTTATTTTGCATGATAAAATACATAGTTTTATCCCAAGTCCTGGTAATAAGTCTATGAAAATTAGAACAGGTTAACAAGTACTGATACTATTGCAGGTTAAATAGTGAAGGTCTATAAAAGTCATATAGCAAAAACAGAACAAGTTACTTACTGCCTCCTCCTCCATTTTGATAATGTTGTTGAGCAAATCTTTTAAAATGCTGATAAAAGGTGTTGCCCCAATTCCAAGCCCAACAAGTAGCAGGACATCATACTTCCTGTAGTCTTGTGCAGGGGCACCGTAAGGCCCGTCTATTAAGAGCTTAGGCAAACTGTAATCTCCAAAAGGAATTTTACATATTACATAACATGAAAAATAATTTTAAAAAAAATGCTAAACCAGGGAAGACATTAGACAGGTGCACAAAATTATACCTTCTTCTGGTTGTTTCATCAGCCCTTAGAAGCCCACTCTTTCCAGACACAGAAGGCTCACAGGCTTCAGAGAATACCCTTCTAAGCTCTTGTGTCCAATCACCTAGCTGCCGGATGTGAATGCTAAGGTAGTCATCTCCAGGAGCAGAGGTAATGGAAAATGGATGCCTGGGATGCATAAATTGAACCATAAAAATGATCAATTGGGTAGCCACATTTTTACATGGTGCTGGTGGTGACCAGATTGAGTATTGTATGATTCAGACATTCTCATCAGAACTTTTTTATTTTCAAAAACTATTCAGCATTCAGCATATATTCTCGCTCGCAAAGCATTGAAATTATGACTAGAACATTGTCACTTTATAGTATAACATTGGCAAGCGTCTAAATAATTGTTAGAAAATTGTAAATTTAATCATTTAACTATTATTATAATAAAATTTTGGATAGCCTAATTCTCGGATTTCACCTAGGGATAGCTTTGCTTAAACAAAGCCATTGCTTGGTGCAGTTGCTGTAAATTACCGAAAAAGTGAAAATTTCCCAAAATATAGTGATTTCAGGGAATGCTACGGTGACTTACCACTCAAACGGAGAAACTGCAGGGCATTGGACAAACATGTATTGTCCACTCTTGTAATTGAACTGGGGTGGCTTAGACATTTGCAACGCAAGAACATTTCCAGGATAGATGGCAACCTAAGAAAATCAAGGTTAGAAAAAAACAGCCTTGAATTAAGAGGAGAAAAAACAACTTGTGAGCATGCAATCCATTGTGGAATACACCATGCATTCAAATAAATGTAAGAGGTTCTCATTGTTAGAATAAGAGTTAAATCATTAAATTCTTCATTTCTTAATAGTTTAAAACTTTGAAACAATTGATAATTTATGACTCACTTTTAGAAGATGGACAGTGTAGGAGCCTGACCGAAAGAACCTTAAGGTTCTTTCTCCTGCATACATTAAAACCGGAATGGAAAGATACATCCATGTCTGCATGCATGAACTCAATACATTAGCTAGCTCTTCTAAGCAGAAAAATAACTATTGTTGAAAATATAAATATGATCACTTGAAATATCAAAAGTATACCGTCTTAAGGTACCACTTGTGCACAAGATATACGAATTGTCCGTGGAGGATGAGCAAGACATAGACAATGACAAATAGGTGGTGTGAATACCAGAAGGCATTGAAACCAGTGAGCTTATCAAAGGGCTTGGGCAGCTTAACAAGACTCCGCCTAAACCATCGTGTTGCAAGTGTAAACGCAACTGTCATGAGAATCACCATTAGGATTCCAGTCACACCGTCTACTCCTTCAGCCAGCTTTGCGTAACTGGGTCTGTATTTACCGAAGTCAACACTTAAATATTTCTCATATTCTCCCTCAGGCGAGTGAGAAAGTTTAGGGAAATCACATGCAAGGTGGTTCCCGGCATGGAGAATGACACCAACTACAATGGCTCCTGCGATTGTCTGCAAAGAGAGGTTAACAAAAAGAAAAATGAAAACATATTTAGAGGCAGCACATACATCAAGTCATCAAGTATTCTAATAAGGTATTCACTTTAGTTATTAGATGAGACTTTCACAATATTGAATTCACGACATCTATAGATCAACTTTGTCATTCTTGCAGTAAAGAGTCACATTGCGATGAGTCATGCTACTTGAAGACAGCTTAGCCAAACCTTTGAAGATGAAAAAGACATCTAAGTTACAATATGATCTGTATGTGTTATCCTTCCAATTCATTAAACCCAGACATGGCAAAATCAGTGCATCAGTAGCTACACATATGGTAGAAACTTAAAGTTCATACCTTTTAGGACCCAAGGGAAGAATAACAGCATGCAATATCACATTGCTCAAACTTTAAGCCGTTTTTACTTAGTATATTGATAAAATGGCATGCTTTAAACATTGGAAACATTTCTGTATATAATCCTGTTCCAGTGGCAGTAAGTCATAAGGGCCTATGCTAGAGAAAGAGCCATACTTATTTCCTTGGGGTGCTTAATTACTATTATGTAAACACAATAGCTGATCAATCCGAACTATTAGAATCATAACCCATAACATATAGATAGGCACCTTTTTCTAGGACCTGAGATGCATAAAACATGAACTAACTACTACAAAAACATAAGGTTGATGATCTCTCCCCCAATATTTGGTCCAAACCTTCCAAAGAGCACTTATTTCGACTCTTCTTTTTCGGTTCTATATGGTAATTTGATTTTAGCTTGCGTGGTAAGATCGCTTGAATTAATCTATTAGCCGCAAAAATAAATAATATATCATCAATCATGTTAATCTCTTACTTCCCAGATACCAGTAAGGGTTTTTTTCCCCTAAGATAGAATTTGATAAAAAAAATAATAATAACAATTGAGTTAATTAGAACCCATAGTTCCATATTTTACCCAATTTCGCTTCTCTAATTTTTTATTATAAGACTCTCCTGAAGTGAGATGAACCGTCCATCTATATCACATATTCTATGAAAATAAAAAATAATGGTATAAAGAATAGGCCTGCTAAAAGAGGAAGGGAGCAAAGGAGCAAACTTGAAAAATACAGTCAATGTTCATCTTCTATATATTGTAGATATGTATGGGACCTTTTCAACTTGACACTCCTAGAGAATGCCCTATGAAACCTTTTGTTTCTAGACACCCACCTAGGGTGGTAGAAGGACAAAGCTTTTGTATTAGTATTTTATTATGATAAATGATTCCCATCTTTCTACCAAAATAAATAAATAAATAAAGACTATGTTTTGTTTGCTTGCTTAGCACAATTAGCTTCCCATGGTTTGTAAATAAAGTCAATGTTTTGAGTTTGACGACTTAAATCTAAATTGATTTCACCATGGCTGATTTATTGTCATTTTTGCAACAGTAAATTGAGGGAATCTACTCCTTTATGTTTGTCTATACATATGTATATTAAAAAAAAAAAATTTGCTTACCTATAAAAAGTAAAATAAAGGTACAGACGTATAGCCGTATGTGTGGTTGTCAATTTTTGCTGCGTCTATAAGCAAATGTACCCATAGAGATGTGATCATCAATGTAGTAGTAATAATAGTAAAAAAGTATTAAAAAAAAAAAAAGTAAAATTTTTAGTAATAATGAATAGAAAACTTTTCATCATGCTGACTTGAAACACAAGTCTCGGAGATGGGACTTAATTAATTAAAAGTCTCGGATATGGGTCCTAAATAGTTAAGGTATAAATTAAGCAATGACAAATTCAAGAAGCATTAATGGGTTTGATGTGTACCTTGTGAAAATTGATATTGTCGTCAAAAGGTATGAAGTAAGCCAACTTGGTAGACCTGAGCCAAGTGATTGTGTTTCTACACACGGGGAAGAGAATTAAAGCCATGTTGAACTTAAGGGTCTCGGCTGCACCTTTAGCCGTAGGGAGACAATAATGCATGACGTGGAAGGCACTTCTATTTTTGTACTGAATGAATTTCCATGTAAACAGCCCAATCATGATGCAAATCCACAATGCCAAAACCCAAAGTCTCCTCCAATTCTCTTGCAAATAATATACGAATTTTGTGCTCCACCGTCTTATTGGGCTTTTCTTTCTCAGCCCTTGTAAATTCTGGCTCAATGCCTGACTTGTGTAGCTCAATGCTTGACTGTAGTTTAGGTATGTGTCCTTTTGTAACAATAGTGTCTCCAATTGCCATAGCTGCACGTCATCATCAACCACAATGTAACAAACTTACAAAAGTCATCAAGGGTTGAACCATGTGGGGAGCACAATGACCTTGGACACGTCAGCTATTTAATTTACACTATCATTGATCGAGAATAGTTGCTAGTATACAAAGTATACGACACACTTGGAAACGTATATGATGTGGGATTGTTATGTGGAAGTACTGTAATCCCACATGGAAACGCTATGCCACATAATAAAAAATTTGGGGTTCCAAAACTACAAAGGTCACTATAATTAAAAATCTATAATACCTTGTTTTATTAATATGGTACCCACCTTTACTCATATAATTGTGCTTAACTAACTATTACAATTAACGACTTGTCACATGCTCTAATTTTTCTTCTAAAAAACAAAAAGAGATGGCGTTTTAAAATTGGAATGGTCACCAAAGTTAGATTTCTATTTTTGTAATTAGTAGTCAGTGACCGAACTTGATTTTGAAATGAAGAAAAAGTCCAAAAGAAGAGTGACAAGTATAAAAGCTTAATTGGCGTGTTTTATGAAAAAGCAACGTGGTCACTAGTCACCGACAATTGATAATGTAAATTAGTGGTGATGGCGGGGGCAATAATTCAATTATTTACCGTAATTATCATTGACAGATAGATGATAGATAGATCACTAGTTTTTTTTTTTTTTTTTTTTCCTCCTTTTTAGCTGAAAAGATTGATCAGAAGTTAAAAAGTTTTATATATCGATGTCGCATAAATAATAACCTTGGACTATATGTGCCTTCAAATTAACACTACTTATGTGTTTAGCTTTTATCAAATGGACCAATCGAGCCAACAGACACCCATCTCAATCATCTTAATTAATATTTTAACTACATATTTTTATATTGTAAAAGATAATAGAAGGGCAAGTTAATTGCCCAGTGATGTAATGATAAACAAAGACGAAAAAAAAAATTGCAACAAACTTTTTCTATTTCAAAATGTTCCCCGAATAAGATAAATTTATTCCATTACCAATGTAATCCAGTCGTTTTCATATAGTACTATTTGTTCACGTTTGATTTTTTTTTTTTTTTTTTTTCCTCGGTGCATGGTTGAACAACATGGTAATTTAATTATTGAAAATACTGGTGATTTGTCGCCTAACAATTGACTGGGAAAAAAAAAAGTCAAACTCAAATACTAGACTCTATATTTTCTAAAGACTTAAAATTCTTGGTCAATTTTAGCCTGATATGATATATAAATCCAAAAAATTAACGTGACAATGAAACTTTAACAGTTACAACAAGAGAAATATGGGGTTCACTTTATTTAGTTGTGTAATAGATTGTAGATAATATAAAGTAATTACCCACCTCAATGTAGCCAAGTCTTTCAGGATCCAACTCTTCCATGATAAGAGCTGCATATTCCTCCGCTTGTTCCTTCAATCTTGATAACTTGTTCGCAGAGGCACTTAGCATGATAATCTACGCATTTAAAAAAATAAAAATAAAAAACAAATTGAAATTTGAAATTTGAAATTTGAAAATAAAAACATCATCAAAAAATAAAACATAATTTCTATCCAAAAATAAATAAGTAAATGACAAAAAAGCCCCCACCAACTACAATGAAAATGACTCTAATTACTTGAGAGAGTGACTTGTAAACAATTTACTAATTAGAGAATTCGAGACGCCATCTGTACCCAACTCCTCAAGCACTCTCGTAGACAAAAAAAATAAAAAATAAAAATAGTTCACTAACTCTTGAAAAAGCCATCTAAATATAGATAGGATGCTTTTAGAAGATGCGAAACGTCATGAACCACCAAATAGAAATAAGAAAAGAAAACCCATTAATTAATTAATTAATTTCTAATTTATTGAGAGGGGGAGTTGTTAGTTTTTGAAAATTTCATGGATATAAGGTCACCGAATCTTGCCTAACGTTGATTTTAATAACCAAAATGATCACACCCTGTACCTGCACAAATCATACCTAATAAGCAAAGAAGAAGAAGCTTAAGCAAGACTATAAGAGCCACTTTTGTTTCTAATATTACTTAAAGGCAGCGTACCAGCCTTTTTTTTAATTCTTTTTTAAATTTCTTGAATCTGAACGTGGTTGACTGATTCATGCATTCAAGAAAAAAAAATCAAATTAAAAATTAAGGAGTTCATGCAAACCATTTTTAAAATATATATATATATACTTTAATTATGTAATTTGGTAAAGGAAAATTATAGTTTAATAACTGGTTAGGTAGAGAAAGAGAGAGATAAGAGAAACTTATATACATACCTCTTTTACTTCTTCTTCACCGATTCTACCATCTTCATTCTTGTCAACCCTGAATGGTTAATTAAAACGAGAATCATGTTTAAAAATTATTAAAAAAGTATAATAACTTCTCTTTATTGTAATTTTGACAAGTGTGAATTGACTGTTTTGTCCTTCTCAATTCACGTACTGTGTCTGTGTGTTGTTTATTATTAACGAATGATAAGACGAAAAAAAAAAAACTCTGGCATGGCCAAAGTTGAGGAGAGAAAGTGCGATCTTTAATAATGGAGTACGAAAAGTTTAAAACTAATTAATGATTAATTAAAAGCAAAACCTTGAAACTAATCATTTTAATTAATGCGTACATATCGAAGAAGATCTGGAGTCTTGAATCGAAGCTTAGATCTGTGATTTGCGACCAAAACTCGTACAGTTCGTCTCTGCTAATTTTGTCGACTTTTAATCTTCTTCTTCGTCCCAAAGCATCGAATAGCTCCAAAGCAAACTCCTTCGAATCTCTCATTCCTTTTCAAAAAATAAATAAATAAATAACAGAAAAATGTAAAGATAAAAAAAGTTGTTGCAAAAAAGGTTACGGAGTGAGTTTATTGAGTTTTTGGTTGAACACCTATGCATTGTGCGAAATCGGCGCGGTAGAGAAAGCCGTCTTTGGCGAGATCGTTGAAATTGGTTTGGACTTGGTTCCAACCGTCAACGCCATTGGTATTGGTCTTGGTGCTGATGAATCTGAGTCCACGAAGTGCTTTGTGAGCGCCTGATCGAGTGCGATCGAGTTGAGCTCGTTCTCTCCTAAGTGCCCGAGCTGCCATAGCCGATGCGAAACCGCTTTCACCTCCGCCTCCAGGACCTCCGCTAGCCGCCACCGCAGCCGCCACCGCCGTAACGTCCGAAGCGGCGAGCGGAGTTTTCGACGTGCCGTGTCCATGGCTCCAAGAGAACCTTTTCAACTCCGCCTTCAGCTCTTGCGAAAACAGCTTCAACTCCTGCGAGAATTGCCGCAACTTACTCGACGAGGACGAGCTCCTCCTGATCGAATTAGACCTCGACGCCGGCGCCGACGCTGAAACCGCCGGAGCTTGATCCCGACCGCCTGAACCAGAAACTCCGCCTTCTATATTGATCACCGTCGTCGGCGTCGCAGGCTCCACACTCCGAAGCACAATAGTGTTGTCATCTTGAAGATCAAGCGTCACTTCAACGAACTCCTCAACGGAATTGTAACCGCTTCCCGGCGAAGTTCCGGCACTACTCACCGCCGTTTTGTTCGGAACAGTGTCCGAGGCCCAACGCCTCTCGTGCTTCGGATTCAGCTTCATTGATTCCAAAATGCACTCTCTCTTTCTCTCTCACTCTAAAAAATAAAAACCATAAAACCTATATATATACTTTAATAATAATAATAGAGTATGTATTGGTGACTCGGTGTATGAGTTAGAGAGAGAATGAGTCAGAGAATTTGAGAGAAAGAGGTTGGAGTGAGTGAATGAATGAAGTGAGAGATAAAGTTAAATTTTTTAAAAGCAGTGAATGAATGGAGAGTCGATGAACGCGTTGGGAGACTATGGGAAAAGACATGTAACGCGTTACGCAGTAATGTAAAAGAAAGAAAAAAAAAATCAGAGAAATGAGAGAGAGAGAGAGAGAAAAAAAGAGAGTGAGATAGCAAGAAAAAAGACAAAGGTTTATATCATACGATAGGGGACCTCAAATACATATATGTATATGCTATATATACACACTATGATTTATGAAATGGTGACCACTAGAAGGAAAGAAAAGAGCTTTCTCTATCTCTTGCTTGACTGTCTTTTTGTGTTATTTTTATTTTTGTGTTTTGGTGCTTTATGTTGCGTGGCAAAACGCGGTTGGAGTGGGTTTTAAAGAACAAGTGGTGGATGGTATGTAAAGAGCTAGGCTAGGGAGAGGAAGAGAGAGATGGGGAAATAAATAATGATAATGATCAAGGGAAGGGAGGGTGGGGATCAGTGAAGGAAAGGGATATATGTGTATCACATCTGTGTTTTGGGGGCTGAGGTGGAGTGTAGTTGTGGGACCCTGCTGGCTTTCGGGGTATCCCGAGTCGGTGGTAGGATCGCCCGAGTCAACTCCTTTAACAGAGTTCATTTAGTCTTCGAATTTATTACAATGGTCACCAACTAGGATGCTTTCTTCTTTTAAATGAAGGTCATCAACTAGGGAGTATTAAATTCTTTGCCAAATTGTAAAAAGATTAAATATAAATAACCACCACACAATGTGGCTTGATGGTAAGAATTTTTGTTTCACACAGAAGCAGCTTGGTGGTTTAAGCTGCATCAATAAATTTATTGTACCTACAACAATAACTTCATTAAAGCTCAGTGGTACACAAAATATTACATTATTCTCTTTTTATTCAGCAAGAAAAAAGAAATAACCAAAACAAGTATAAATAAATAAAACTTTGAGGAAGAGACTTTTGTTAAACCTTAAAGCCTTGTACATAATACAACATCAAATTCAATTATCAATTGATACCAATATATTACCGAGGACTAAGTAATTATCTCCCGTCTTCCAGAGGTTTCAATACTTGATCTTTGATGCTATCATACTCAGCAATTGTACTAGTAGAACAACCAGTGTCAACATCAACATTGAAAGAGTGACTAGTTGCACTAAGCAAGTACTCAGTTTTTTTTGCATAGACATCAGTGTTTCCCAATGAATGTTTTCCCATAATTCTCAATCTCTCTAGCTCCGCTGCCACCTCTTTCATAGAAGGCCCATCCTCCCCTCTCAAACTTAGGCACCTTTTTGCAAGATTAGCAACTTCCTTTAGTTGTTCAATATTACCCTCATTGACAATGTGATCTTCAAGAATTTGAAGTAGGCGATCCTCTTTTATAGTAGAAACAAAGGATATTGCTAGATTTCTATCAATTTCTGGCCTATCAAAAGAAAGTGCTTTCTTACCTGTCAACAGCTCTGCCATAACAACACTAAAGCTGTATACATCACTTTTTTCTGTTAGTTGGCTAGTTTGCATGTATTCTGGATCCAAGTACCCCGAAGTTCCTTGCACCAAAGTGTTCAATTCTGTTTGATCAAGAGGAACTAGCCTTGAAGCTCCAAAGTCGACCACTTTTGCTGTGTAGTTATCATCCAATAGAATATTTGCAGTTTTCACATCTCTGTGTATAATTGGCATAGAAGCTGATGAATGCAAGTATGCAAGTGCTCCTGCAGTTTTTGTTGCAATTATCAAACATTTTTCCCATGAAAGTAAGATTGAGAGGCCTTTATCATGAATGTGGTTAGAAAGAGTCTCGTTTGTGATGAATTCATAAACTAGTAAGGGAACTTCTGTTTCCAAACAACAAACAAATAGCTTAACCACGTTCCTATGGTTAATTTAGGTAAGCACAATCGTTTCATTTATGAATTGCTCGATTTGGCTCTAATCACCAATTTTGGACTTCTTTATTGCAACCATTGTGTTATCTGATAATACTCCTCTATACACAATTCCATAACCTCCTTGACCAAGGACTCTACTTTCGTTGTAGTTGTTGGTGGCCTTTTTGAGCTCTTCTGTAGTAAAGATTCTGGTTGTCTCGGCAAACTTTTGATGATTAGAGAGTTGTTGTTTTAATAGTAAGCCAGCATTTTGTTGGAAGCAGGGACGGACCTAGGATTTCAAGTTGGGGGGGGGGGGGCGGAGATAAGCGAAAAAAAAAATTTCAAATACGCATCCATATAGTATTAATAAACTATCAACCAAGACAAATACCCAAAAATCATTGTTTCTTAATATATCAAGATCAACTTTTTGAAATTGTGTTTGAGAGATATGGTTATTTTCCGGAATTGGGATATCGGCATTTTCTGGAATTGGGGAATGAATATTTCATGGGATTGGAACATTGACATTTTCCGGAATTGGGGAATGAATATTTTCTAGATTTGGAACATCCACATTTTTTGGAATTGGAATAGTAACATTAGTTGTTAGCAATCTCACGTTGACTTCGAAAGAATTTGAATATTTTCTTTTGAAAAAATCAAACATTGCAGTTGATTTTTTCATGATCTACAAATAAAATAAGAATCATATATATTTTCTCAAAAACGGTTGTTGTTACTAACTAAAGACAAATACTAGAATCTAGGTAATATACATGATGCATTTAATTATAAATTTAGTATTTCTCACTTCTTTTCAATTTATAAATTTATTTAATTTAGCATTATGAGTTAACAATAGGCGTAAGTGAATCACTGTTATTTTCTTAAATTTGTGATGTGTGACAATTTTCTATATTATATGATTTGTTTTTTTCTTTTGTCTTTGGTCTTTGCCTTTATTTATCTTTGTCTTTGTCTTCTCTTTGTCTTTGTCTTTGTCTTGTACTCTCCATATTTCAGACACTGACCCAATCCCACTGCAGATGCTATAAATTTATTCTACACTACTAAAAAAAACTTTTCTTAACTTTACCTTCTTTTTCTTTTCTTAACTTTACCTTCTTCTTTTTTCTGTCACTTGTCTTTATTGTTGCCCAACTACCAGTCAACAAAGAACAAACAAACAAACACTACACTAATATATTCTCTAATCTTTACCAACTCTACTCTGTTTCTCTCTCTATCTCTCTTTTCTATATAATACAAGAGAGAGAGTCACAAACACAGAGAGTCACAAAGCCAAAAGGCCAAAAAAAAAAAAAAAAAAAAAACACCACAGGTAGAATAAATTTTTAGATTCACAATCACGGAATCACCAATATCAGTTCATCATTCATCAGTAAAAACACAAACACCACAAGTACACAAGCATAGATTTTTAGAGTCTAAGATTCACAAACATTGTATTAGGTTTTGAAGGAAAGGATAGATTAAATACCTGTGAATTGTGAAGGCTAGAGCAGTGGAGCAATGAAGTTGGGCTAGGCAGTGCAGATCGAGCAACCAGCGGCGGCGGCAAGATGGGTCTCCAGTTTTGGTATGCGACAGCTGATGGCAGCGTGGGTACTAGGTAGCAAGATGGGTTTCTCTCGCGTGGGCGTCGGCAGCGGCGTCACGGCGTGGGCGGCGGCGTCATGGCGTGATGAGTCTCTCACTTTCTCTGTCTCGCTCTTTCTTTTCATTTCTTTTTTTCTTTTTTTCCTTCGTTTTTGGCTTTTCCGTTTGGTTTTGGGGTCTTACTGACTACTGGGTTTTTTTTTTTTTTTTTTTTTTTTTTTTTTTTTTTTTTTTTTTTTTTTACATATATATGTTAGGACATATGTGATTCACTTGTTAGGAACATATGTCACTATTTTATGTAATTGGCTTATCCTTTGACAAAACGCCCTTTACTTGTATTTAGGTAGATCTAGGATGTGTTTAATACTTCAAGAAACTGTGTTTCAAGATCAAGTGTTGAAGACATGCAATTCTGTCTAAGAATCAAGTGAGAAAGTGTTGAATTTTAAAGCTCGATAGCTTCTCGACACCTCCTTGACACTTGGCTATCTATCAAGCTCTTAAGCTGTTTCTTATCGCAATCTCGATAGCTTCTCGACAGCTGGTCGATCGATCAAGATATCTCATGTCCCCTCGACACCTTCTCAACACCTCCTCAATCGATCGAGAATTATTGAGCCTTACGAAATTCAGATTTCCAGATCTGATTTTCGGCTCATGCTGACATGTATGTGTATGGTTTCTTTTCTCACAACCCTAGACATATATAAGGCCTGTTTTAGAGGCCGTCACATAAGAGAATACAAGGAGAACATATGCAAAAGGTGACCGGTGCCTTATTCTCTCTAAAAGAATCTACTGCGTCTTTGCGCCTTAGGGTTTTGTAACCAAGTGCTTCTTGATCTTCATTGTTGATGAAGTGAAGAACTTTGCAGCCAACAATCTTCTTTAAGTTGGTGCTTAAGTCGCATACTGGGATCCGCACAATTGGTTAGTCACGTACTGTGATTCGTGCATCAAAGGGTGGCATTCATATATTGAAGAGTTCAGAGGTTCTGAAGCGGTAGAAGGTTTCTGCTGTGAGTTTATCTACGGGGATTGTAGAGTCTAGGGACAAAAATTTTGTACTAGATCTAAAACTCCTTTTCATTATAGTGGATTGCTTTTCGGGAAGGTTTCCCCCCAGGTTTTTTACTGTGAAACTAGTTTGTTTCATTGGTTTTCCTAGGTCATCATATCTTGTCTTATTTATTTTTCCACTGCATGATTTTGACATGATATTGATGTTTGTTTGTTATAACAAGGTTTATTCATAATTAATCTAATTAACAACTTGGGTTTAAAACTTGTTAATTCTATCAATCGGGGTCTAAATTTCCCAACAAGTGGTATTAGAGCGGGTACGCTCTGATTGGATTAATTTCCTGAGTGTGATCCTTGACCCTCATTGTCATGGATCGTGGACAATCTCTTTTGATTCCTCCTTTATTTGATGGCACTAATTATACGTACTAGAAAGTTCGCATGAAAGTTTTTTTGCAGGCTCTAGGTGAATAGGTATGGCAAGCTATTGAAGTTGGCTGGATTAAGCCAAAGGAAACACTGGTGGATTGGGATGATGCAACAATCATAGCGGCAAATTTCAACAGTAGGACCTTGAATGCTTTGTTTTGTGGGGTGACTAATGAGGAATTCAAGAGAATATCATCTACAGAAGTTGCCAAGGAAGCATAGACTATTCTTGAGACCACCTATGAAGGTACCAAGGTAGTAAAGACTGTGAAGTTTCAAAGACTCACTTGTAGTTTTGAAGAAATAAGGATGGAGGAGGATGAGACCTTTGATGAGTTCTATGCTAAACTCATGGATATTGTGAATTCTGCTTTTAGTCTTGGAGAATTTATAGCAGAATCCAAGATTGTTAGAAAAATTCTTAGGTCCTTACTTGAAAGATTCCATGCCAAGATCACTGCCATTGAAGAAGTGAAGGACATTGATCAACTTCCTTTGACTGAGCTTGTAGGGAACCTTCAAACCTATGAGATGAGATTAGGCTCAATGGGAAAAGGTGGAAAGAGTAAAAATTTGGCTCTTAAGGGTATAGAGGAAGAGATTGAGGACTCTAAAGATGAAGATGAAAGTGAAGACGAAGATGAAGATGAAGATGAATATAAGGATGAGGATCTAACTTTCATAACTGATGAGATTATCAAGCTTCTTCAATTTAGGAAAAAGGATAAGGGCAAACCTCCTAGGAAATCTAAATCCTCAAGGAAGGGCAAGAATGAGAAACCCCACATCCAATGCCATGAGTGCAAAGGTTTTGGTCATATGAGGATAGAGTGCCCAAACTACCTCATGAAGGAAAAGACCAAGGAATTAAAAGATAAAGGGTTGGTTGCTACTTGGAGTGATACTGAGAATGACTCTTCTGATGAGTATGTGGATGAATGTAGTCACGTTATAGCCTTTGTTGCCTCAACTGATAAGGTGATTGTGGAGAGTGCTAGTGGCAGTGAGGATTCTTCTGATGATGAAGTACCCAAGAAGTTGACCCTTCAATAAGCCTATGATAAGCTATGCACTGAATTTATAAAATCTGAAAAGACTTCTCATCTTTGTAGAAAAGAGCTTAATGAGGTAAAAACTGAAAAATCTGATCTGTTAGTCAAACTAGATGAGACTACAAGGTTAGTTGAGACTCTTGTTATGAAGAACACCTCTTTGGAAGAGAATGTCAAGAATCTTGAGGTTGAGCTTAGTCAAGCTAGAATTCAAATAGAGAGGATGTCTAGTGCAAAGCTTGATGAGGTGTTGAATGCTCAAAAGCCTATTTTTGATAAGACTGGCTTAGGATATGCTATCTCCTCCGGCCCCTCCTCTTCCACAGCTTCTGGATCAAGGACTGTCTTTGTGCCCCAATCTAAGAAATGTGATAAAGGTATGAAATCCAAAACTGTTTTGGCTAATTCTAAATCCTTTGTTAGACCTCATATTTGTCACCATTGTGGTGTTTCTGGACACATTCGTCATAATTGCTTTAAGTTGTATCCTCATAAGCAATTGTTCAAACGGTCACAGGTTTCTTCTCAAGGACCTACACTTTTTTTTGGAGAGTTATTAAAAGCTTTGATCTTTTTAACTCAATTTCAGGAAAATCTTAATTCTTCTATGTCTTTTAGTAGACATACTAGGACACGTGCCTTTTCATCTTCACGGCCAAAGACTCGTGCTGCATGGGTGAGAAAGGAGCCTAAGACTTAATTGTCTTTTCTGTTTGTCCTCTACTTTAATTCTTTCTATCTAAAGTAGGACTCTCTTTGCTTGCTTTCTTATCTGCTTTTAGAATCATGCTTTCATGCATCTACACCTCTCTATCATGTCTTCATGCATATGCATATTTCTTTCATGTTTTCATGTTGTTTGTCTATTTTTGTTTGGTTGTTTAGTCTTTATTTTGTTTGTTTTTCAAAATAAAAATTGAAAAATCAGAAAAATACAAAAACTGTGTGTGTTTGTGTACATTGGTACTTGTGTACCTAGGATGGCCATTGAAACTGAGTTTTTCTAAACTTTTGTATCTCTTGTAGCTTAGATGAGCATCTCTATGCACAACTAAGCAAGTGAGCTTTGTGGCTCTTGTTTGTGATGAGTAAGATTAAGTTATCTCTTGTACTTAACACTCATATCACTCTTTTTGACGGGAATGACTAGAAAATCCTAAGAGAAAGGCACAAATAATCATCTCACCACTGTTGCCCGCCAATCATAATATGACACCTGTATGCTTCGGCATAGCAAAAGTGCAGTGTCAATGACATTTGTGAGCTTCGGCATAGCAAAATTGGAATGTCAATTGCTTACCATCACTGGGTATTTTCTTTTCTATCTCTTTTATACCCATGCATGATTTACTTAAATAAAAATATGCAAAGAAAAATAAAAAACAAAAAGATCAAAAACGCTTTAAATATGATTGCAAGCATGTATTCTAGGAGATGTGGGAGTTATAGGATGTACTTCGAAGGTGATAGTCCCCATCAAACAGTTATGATCGTGTGTGAGTTAAAGTGATTTTCTCATATCTCAAATCATCATAACATGTATACACTTATGCAATTTTGCGATGTTTTTTCACACACAACATGCAATATTCTTTGCTACTCTTGATACATGTGCAGGTACAATGTGATTTGGTCATCACAAGGTTTTATATGTGTTAATGTATGCTCACTAAACTATCTTAACTTGTTTTTGAAATATAAAATTGGTTAGACTTGTTTAGTATGTGTGTGTGTTTTGGGATCTATGTGCATAACAATTTTCTTGTTGAGAGATTTGTTTTTCACATGTTTTGCATCCTTCTATTATCTTGTCATCCATAGCATCTTGTTTCATTACATTCATGCATTTTTATGGATTCTTTGTACCCTCTTGATCATCCTTAATCATCTTTATGTTTCTCGGGTGAAGCTTTCTAGCTTCTTATACCCTTTGTCAATCATGACAAAAACGGGGAGAAATTGTGGAGAATATGTGGTTTCTTTCTAAGATTCTATATGTTAAGGGGAGAAATACATGCCCTTGTAAGGGGGAGTTGTGTTTCATCTTGTTAGGGGAAGTGCTTACCTCCTTATTTGTGTACACCGGTCTTGTGACCATGTTGACATACATTGTACTTATTTCTCTCTATATGTTGATGTATGTTGTTTCTTTCACCTATGTCTTACATGTGTTATTTCTTTTCTCTCTTTATACACATGCTTCTTATTACTTGTATGCAATCTATTATTTTTGTTTCACACAAAGATGCCTTGATGAGTTTTGTTTAAAGTGTTTCAGAAATACAAGTTGTCAAAGTCTATTTGCCATAAACTCTCTTCTTGCAAAGTTTTTCAAGAGTTTGTATTATGATAGATTTTATTGTATTCAACAAGTGAATATGAGTTGAGTGATTTATGACTTCTCTCATATGTTCATTTGTTTATTGTGGTTTTGTCACGAATTGCCAAAGGGGGAGATTGTTAGGACATATGTGATTCACTTGTTAGGAACATATGTCACTATTTTATGTAATTGACTTATCCTTTGATAAAACGCACTTTACTTGTATTTGGGTAGATCTAGGATGTGTTTAATACTTCAAGAAACTGTGTTTCAAGATCAAGTGTTGCAGACATGCAAGTCTATCCAAGAATCAAGTGAGAAAGTGCTGAATTTTAAAGCTCGATAACTTCTCGACACCTCTTTGACACCTGACTATCTGTCGAGCTCTTAAGCTGTTTCTTATCGCAATCTCGATAGCTTCTCGACAGCTGGTCGATCGATCGAGATCTCTCCTATCCCCTTGACACCTCCTCGATCGATCGAGAATTACTGAGCCTTACGAAATTCAGATTTCCAAATCTAATTTTCGGCCCATGCTGACATGTATGTGTAGGGTTTCTTTTCTCACAACCCTAGACATATATAAGGCTTGTTTTAGAGGTCATCACATAAGAGAATACAAGGAGAACATATGCAAAAGGTGACCGGTGCCTTATTTTCTCTGAAAGAAACTATTGCATCTTTGCGCCTTAGGGTTTTGTAACCAAGTGCTTCTTGATCTTCATTGTTGATGAAGTGAAGAAATTTGCAGCCAACAATCTTCTTCAAGTTGGTGCTTAAGTCGCATACTGGGATCTGCGCAATTGGTTAGCCACGTACTGGGATTCGTGTATCAAAGGGTGGCGTTCATATATTGAAGAGTTCAGAGGTTCTGAAGCGGTAGAAGGTTTCTGCTGTGAGTTTATCTACGGGGATTGTAGAGTCTAGGGACAAAGGTTTTGTACTAGATCTGAAACTCCTTTTCATTATAGTGGATTGCTTTTTAGGAAGGTTTCCCCCCAGGTTTTTTATTGTGAAACTAGTTTGTTTCATTGGTTTTCCTGGATCATCATATCTTGTCTTATTTATTTTTCCGCTACATGATTTTGACATGATATTGATGTTTGTTTGTTTTAACAAGGTTTATTCATAATTAATCTAATTAACAACTTGGGTTTAAAACTTATTAATTCTATCAACCGGGGTCTAAATTTCCCAACAATATATATATATATATTTTTAAGGTTTTCATGGGCTCTTGAAAACTCTTGGGCTGGCCGGCTGGGATCGGGATGGTTGAGGTGAGGGGGGCCTGAGCTAAAAACCAAGGGAGGCCCGAGCTAAAAACCAAGGGGGCCCAAGCCTTTTTTTGAATATTTTACATACTAAAAAAAAAAATTTTGGGGCAGAGAGGGCCCGGGCCCCCTTTGCCCTCTACCTGGGTCCGTCCCTGGTTGGAAGAATTTGTCCTTGAGTTTGACGAGCTTTCTTCGTTTCAATCCCCAATATATCCAAGAACATCCCAGAAGCAGTACTAAGAGGCTCATAAGGCTAATACCTGCACACATTCAAACATTCATTTTCACTATGTACAATGTTTTAATTTTATACTTTTGTTAGTACCATTGCCTTTTTGATGGCAAACATAGTAAAAGTCTAAATATTTATCATACATATCATATAAAGATGATTCAACCAAGTTCATTTATAGCGTAGGTGGTGGCTGCCACATAAATATATATCTCCTACGAGTGGCTCTAAAATCCGACTCATTTCAAATTATATCAAAACTAAAAATATGGACAATTAAATGAGACTGGTGAACCAAGTTTTGAATTGACACCTTTTTTAAAACCACAATGTTCCTTTGTTAGTTAAGAAGAAGACTGATGATGCCGAAAATTGTCAGTAAGCCACACGGTACTCACGTGCTCAAGATGATACTTGTAAGACCAAAAACAAAGAAAAACCCTAGAAGAGTACCGATGTGGTACCAGCCAAAGACCCTCCGAAGGTTAAGTTAGAAAAACCTTTCACAACTCTAGAGTGCCAGAGCTAGGGTGACGGTTCAACTTCCATTTTTATAGTAGTGTAGAACCGACCTTCATTTCTTGCATAGGAAGGTGTTTCCTTATGGGGAAGATTATCATTAATGGGCGTATACTACGGAATTCTTCTCATGCTAGGATTATTTTCATATTGAGATTTTATCGATTAGGATTAGTCGTGGGACACAAGTTGTTTCCATTTAAGATTCCTTGGAAATCACTTAAACCACGTGGAGGCCACGCGGCCCTTGAGATCTGTCCACCTTGCGCCCGTGCATCTTGGATACATTCACTACTGATTTAACACCATCAGGTTTATTTGAATGGACCCGTCATCTTAATTTTACCCTCTTCAGCTGCCCCCTAACTCCATGGGTCCGTGATCTTATAAGAGACGGACTCGTGGAGTGATGGTTCAACTTGTCTCCTAAGAAACATACCTAGTCTGACAGGCTGGCCTAGGGTCATTAATTTCGTAGGGACACATGGCATCTATTTAGTGGTCAATCTCTTAGAACGAAGTGTACCTTCGTCTTCCGTGTCGTTCTCTCTATATAAACCTGCCTTTCTCTCCCTCATTCTTTACTTTCTGCAAAAAATTTACGATCAGAGCGCAGCCGTCACCTTTGTCAAACAAGCATCCTGTCTACATAGTGCATCTGTCACCTACATTCTCCCTGTCATTCATCTTCAACCAGTAAGTACTTTTTGCCTTCTGTAAATTTTTCATTTTTTTAGATTTTGCACTCTCATCATCTATTAGATCCGTCAATGTCTTAGGGTTTACTGTCACGTGTAGGTGACGGATGTTTAGTACGTCAAGTAACCAATCGTGTGTCCACGATGGAGCGGCCTACGATGAGAGGAATCCGTCGGCCACCTCTCCTTCAAAGGATGAGGATTTAAAGACGGTTGGGTCAGAGGGTGACTTTCGTAACGGTCTAGGTGGCGCTGAACCCCTAGTCCAATCCGTCATAGGTCCTGATGGACTTAGGGAGTTCATAATGCTACCCATATGGATGGTTAATGATTTTATTTCTACAATCAAAGAATCTCACTTCAAGACACTTAGGGCGAAGTACCAGATACCAGTCAACATACGCATGCGTCTACCTTACATGTTAGAGAAATGTTACTATGAGGGTGTTGAGGGCGTCGAGGTCTATGAGCAGATGCTGAAGGCAATGCTTAGATTCCCCTTAAGTTCACTTCACTGTCACCTCCTTCAATACCTGGGTGTGGCCGTCACTCAGATCTCCCCAAATGCCTGGAGGGTCTTTCTTGGCGCGGAGGTCTTATATGGGGCCGTGTCCAACGGAGCACGGAGGTTGACGGTGGAAGAATTCTTTAATTGTTACCATTTGGCTAAGATTGCTCAGTCAAAGGGCATGTACAACTTTGTGCGCAGGAGCCCATTGTTAAGGCTCATGTATAAAACCCCTAACTCTAATAGAAACTGGAAGAATTCGTATTTTTTCTTGGAAGGTGACAAGTGGATGTGTCGTCCTAGTGTCCATGAATATATGCCCGTCAACACAACATGGGTCATAATGCCCCCGTCCGGTATGCACCCGTCTATATTCAAACTTTTAATTGTTTGTTAGATGTTAATCTAACCGTTTCCTCTCTTTCAGTTATAGTTCAAGACCGGCCACAAGTCTCACTAGAGCAGTGGAGTTTTTTGGAGAAAATTTTCAATAAAACTAAGCTAGAGGAGAGGACGTGGGCTAAATTAGTCACCCTAGACACCCTCTTTTGGTATTGTGACTGACCAGAGCCCACAACAGTCGCCCGTCTCTATAATCTTCAAATTTGCCAGCGTAAGTCCGTCACCCAATATATTTTATTATTATTATTTTTTTTTTAAACTCTTGACCTCCGTCCCCTTTGTGCAGAAATGGACGCTGCCAGGAGAAGGGCCCATATTAAGCAGCAAGCTGCTTTAAAGAAGCAACAAGAGGGTTAGACCCCTAAGGGGACGGGTTCGGCCAACCCGTCTACCAAGAGGAAACAGCCAAAAAAGACTAGTCATCTTCCAAAGAAACCCAAAACTGTCCTTAAACCCGTCGTGGGTTTGCAAGTCGAGGCCAAGAAGACGATCACTCAGCTTGGTCCAGGAAAGGGCAAAAGACTTATGATGGGTTCTGTCCCCGTCACTGAAAAACCACCCGTCCTCCTCCATGAGGACTCTAAGTATGCGTTGGAGCAGCTCTCGTCCATCATCACGACAGATGATTATGAGGACTTGAGTAACCATGCAACTGAGGCCATGGGGGAAACGGGGCTTTTTAGTATTGCTCAGGTAACTATGTCCGTCCACTTCCTTTTTTCTTTTTTCTTTTCTTCAACTTGCGTTGCTACTAACCCTTCCGTCTTTAGGTAATGTTAATGATGAAGGGGTTGATGGGGCGTTGCCTGAACCACGAGACGGCGTTGGACTGTATAAGGGCGAAGACGAGGTCCACGGAGGACGAGCTGAACAAGTTGAAGGCCTAGAAGACGGTCCAGGAGAAGAAGCTTGCTTTATCAGAGGAAGCTAGGGATGAGTTGGAGAAGCAGACGGAGCTGTTGAAGCAGGTCTTGGAGGACAAGGAAAAAGAAATCAGTGACACCAAGAACCAGCTTCGTTAGGCAAAAGAGGAAGCGATACGTGAGTACCGTGACTCCAACGCCCTTCTGGCAGAGCTTAGAGGCTCCTTTGCTGAAGGCTTCGACGATTCCCTCTGTCAAGTCAAGACTTCTTATCCTGACCTGGACATATCTCATGTTACTATTGATTCCTAGGCCCAAACCTCGATTCAGCCTATCCATTTCGAGAGTACGAAGGAATTATTTGCTGATGATGCCTTCGTAGAAGACACTCGTGGTGACAGAGGGACTGCTGTTGAAAGCCAAACCAAAACCATTGAGGACAACACCTGTCAACCTAAAGATCAAGTTTTGGAGGAAAGAGACGATGACGCTCCGGTTCAGCCGTAGCTTCCCTTTTTTTTTTTTTTTTTTTGAATGTAAAGGTTTTGAAGAACAGCTTATGTTTTAATTTATCCGTTGCTTTCTGTACGTAGACATCTCCTTTTATGGGATTTAAGTAATTTTCAATTATTTTAAACTATCCGTTTACTTTTATTCCTATAGATGAATCTGTTTAGTTTATGGTTACATCCATCCACTTTCATGGATATTAATGTTCTTATCATCCCTTGGGTGAACCCGTCCTCTTTACGAACTAGTAACTTTTAATTCTTCATGTTTGTTGAACCCGTCCTTATTATGGGCTTGTAATTTCAGTTCAATGTGCTTGTTGAACTCGTGCATTCTGTGGACTTAATAATTTTTTGGTTCATCCTGATGAGGCCGTCCACTTATGGACTTGTAATTCAACGTGTCTGCTAAACCTGTTTACTTTACGAATGGACGTGTCCTCGCATGGATTTGTATCCGTCCATGTTATGGACTTATATCCCTTCCACTTACGAACTTATATCCATCTACGTTATGGACTATAAACCCGTTTACTTTACGGATGGATGTGTCCTTGCATGGATTTGTATCCATCCATGTTATGGACTTATATCCCATCCGCTTACGGACTTATATCCGTCCACATTATGGACTTGTAACTTTGATTCAACGCATGGTTGAACCCGTCCATTTTATGGACTTTATAAGCTTCTGATCATCGTCCTAGATGAACCCGTCCTCTTATGGACTTTATCATGAATTCGTCCACTTATGGACTTGGTAATACCCTTATGGGATAAACTCTACTTATGGACGGACTTGTGAATCTGTCCACTTGTGGACTTTAATTAACCGGTCTGCTTGTAGACTTTTTATTTAAAGCATCCTTGTAGCGGACTTGATCATGGATCCGTCCACTTGCAATATTATTTTATCCTCATGGGATGAACCCATCCATTTGTGGACCTGATCATGAATCCGTCCCCTTGAGGACTAATATTAACTCATCCTTATGGGATGAACTAGTCCATCTTTGGACTTAATCTTGAATCCGTCCACTTGTGGATATCAAAACATCCATATAGGATGATGGACTCGTCCACTCGTGGACTTGATAATTTCAAAGCATCCTTATAGGATGAACTCGTCCACTTGTGGACTTGATAACGAAAGTAGTTTAGTAGAGAAAATATACACTGCTTGTATCAGAATAACTCCTTTTATTTTCGGTAAATGCGTGCATAAGTAAAAGATTGTTCTTAAAAAGTAGAAAAAACTTGCCCTTTGGGCTTAAAAAGTACTGTAATAAAAAATTTAACTAAAAGAAATAAACTGGAAGTGAGGAGTGTCACTCTTCATGCTATCTTCTACTAGTAGTACTTTTGGAGATGCTCGGTGTTCCATGGATGGTGCAACTTCTGTCCATCCAACGTCTCCAAGAGGTAGGCGCCTTTCCTCTGCAAAGAAATGATTCTGTAGGGTCCTTCCCAGTTAGGTCTGAGTTTTCCTTTGGTGAGATCTCTGGTGGCGCCCATTACCTTCCTTAAGACGAGGTCTCCAACCTTGAAGTTTCTGTGTCTGACTCGGGAGTTGTAATGCTTGGCCATGAGGTCCAGGTATCAAGCGAGTCTTTGTTCAACTGTCACCCTAACTTCGTCTATTAGATCAAGCTGTAGACACATGGCTTCATCATTCTTCCCATCATCGTGATTACCCACCCAGTAGCTTATGAGTTTGACCTCTGTTGGGATGATTGTCTAGCTTCCATATGCTAGTCGAAACGGTGTCTCCCCTGTTAGTGTTCTGGTCATCTTTCTATACACCCATAGTATGCCTAGCAACTCTTCTAGCCATACACCCTTTGCCCCCTCGAGCCGAGTCTTAATGATTTTAAGCAAGGATCGGTTCGTGACTTCGACCTACCCGTTGGCTTGAGGGTGGGCAGGGGAGGAGTAGTGGTTCTTGATTCCTAGCTGCGAGCAAAAATCTCTGAAGGAGTCATTGTCGAACTGTTTCCCGTTATCTGACACCAAGACTCTAGGGATTCCATACCTACAAATGATGTTTCTCCAAATGAAGCTTCTCACATTCTTCTCCGTAATGATAGCCAAGGCTTCTGCTTTTACCCATTTAGTAAAATAGTCTATACCTACTACAAGGAACTTCAACTGTCGTATTGCTATCGAGAACAGATCCATGATGTCGAGTCCCCATTGAGTAAATGGCCACGGGGCTGTCATCAGGGTCAATTCTTCCGTCGACTGTCTAATGACGTTGCTGAACCTTTGACATTTGTCACATACTTTGACATAAGTCTGGTCATCCTTCTGCATAGTAGGCCGGTAGTATCCGGCTCTAATCAGGTTGTGAACTAGTGACCGCGATCCTGAATGGTTGCCGCAGATCCCTTTGTGTACTTCTCTCATGACATAATCCACTTCTTCGGGACTTAAACATCTCAGGTATGGTCAGGAAAAGTCCCTCTTGTATAGGACGTATTTTATCACGACAAACTATGCTGCCTGAACTTTCAGCTTTCTGGCGGCCCCCTTTCCGTCGGGTAGTGTGCAGTCTTTCAAATAGGAAAATATTGGCGTAGTCCAATTGCTTTCCGAGTTCACTTCCTGCACGCCAACGTCATCTATCAAATGGTGAAATTTGAACAAAGGAAAGTACTTTACCGGGGAGAAGCATGTATTCAACTGACGCAGTTTTGGCAAGGCAATCAGCTTGCTCGTTTTTCTCTCTTGGGATTTGGAAGAACTTGGCTTGCAGTTTGTTGACATGTTTCCGCACTTGATCCAGATACTTTTTCATCCTTTCTCCTTTACACTTGTAGTCGCCATTTACTTGACTGGTGACTACTTGAGAGTCGCAGTATACGATCACACTTGTTGCTCCTGCAACTTTGGCGAGGTCTAGTCCTGCTACCAAGGCTTCATACTCTGCCTCATTGTTTGTTGTGGGGAAGTCAAGTCGAACCATGCATTCAATCTCTTCTCCCTCTGATGAGTGAAGCACTACACCGACTTCACCAGCGTGCTTGTTAGATGACCCATCCGTGTGGACGCTCCAGCGAAGAGGTTCTTCTGCCCCCTGTCCTTCCATATTGGTGAACTCCGCAATGAAGTCGGCGACTACTTGTCCCTTTATGGCAGTACGCGAGCGATATTGTACGTCAAACTCCCTCAGTTCTATCACCCATAGCGCCATCCGTACAGCAACCTCGGGACAGCTCATTGCTCGTCATAGAGGTTTGTCAGTCAGGACGATGATAGTGTGGGCCTAGAAGTATGGCTTCAGCTTGCGGGCTGCTGTGACCAAAGCAAAGGCGAGCTTCTCCATTGGTGGGTATTTTTCCTTTACGCCTCAGAACGCTTGACTTGTGTAGTATACGGGCTTCTGTACCCCGTCTTCTTCCTTAACTAAGGCTGCGCTGACAACCTCCGAGGATACTGCTAAGTAGAGGAACAGTTCTTCCCCAGGCTGGGAAAGACTTAGCAATGGAGGGGATGAGAGGTAGGTCTTTAGGTCCTCAAATGCCCGTTGACACTTGGTCGTCCATTCAAAAGATTTCTTTAGCGTGCGGAAGAAAGGTAGACACTTATCCGTTGCCCTTGACACGAACCTGTTCAGCGCTGCTACTTTGCCGTTTAGGCTTTGTACTTCTTTCACGTTCCTTGGGGGTGTCATCTCTATTATAGCCCGTATCTTGTCTAGGTTAGCCTCGATACCCCTCTGAGACACCATGAATCCTAGGAACTTTTCCGTTGTCACTCCGAAGGCGCACTTGCTTGGATTGATTTTCATGTTGTAGGAATAAAGGGTGTTGAATGTTTCCCTAAGATCCTCCAAGTGATCTTCCTCCCTTTAGCTTTTCACCAGCATGTCATCGACATAGACCTGGACATTTCTCCCAATCTGCTATGCGAACATCTTGTTCATGAGCCTCTGATATGTCGCGCCCGCATTTTTGAGGCTGAATGGCATTACTTTATAGCAGAAAAGGCCCTGGCTAGTGACGAACGAAGTCTTCTCCTAATCTGCTTCATCCATTCCGATCTGGTTGTAACCCGAAAAAGCATCCATGGAGCTTAATAACTGGTGTTGAGTCGTAGAGTCAACTAGTACGTCGACCTGTGGGAGGGGGTAGCTATCTTTGGGGCATGCTTTGTTCAAGTCGGTGAAGTCTACACACATCCTCCATTTGCCGCTGGCTTTCTTGACCATTACCACATTTGCCAGCCAGTCGGGGTAGTAAACCTCCCTAATAAAGTTCGCATCTTGTAGCTTGTGAACTTCTTCCGCTATAGCTTGGTCTCGTTCTAGGGCGAATACCCGCTTCTTCTGATGGACGGGTGGAAAGAAGGGTGACACGTTCAGCTTGTGCACCATGATCAAAGGGTCTATTCCCAACATGTCTTCATGGCTCTAAGCAAATACATCTTGGTTATCTTTGAGAAAAGTTGTAAGGGCTTGGCGGACCGTTGGGCTGGCGAGGGTACCAATCCTGGTCGTTCGATCAGGCTTGGAGTCATCGAAAGGTATCTCTTCAAGCCTTTCAACGGGCTCTGTCACTATCCGGTGTTCTTCTATATTCATGGGCGGGAGGTGGTCGTCCATCTCCATCATGGCTATGTAGCATTCACGTGCAGCCACCTGATTTCTGCGTAGCTTCCCTACTCCATAATCTGTAGGGAATTTGATCATCAAGTGGTAGGTTGAGATTACAGCCTTCCATGAATTGAGGGTAAGCCATCCTAGGATGGCATCGTACACGAATGAACAGTCAACTACAAGGAATGTTTCATCCTTAGTGATCTGCTACGGGTAGTCACCCATCGTCATAGACAATGTGACTGGGTCCAGGGGGAATACCCTGGTTCCTCCAAAACCAACGAATGGAGCGTTCGTCGGAATCAGTCGCTCTCTGTCAATCCTCATCTGTTGGAATGCTGGGTAGTAAAGGATGTTAGCTGAGCTGCCATTGTCAACCAGAACTCGATGTGTGTTGTAATCCCCTACTCGTACGCTAATAACAAATGCGTCGTCATGTGGGTGGTGAAGACGTCGAGTGTCTTCTTCCGAGAATTCGATGATGGGGTTGTCAATCCGTGACATCTTTGGCACCGAACCTGTTAGCTAGACGTTATGAACCATCCTGAGGAACAAATATTTCTCTAATTAGATATTGTTCGCTTTGGGAATGGGCAGAAGAGCCGATGCCACTCTCACGAATTTGTTCAATCCCACATCGGGGAAAGATGCTTCTCACCTTTGCCTTATAAGCACTTGGCCTAATTAAGGGTGTACCATAGTGTGTGTGATCAAAAGATGCCTTTTTAGACAACCCAGCAGCCATTGTGCCCCCTACAATCATTCTTATATCTCCTATGGGCGGCCTAGGACATTCATTCTCCCGTCGGGGAGCCTGCTTTTAAGGTGGATCGCTCTCTCCTTACTGACGAACCTCTGCAGCTTTCCTTGCCTAATAAGGGCTTCAATTTGTTGCTTCAAGTTGTATCAGTCAGCGGTGTCATGGTCGTGATCATGGTGGAAGCGGCAATAATTGTCTCTAGACCTTTTATTAGGGTCTCCCTTCAGCTTGCCGGGAAAGGTCAAGGCTCCTTCGTCCTTTATTTTCATCAAGACTTGGTCGATCAGGGCAGTCAGCGGGGTGAAGCTTGTGAACTTCCCTGCAGGGGGCTTGGATCGTCTGTCCTCCCGTCGTTCTCTGGTCCTAGCCATCTTTCGCCCCCTGTCCGGCCGTATGTCTTCCTGTCTTTCCCTTTTCTTGGGCTTCTCTTCTCGGGCTAGTAGTGCATCTTCCACGTTCATGTACTTGGTTGCCCTATAAAGCACATCTGACATTGTCTTCTGGTCGTTCTTATATAGAGAAAATAGGAACTTACCCTTTCGTAGCCCATTGGTGAATGCAGCCACGAGGATCTTGTCATCCGCTTCGTCGATCGAGAGGGCCTCCTTGTTAAAGCGGGTTATGTAAGATCTTAGCGTCTTGTCCTCCCGCTGCTTAATGTTCATTAGGCATGCAGTGGACTTCTTATACCTGTGCCCCTCGATGAAGTGTGAGGCAAACTAGGCGCTTAACTCCTTAAAGGTACTAATGGAGTTGGGCGTCAACCTGCTGAACCAGATCCTTGGGGGTCCCTTCAGCGTAGTGGGGAAGGCCTTGCACATGATCTCGTTTGGCACCCCTTGAAGGTGCATTAGGGTCTTGAAGGACTCCAAGTGGTCCAAGGGATCCTTGGATCTGTCGTAATTTTCCACCTGTGGCATACAAAACATCGGTGGAAGTGGGAATGAAGTGACGGACGGTGTGAATGGCGAATCAGTTCGATGGACCAAGTCGTCGAGGTCACTGGACACCCGTCCTCTAAGGGCGTTCATCATAAAGTCCATTCGTTCCTTCATCATCTGCATCTCGACGACTATGTGAGGTGGGACCGTATCTGTGATGGATGGCCGGTTAGTATCCTGTCGTTCTAGTCTACTCGGGGCGTTGCTACCTTCCGGCCCTTCTTGGTTCCTTCTTTCAGCACTGGTTCCTTCTTGGTCTTCCTCTTGGGTATTCATCACTGCGTTCTTCTGGTGCAGCTATTCCTCTAGGTCATGATTTTGCTTGGTGAGACGTTCCATTGCTGCTGCGAGGGTTTGGACCTGTCTCTCCAAGGCAGTGGTGCGCAGTTCGTCGCCATGATTGTTGGTGGTTGTTGCCATCGAATGAGTAAGTACCATGCAACTTTTTGTCCGGGAAGTGGTGAATATGGCTTATCTCCTGTTTCCCACAGACGGCGCCAACTAGTGATGTCGAAAATCGTCAGTAAGCCACACGGTACTCACATGCTCGAGATGATACCTGCGAGACCAAAAACAAAGAAAAACCCTAGGAGAAAACCGGTGTAGTACCAGCCAAAGACCCTCCAAAGGTTAAGTCAGAAAAACCTTTCACAACTCTAGAGTGCCAGAGCTGGGGTGAATTATGCGTACCTTATTTTCTGAGGGCTTTGGGGTTTTTATAGTAGTGTAGAACCGACCTCCATTTCTTGCGTAGGAAAGTGTTTCCTTACAGGGAAGATTATCATTAATGGGCGTATATTACGGAATCCTTCTCATGTTAGGATTCTTTTCATATTGGAATTCTATCGATTAGGGTTAGTCATGGGACACAAGTTGTTTCCATTTAGGATTCCTTGGAAATCATTTAAACCACGTGGAGGCCACGCGGCCCTTGAGATCCGTCCACCTTGCGCCCGTGCATCTTGGATTCGTCCACTACTGATTTAACACCGTCAGGTTTATTTGAATGGACCCGTCATCTTAATTTTACCCTCTACAAAGACAATTAGCCAAGAATATATAATTTCATTAAAAATATCAAGGCACATATATCAAAGATTTGAAACTCCTACTTTTTTTTTTTTTTTTAGAAACAAACACACACACACAAGGGAGGGGGAAAGGGGTTCTAACATCAAGACACACCACAACTCCATTCAAAAGTCATGGTAACTTTTAAGGGGTTCTAATATGTACTAAGATGCAATCCATAATTTTTTTGCACCCTAAGATACCGAACATACTTTAGTTGTAGACCTTTTGCGTTAAAAGTCCTAACCAAAAAGAGTTTTAACGTTTAAAATGATTGACAAAACTATAATGTTAATGTCCTTTGAAGCTCGTATTCTATTCAATAATAAATTGACAACTTGAGAAAGTGTGTTCCTCAAAAAAAAAAAAAAAAAAACTTGAGAAAGTTTTTTTCGATATGGAAAATGATAAAAAGAGGATATAATAAAAGTGTTTTGTATTTTCATACTTAAACAGTTAAACATTAACAAAAAAGAAAAAGAAAAAAAGAACAAATTAGTGCGTAATTAATGGCTAATATTTAGTATTATTTTTTTTTTTTTAAATCATGGTCAACAGTAGTTCTCTCTCCAAATAGAAAGACATTGAAAAATAAGGAGTATTACACTAAATTACTTGACCCTAGCTCAAAATTTTAACATTAGTAAGTTCTTTTCCAAACACTGTCATTTGCTTCCATCATTACCAACAGAGAAAAAGGGTAATAAAGATTATAAAAAGAAATAGAAATAGAAAAAGGATAACGATGATATTTCTCCTGCAGACAACGTGAGTTACGTGTCCAAACATACATGGCAATGGCATTCCAAAGAGGCCAACGTGAGTTTATAAAAAGACTAAAAAAGGGTCGTGATATTTCTCCTTTTTGAGCACTAGACGTTAGGTAGGGCAAATCTGTGTTTCTCTTTTGGTAGAGAAAGTGAGGCCAAAATGGCCAAATACCATCAATTCATAAAATTTTTAGCAAAAAAACACTGTTTCGAAACTAAATGGGGATCTACCACTTTTTCTAGTACTCGAGCTCACTAAACTCGAGTACCTTATTTTCTATTCCACCGTGGCACGATGACATGGATGGTATTAAAAAATTCTAGTTCACACTCGAGCTTCATGGGCTCAAGTACTGTATAGTGTGGTACTCGAGCCCATGAAGCTCGAGTACTGTACATTGTGGTACCCGAGCTTCATGAGCTCGAGTATCAATCTGTATTGGCTGGAATCATGGCCATTGGTACTCGAGCCCATGAAGCTCGAGTACTGTCCTAGTCTAACTTTATTAAACCCAAGTATTGCCCCTGTTACCCACACTTAAACTCTCTGACCCACACTTAGATCCCACTCAGCTTACTCTCTCATCACTCACTTTTTGAATCTCCTCTCACTCTCTCCATCTTGCTGTTACATCTCACTCTAACTCTCCCACATGCTCTGAATCTCCCTCTCAGTCTCGCTCTCATTCTCAGTCTCGGTCTCGGTCTCAGTCTCAGTCTCCCTCTCAGTCTCGGTCTCCCTCTCAGTCTCGGTCTCGCTCAGTTTGCATCTTCGGTTTGCATCTTCAGTTTGGAATCACAAGGTATGTCTCGCTCAATTTGCATCTTCAGTTTGAGCATTGGGTATTTGTGGGTATTTGTGGGTATATGTGGGTATTTGTGGGAGAGTTAGAGTGAGATGATAGCGAGATTGAGAAAGTGAGAGTAAGTTGATAGCGAGATTGAGAGAGTTTGAGGGAGATTGGGTATTTGTGGGTATTTGTGGGAGAGTTAGAGTGAGATGATAGCGAGATTGAGAAAGTGAGAGTGAGTTGATAGCGAGATTGAGAGAGTGAGAGGGAGATTGGGTATCTGTGGGTATTTGTGGGATTTTTTGTGAAGGTTTTTGCTATAAAGGTTTCCGTTTTGTTGTTTGTAGTTGTGGAAATACTTAAAAAGGAAACAGTAAAGAAAGCTAGTGTTGAAATTTCCAATTTTGCGGTCATGTTGAAATGGCAACTTCCTAGCTCAATTCAAGTCAATTGAACCTATTACATTATTCTGCATAAAGCTCTGTTTGAGTCTTAAAAAGTTTTTTTTTTTTTTTTTTTTTGGCTTTCTCTATATCCAACCAAATACTGGGTTATGCTGTGTTTGTTGGATTTCTTTAATGATTGAAAAAAATTACATCAAATTTTGAAGGCTTAAGATGAGTCTGCATGTCTATATTGATGTCTTTTATGGGGAAGAAATGGGTTTCATTTGTTGAGAGTCTGCATTCTAAAGTTAACATTCTAAAGTTTAATTTTTTTTTTTTTTTTTATGAAATCAGTGAAGGCTGCATTAGATATATATTATTTCCATTTTCAGTCAAATATATTTATAATTAAAAATAAATAAATAAGACTGTCTTGTTGTTGTACCAAATGCCAGATATGGACCCACATCGAGCGGGACCCTTTATAAAGACTCTGTTGACAAGGCAGGCTGTGCATCATTCAAGTTTGCTTTGGGATGCACCTTTGGAAGGTGAGGTATGCACTTGTCCAAAATCGTAGTCAATATATGTAGTAGAAAGATTTTTGGCATTTAAGTTTGAAGCGTAATTATTACGTGCTATTCTAATTATTATTAATACTAAGCTGTTCTATTTGCAAGAAGTGCCAGGTGTACTGACTTGTCGTCACCGAGAGAAAGTTCTGCTTGAAGGTGGGTTAGATGGGTTAGATCCACAAATTGCCACTTATATCACAAATGCGGGGTTAGATAGGCTACTTCGGGTCCCACATATGGACCTTGACCATGCATTGATCACAGCGTTGGTGGAGAGATGGCGGCCAGAGACGCACTCATTCCACTTGCCCCACGGTGAGATGACCATCACGCTACAAGATATGGAGGTTATAATGGGGGTACCTGTAGATGGCTTACCGATGGTGGGATATACCAAGATGGACGATTAGGGCGAACTCTGCAGCAACTTGCTAGGGCATAGGCTGCCGGACAGAGATCTCGGTGGTAATAAGAACACTGCAGTGATGGAAGGGCCAAGGGTAAAAGCCAAATGGCTTGAGAAGCGGTTTAGCAACCCTCTCCCGGCTGACGCCACTGAGGTGCTTGTGCAGCAGTATGCTCAGTTTTACATACTGGGGATGTTGGGTGGTACGCTGTTTATAGACAAGTCTAGCGAACGGGTCTCAATTATGTTTCTGCAATTTTTCAATCCAATCAGCAACGGAAAGAATTATACTTGGGGTAGTGCAGCACTAAGTTGGCTATATAAACACCTCTGTAAGGCATCAGAGAAGACAGCCAAGCAAATTGGCGGTGCACTGCTATTGGTGCAGTTGTGGGCGTGGGCGAGGTTTCCACACATATGTCCTGTGATGAGGCATCCACAACAGGCACTGCCCCCAGGTCCACTTGCTATCAGGTATGTAGGATCTTAGATAGTTACCATTTTACATTTCCGCATTAACTTTTTTCGCATGGGAATTATGTAAGTAACTAATATGAAGGTTATGTATGTGTTGTTTGCTAGATGGAAAGGGGCTAAGACAACAACTGAACATGCAATGCACGTCCTACGCGCCTATCGTGTGTCGTTTGCTTCGCTACGGCCAAATCAGGTATCGTGCCTTACAAGTGGGAATCGCTTTGGCATGTAGTTGTTGTACTTACAATTCGCTTTGGAATGAATAAAAAAAAATTATTTTAGAGTTACACATTTTTTTCTATTTATATTGTTAATATGGTTGTTTGCATCTGTTGGATCATTGCAGATTGTCTGGGAGCCGTACAAAAATTATTTGGGTTCCCTGCCCGCATATTATACGGTAGGCCAACACATATGGAGGTCTATCGTGCCGCTCATACATTTTTGGGTGGTTGAAGGCCATCACCCCGAACGTGTTCTCCGATAGTTTGGGATGACGCAAGGCATATCAGTCGATGTTGATACTTCAACTGAACTTTACAAGATAACACTCCAGGGCAAGCAGCATAAAAACTGGGCCGAAGAACATGCCCCGCATATTGCTAAATGGGCTGCGCACGCCACAATTGTCAATGCACCGCCCTTTCATGGGGAGATGGGCTACAATGACGAGTATATGGTATGGTTTCGTCCCCGCACTATTCACCATATTACAAAAGTGACCTCATACTGGGACACTTTGGTAAGTTTACAAAAACTGTTTTGTTATAAATGTACCTCGCTTCGCATAGTTTAGTTCAACCTACTAACACTACTCTTGTATATTTGTGACAGGTTGAATCACAATTAAGGATTATGGCGAAGTGCCAACCATGGTCTGAGATCTAAACCGAGTGTATTAATGCCTTGCAATTTGTTGAAGAGATCAGTTGGTTGACCTTGGACGATGCACGTAATGCGGGCAACACAAGTGAACCGGCTATAGGGCGTGGTCGGCAAGCAGGTGGACGTCAAGGGCATGGAGGCCGTCAATCTAGTCAGCGTCATACATCTAGTCGGCCTCCCACATTTGGTCAGCATCCCACATCTAGTCAACGTCACACACCCATGCCCACATCTAGTCGGCGTCCCACATCTGGTCCACGTCACACACCCTTGCCCACATCTAGTCGGCGTCACACACCCGTGCCCACATCTAGTCAGGGCCACACACCCGTGCATGACCACACCATGGAGGAAGCAAGTCAGACGGCAGATGAGATGTGTTTGGACACTGGTTATGACATAGGCTCCATGGCACACGATGATGCGGGTCCATCGCATACGTTTGCCCATGGGGATACATCTTGGTCCCCATCCATGAGGAGCGATGGTACCTGCCCACCCACATCCCCTACTACATCTCCGTTGCCCACCACTCGTACGTCTCCCCTACTGACTACCGACACTACCCCCGCAGATGTACATGGTAGAGATGAGATGAGATTCATGCCCACTCCTGGGCGACCCATCCTTGGTGCTGTCCCCCCTGAGTTTGTGCATACCGAGTTCATCCAGACACAGATACCCCCCCCCCCCCACTAGAGGCTACACATATTGAGGATCGGCCGCGAAGGCCGCAACGGACACGGACACGGACACATCCTCCTGACTGTAGGACTGGACATGGTACTATAATTTGATTCAATAGCAATTACATATACATCTCTTTATAGTTAAATGATTTGCATATTAGTATTTTCTTGTGTTCTTTTCAGGCAAGGTGAGACCAATCAAGGAACCAGTGAGGAGAAGAAAACGGGGATGATTCAAAAATGGTCAAGAATCAGTGTTGCTTTAGGTTTGTAATGGTATAGGATCTTTTTGTCATGGCTCATTGCCCCTCGTGTTGGGAAGGTATGTCAGATTAAGTGTTGTTTAAGTTTATTAAGATACAGTGCAAACATAATTCAGTTTATAGGGTTATTAGCTCATCTTATGTGTAGAAGTAATTACCTCTATGCTCAGGGTTAACGTACAAGCACACTTGTTTACCATTCAAAATAAATATGGCAGGTGATGGAAATGATAAGAAATGGATGAAATCACCTATAAAAAAATAAAATAAAAAACTAAAAGAAGAATCATTTGTCTATATTATCATGTCAATTCCTAATTGTGCTAGTTGGTGTTGCCACGTACTTTTGGCTCATAGAAAATCTTCTTAGTTTGAAATAAGCTAAAGGTGCCAAATATTGTTGCTTCTTTCATTACCTTATATTTTTACTCATAAATTGAGAAGCTTGATCAGTTCTCCTGCTTCCTTCTTGCATCAAGCATGCATTCGTCACCTTCAACACCTGCTTCTTTGCAAATGAAACCCTTGTGAATTTACCATAATAGAAGTTACCATAATAGAAATGAACCTTTTCCTTTCTTTTGATAACCCCTTTATTAAGGGTATAGGATAAAAAGGCAAAAATAGCTTACTGTTTTAGTCAAGCTGAGCTGAATTGCTCTTTTAGCTTTTGTATTAATTTGTGAACAATTCTGATAAAGCTATCTTGACCAAAAAAGGAAAATTAAAGATTTCTCTTTCGCTCAATATATACAGGAAAATGAAAGATGTCCATAAGGTGACTTGGCAAAATTTACTGGTCCAGGACCCCTTGGTCCCGAAAAGATTGGTCTAATCAATCTTTGTTGTCCTTGCCAGCTTAGATTATCTCATGCCTAATTATAAAGTTACTTTCTTTTGCTGCATATTAACCACCCAAAAAAAAAAAATGATAAATTTCACAACTTTCTTAATAATTTGTTGACATCGTAAATTATGATTTCTCATCACTTAGTATGGAATCAACTATAAATTTGTTCATTTCTGCTCTCTTTTCATTAGTGAAGATTGGTAATTGCATTCCTTGGGAATATTTTGTATTAGGTCTGTGTGCATAAAGTATCTTCTTCCTTTCAATAAAACTATTGTCACTTATAAAACAAGTACAATAAAATTGAAAAGAAGAAGAAGAAGAAGAATATTTTCTTCTGGTTTGGGAGTTCTAGTTGCTTTATTTTCCTCAATGGCATATACTGATATCTGCTTGAAAGCTCAGCCTGTTACACGTTTATCCTATTAAGCTGCATATGTGTTTTTCTTTTTATATACAGAAACCAGCCCGAGCATGTTGACATATCTGCAGATGAAATTAGAACCTTAAAGCATTTAGCAAACTGCACCACCACAGATGCAGGACCACATGTGGCTCAATGGCAAGGTTCTATTCCTCTCTCTCTCTCTCTCTCTCTCTCTCTCTCTCTGAATTCTGTGTTTGTTTCCTGGGAAAAAAGTTAAAAGAGATTTGAATTGACTTCATGTTTATTATTGATTAATTAATTAGGTTTTTAAGGATTACTTTTCTAATTAACTTGTGGTGATTTTTGCTCTTCTTGGTTAGTGTAGGAGATTTCCCTTGCTGGAGGCAGTTCCAAAGCTGTCTGAAGGAACAATGCAGTCGTGCTTGTGATGTTGACGATGAGGAAAAGGGTATCAAAATTGCAAAGAAAGATTGGGAAAATTTGCATTTGCATATTGCTTCCTACAACAATTTCCCTACTGCTGCTGGGTTGGCGTCTTCGGCTGCTGGGTTTGCTTGTCTTGGTAGATGATCTATTTACCCCTCTTAGGTTTTTTCTTGTCAGTTATTATTTTCTTGCAGTATGTTAGTAGGTCAGGTTCCATTAATTTGAGCAGTCAGCTTGCTTATTCCTGCAATATGAATAATGATTGAGTTGGTTTCACTTTTTAAAAAATTAGTAACATCAGATGGTTTTGGTGTTGAGCTGCTTTATTGTTATATTGATCAAAAATTAAAAAAAAAAAAACAATCAGAAGGACAATATGGGTTTATTCCTTAAGTCTAGCCTCATTAAAAATTATTGATTATACACATTTTAATGGATCTGTTCTATTAATTGTATCTCCAGCTGATGTGTATTCTGAAAAATGCATGACCATTCTTCTTCTCTTTTAAAAAACCAAACTATCCAATCACGACTGTTCAATATAAAGATTCATCATTTATTTTCTTCTTATTTTTTGGCAGTGGGAAGATTTTTCACCTGCCTCCAAATTTTACCTATGTGTTTCTTGTTGTTTTGCATGGACTTCTTGAAAGCTATGTCCAAAGAAATATTACAAAGGGATATAAGAAAAAACATGTATCTGAAGAAAAAAGCTTAGTATTAAATCATTAATACAGTGAATCACAGTATCTTGTAGAAACTGAAGAATTATCTCATGCCTAATTATCCTATAGTTGAATTCACATATTTGTTCCTGCAACTTATTTTTGGAGACTACCAGTGCTGCACTATAGATAAAATTAAAACTGTTTTCATTGATTAATTCAGTAACTATACAACTGTATATATATATATATATACTAACTTAACCACTACAAGCACGTGTGAACACAACGCAACAAACATAACAGACTCGCACATGTGTCTGACTTAAAACTAACTAAAAAAGCTACATGCCGTTTTTGTACACTCATCAAGTAGACCAAGTAAACCACACTGTCATTTAGGGGAGTAATTACAACTCCTCAATTTCTTCAACTCTGAAATGCAAAGAACTTGGGGATCACACACATGGAGTTAATCTGTTGCAAAGAAGTTGCACATGTCAGAAATGGAAATTGTACAAGATACCATGTTCACATGTCATTGCAGTTTGTATTAGGTATCGACATGATGCAGAGCAGTACATTGACCCATGATATAGTGTGGACGCACTATTCCGGAGCTATGCTTCGGTTTTCCCTGCATTGAAAGATAGATTATCATGGCCGGATCCTAAAGAAACTAGAAGGGTCCTCCCTAACCCCCAATTGATTCGAGAGAAAGGTTGCCCTGTCTCAACACGAATCAAGAATGAGATGGACGAGGGCGGGAAACGGCCGAGAACCACACCATGGAAGGAGGGGGGGAGGAAGGTGCAATGCGGGTTGTGTGACCAAGAGGGACATAACCGAAGAACATGCCCTAAGCAGAATGAGGTACCGACGAGTGGTGGCCTCGCAGACTAGGTACGCTAAGTTTGAACCGTGGCATTCTTCTAAATGCAACTTGAAACAAAATGCATGATATATGCCATTAGATCAAAATGCATGCTATTTGCCATTCAATTATGTATTTTTAAAACTTAAGAAATAGTGGATAAAATTTTAAGGACCAAATATGGCATTTATACTATAAGCTACTTTCCCCATAGGATGCGTACTCAAGTCATTAGCATTGCCATTTGGAGTATTAGAAGGAAAATAAATAAATAAATAAATATTTGGATTATATCAAATTCATAATGAAAAAAAAAAATTATTTTTTTATATAATAACCATTTTTTTTTTTTTTTTTGGTTTGGCTTGTTAAAATATCTTCATTGCTTGTGTACATGTGGTTCATTCCAATTAGTCTCTTGAGGATGCATAGCCAACTACAAAGTTTTGGGACTAAGGCTTTCTCTTCTTATGCTTGGTGTTGATGACTGCATTATTTCTAGTGTTGATTTTGTATGTTTTGGATAATTATGTGTAAAATGCTAATGCCCATTTCTTACAAGTGTTTTTCAATCATATCTTCCACTGGATTGAAACAAAAAATAGAATTTAAAAAATGGAGTGATATGTATTCAAATTCAGAATGGTGAAGTCCCTATTTTGTATCTTTCAATCTTTTTTAAACAATCTTAATCAAAATAATCCGTTTCTATTTGTCCATATTGTTGTTGTAAGCAAAGTAGCCATTTTCATTTTATTCTTAACATTTTCATTTGAAGGGAGATGATAGCTGTAAAGTTGTGATTTTCAAATATGTATTTTGTTGGCTTTTATTCCATGTCAAATTTGATTATAATTTTATTCAATCTTATTCACCCTGTATTTGCTGTGGGAATTTGATTGTAAGGGTTGTGTGTTAGAGAGAGAGAGAGTGTGAAGACTCAAGCAAGTGAAGCCAGAAGAATTCTTACACGTGTCTCGCGACTAAGCTTCCTGCGAAGTGAAGCATGTGCCCTGCACATGACTGGAATGCGAAGAGTCAATACAGATGGAGACAGCTGTGTCTCGCGAGTATCTCGCGGGTAAGGCCTTCCCGCGAGACACCCGCGAGACATTCTGTTCTGCCAGACTGTACTATCTGATACACACTTTCTATACTCACACTATATATACCCATATTACCCACAAATGTAAAGGAGAACTTCTGAGAGAAAACCATAGCTAAAACACTTGAGAGTTAGAAATTGTTATACCAACAATTCTCTACACATTTGTTTGTGGAATTTTCTCATCTCCTACCTCTCCATTTCCATACCATTGAGAGGTTAATAGTTCAAACACTTACCACACCCTTTGAGAGTGTCAAGTGAGGTTTTGGTGCTGCTGGAAAGTATTGGAAGAAGCCAAGAATGGCAGATGCAACATGGAGCTTGTTGCGGGATCTGGAGAGCTAGACAAGACACGGTTCCGAGAAGCCTTGTTGGAGTAGGAGCTTGGAAGGCTTAGGTACAGTAGGTAGATTAGGCTTGAAGGGTCTCTTGCTAACCCATGTATCCCAACTGATTGTCTAGTGGATCGATTACCGCTTGGAGGGCGACGGAGAGGTTTTTCGCCGAGTTCTTCAGTTTCCTCTTCGATAACACATCGACGTGTTATCTGTGTTTGCATCTCTCTTCCCTACTCTTGTTCATTTCATTTTACTGTTGTGTTGCTTTAAATATGGATTAGAGTAGCTCTCTTGCTTGTATGGTTATGTTTACACTATTCCGCACTTAGTAGTAAGCTAGTGTAAAATCAACCAAGCCGTACCTTTGAATTGGGGGTCTAAACAAGCTCTTGTGTTTTTAACACATTTTCGAGCTTTCAATTGGTATCAGAGTGGGTACACTCGCTGTGGTTTAAATACCTGAGTGTGATTCTAGACCCTCTTAGTTTGCCATGGAAAGTGATTTGGTAATGGCCAACATGAAGCATAGTAAAGATGTTTGTGAAAATGATTCTATGAGCATTGTTGAAGTTTGTTCTAGTAATGAATTTTTAGAGTTATTCAAATCCAAGAAATATGCTAGAATCTTTATACGCATGCTGAAATCACTAGTTCATAGGAATCATGGTATTCATAATAGCTTGTGTGAGTCAAATTCCTTAATTGTCAAATATAAGAAAAGGAATAGACTTTTGTGTGGCAAACTAGATTTTCTGAAAAGAAAGATTCACTCGTCTATGAATGAAGCAAAGAAAGATAAGTCCTGCTTTAATGGTCAAGAATGCCTATCTCATGCGTGTCTTTTTGTTCATACCGCATTGAAAGTATTTAATTCATGTTTGTGGTATCTTGATAGCAGTTGTTCAAGACATATGACTGGAGATAAATCTCTGTTCAAAACCCTTAAAGAGAAGGAAGATGGCTTGTGACATTTGGAGATGGTAGTCACTCACAAGTTCTTGGAAAGGGAACCGTGGATATTCCAGGACCGCCCTTGTTAAATGATGTGTTGTACATTAAGGGATTGAAAGTGAATTTGCTGAGTATCACCCAGATTTGTGATGAAGACTTCTTAGTCCAATTTTCAAAGAAAGGATGTCTAATCCTAAATGAAGAAGGTGTTCAGGTTTTAAAGGGACTTAGGACCATTGACAATTGTTATGGTGTCATTCCCAAACCAAGCATAGCATGTCGAAGTGCTCGAGTGAATCTTTTGGAGTTGTGGCATCAAAGACTTGGACATGCTAATTATAAACAAGTGGCAAAAGTCTCAAAGCTTGAAGCTGTGATTGGTTTACCAAAGTTTGGAAAAATTGAGAAGAACTTTTGTGGTCCATGTCAATTGGGAAAACAAACAAAGTCAAGCCATCCGAAAGTAAATGTTGTTGCTACTTCTCGCCCTTTGGAGTTATTACATGTGGATCTAATGGGTCCAACAAGAATAGAAAGCATGGTGGGAAGGTGCTATATTATGGTGGTTGACGATTTCTCAAGATATTCTTGGGTGGAATTTCTTAGGGAAAAGTCGGAAGCATTTGACAAGATGGAAAGGCTATGCAAGAGACTGCAGAATGAGAAGGGAGTTCCCATAGTTAAAATCAAAAGTGATCATGGGAAGGAATTTGAAAATGCAAAGTTTGAAGCATTCTGCAATGAACACGGCATCAAGAAGGAATTTTCAGCTCCAAAAACTCCACAACAGAATGGAGTGGTTGAAAGAAAGAACCGGGTGATTCAAGAAATGGCAAGAGTAATGTTACTAAACAAAAGCATTCCACAGAAGTTTTGGGCTGAAGCAGTGAATACTTCGTGTCACATTGGGAATAGAATCTACTTCCGGGCAGGAACAAAAAGGACTTCGTATGAAATTTGGAAAGAAAAGAAGCCGAAGGTGAAATACTTTTGAGTATTTGGAAGTAAGTGATATATTCTTAATGATAGGGAGAACCCTGGAAAATTTGATGCTAAGAGTGATGAAGGGATCTTCCTAGGGTACTCAACAAATAGCCGAGCATATAGAGTGTACAATAAGCGCACTAAGACGGTGATGGAATCAATAAATGTTGTCATCGATGACACTATCTCTGAAAAGGATATTGATGATAATGGTGATGGACCGAATCTTAAGAAGAATGAGGGTGATGACAACTTGTCTCAAAGTGAGGATGCTAAGAAAGAATCACCGAAAAAGGAGTTTACACCTCATATACCAAGAAGGGAAACTAGATCAACTCAAGGACCGTCTAGTCCACTCACCTTTCCTGAAGTTCAACCTCCAATCTCTCGTGATGAGGAACCTTCCACTTCTAAAAGACCATCGTCAAGAGTAATTCTCAATCATCCCTCAAGCAATATCATTGGTAATCTAGATGATGGATTTCGGTTGAGAAAAGGACCACCCTACAATGCGAATCATATGACATACAACTGCTATCTTGCTCAATTTGAACCAAAGAAAGTGGAGGAAACCTTGAAGGATGAGAATTGGGTAGATTCCATGCATCAAGAGTTGCATCAATTTGTTAGAAATGATGTATGGGAGTTGGTACCAAGGCCCAAGGATACACATGCAATCGGCACCAAGTGGATCTTCATGAACAAAACTTATGAAGATGGTGAAATTGTCCGAAACAAGTCTAGATTGGTGGCTCAAGGATATACTTAAGTTGAAGGAATAGACTTTGATGATTCTTTTGCTCCAGTTGCAAGACTAGAGTCAATCCGAATTCTCATCTCCATAGCATGCATTATGAACTTCAAGTTATATCAAATGGACGTGAAGAGTGCTTTCTTGAACGGGTTTTTAAACGAAGAAGTGTTTGTTGAGCAACCAAAGGGGTTTCAAGATCCTCACTTTCCGGATCATGTGTTAAGACTGAAGAAGACATTATATGGGCTAAAACAAGCACCAAGAGCTTGGTATGATCGCCTCACCACATACCTCCTGAATCATGGTTTCAAGCGAGGTTAAGCCGATCGAACTTTGTTTGTCAAAAGAGATGGGAAATCTCTCCTTGTTGCTCAAGTTTATGTGGATGACATTGTATTCAGATCCACAATCGATCACCTAGCTCATGAATTCTCAGAAGAAATGAAAAGGGAGTTCGAAATGAGCATGGTAGGAGAGCTAAACTACTTCCTAGGACTTCAAGTGAAACAACGGGAAGATGGGATGTTTATCTCTCAAGAAAAATATGCCAAAAATCTTGTAAAAAGATTCAGCCTAGACTCTAAGAAACATACTTCAACTCCCATGAGTTCTTCAACGAAACTGAGTCGTGATGCAGTAGATGTAGAAGTGGACCCAACACTTTATCGAAGCATGATCGGTAGTCTTCTTTATCTCACTGATAGCAGACCGGACATTGCTTTTAGTGTAGAAGTATGTGCTCGATTTCAGGCAGCACCCAAAGAGTCACATTTGACACTAGTCAAACGAATTATCCACTACATAAATGGCACATCTGATTATGGAATTTGGTATTCAAGAGACTCAAATGAGTTCCTAGCTGGATATTCTGATGCTGACTAGGCCGGATGCATTGATGACAGGAAAAGCACTTCAGGTGGTTGTTTCTATCTTGGAAATAACTTAGTGTCATGGATGAGCAAAAAGCAAAATTCAGTTTCACTATCAACGGCTGAAGCTGAGTACATTACAACGGCAAGCTGTTGTGCACAACTATTATGGATGAAGAAGCTTCTACATTATTATGGAATCACTCAAGACACTATGTGTGTGTTCTGTGACAATACGAGTGCCATCAATTTGTCCAAGAATCCAGTCCAACACTCAAAATCAAAGCATATCGAGATCCGATACCATTTCATTCGAGATTTGGTAGAGAAAAAGACAGTGTATTTGGAGTTCATCAACACTGACAACCAGAAGACAGACATTTTTACCAAACCTCTTGATGATCCAAGGTTTGAGTCCTTGCGTAAGACCATTGGTGTCGATATCATTCCTTAAACCTTATCTCTTATATGAACCTAGTCTGCTCATTGTTGCTCATCCGGTGTTTAGGTCTCACTTGTTTTTATATTTTTTTGTTGTTTTGGTTTATGCCTGTTTTTGTTGATCTTATTTTTTTTGAGTGAGTTCAAAATTCAAAAACCCATAAAAATTGAAAAATCTTCAAAAAGTTTGATCACTTGGTTTGTGTGTATCACATGTGAGTTTGGCCTAGTACCTTCGTACTTATGGCGTAGTGCATTTAAGAGCCTAGCTTGTTCTGTATGCACATAAATATTTGTGGGAGAATTCTTGAAATCTATGTGTGATTGTTGTAAATAGATCTTCAAGTTTGTCATGAATGATTGGTCAATAGTCTTGATGGTCTTGATACTTGCATAGACTTGTGCCTATATCTCTTCCCACTTTATTTCAGTTTTTGCATTAGAGCTCACCAAATGTAAATCTCAAAATGAAAAAGAGATTATGAGCTACAAAAGCCTGTCGCACATACTAGTATTTGACTAGGAAAAAGGGAAAGTGACTTTTTGTATTAAAATGTATGGTGTTCAAAAAGCCAAAGGCTAACTCTACATGTTGAAATATCAAAAATTTCAAGCACCGATCTCAAAAAGAGATGGATTATCCAAAGATGATCAAATGTTATATTTTATGCAGAAGCAAAATGAAAAGCTTCTAAGTTTTGTAATCATTCTCTTGTGGGAGCTCATATATGCTCATTTCTATAATAGAGATAGTCCACTTGATTTCGTACCAATTGTGTATGACTTGATTGAATTGATCATTAAAGTTTCACTCTGGACTATGGACTATTCCACATTTGATACTCACACACAACACACGAGACTTTATTCAAATAATGTCTATCTCATTTGTGTGATTGTACATGTTCAAATGTGATGTGTATGCTCAAATACTTGTTGATCAAACCCAAAAATATTTTTGAGTGTTTTATATGTTTTTGAAAGTGATTTTGATACTTTTGTGTCTTCAGTTTTTGTTCAAAATGCAATTTTGTGTTTTTCTTCAAAAATTGGTTCAGAGGCATTTTCGCGAGTATTTCGCGACTTAGAGCTTCCCGCGAAATGTGAGTGAGGGAAATAATTTTTGCATCTTGTTCATACAGAAAGTCTCGCTACTGCCTCGCGAGTATTTCGCGACTAAACTCTTCTCGCGAAATGTTTTTTAGGCAAAATTGGAAATTTTTTCAAGTTCATACAGAGGCTATTGCGACTGTTTCGCGACTAAGAGCTTCTTGCGAAAGCTTCAGTATGTCTCGTGACTTATTTCGCGACTGTCTAACCCGCGAAAAACGCGTGTTTTCAGTTTTTATGTAGCAAATGTGACATCTTTTCAAACACCCCTCACTTCCCTTGCGTTGCCTCTCTCGAACCTCTCTCAACCCAAAATCATTTTTCTTCAAAACCCCATCAATTCCAAGCTCGTTTTCTGCGATTTTAACTTCAAGGTATGTTTTCTAAAACATTTTTCCTTTTGTTGGTCATAGATTATGCAGAAAATTAGTTAGGGTTCTCAAATTTAGGGATTTTTTGAAAATGGGTTGGGGCTCTTAATTTTTGTGAAATTTTTTCTAAATCCATGATTAGGCTGAGTCCCATTTGTTGTTTTTGCATCTGTGTTGGCCCCTTGTGGCATTTTAAGGTTGTATTGAGCCATTTTTCTATCTGCTCATGCATTCTTCATAACAGTTATGCACTGTTGCATGCCAAGTGTTTGACAAAATGTCCCAGTGACATTTGTGTGCTGAATTGGATTCAAGTGAATTCCAATTTCTGGGTTTACATTTTTTTGAACTTGTTATCACTCGTTTTGATATCTAAGTATGTGTTTCACACACTTTGCCTATGTCACACACACTAGGGCCCTCTAGGCAAACCTCATGCATCTCCTACTGCATCCCCATACATCACATGCTGCACACACATGCATCAGCACATGCTCTACACAAACACACACATGCACAATTACTTAGTTTATGCTTTGTGTTTATGCTTATTTGGTTAAACACCTTTAGCATGTTGTTTGAGTTTATTTACTCTGATTTGAGTTGGTTTTGCTCTGGTCTAGGTTGTTTTACTTGTGCTTTGGACTAACTTGAATCTAATCAAGTTTTGTGTTCTATGTTTGTGTTTTTGCACGTCTTTCCTCTCTATTCTGTGCTCTCATATGCAAATGTCTCCGTTTAAAAGCTCAGCTGTGAAAGGAGGTTGCAACAAAGGGAAAGGGCCGGTGATTGATGTTGATGAACCTTCACCAAAGTCAAAAAGAACTCGTTTTTCAACAGGAGTGTATGATCCTGACTTATTCAGATCCTATGCTGCCTTCCAGAACTACACGAGCCAGTTTCAAGATGCTCCATTGCTGGTTGAAAGGGCCGTTGATCAACCCTTTCTCCTAGACATGGATATTCCAATATGGTTTGCCACCAAAGATTGGAATTTTCTTCTCTCAACTCTTGAGGATACATACGAAAACTTAGTGAAAGAATTCTATGCCAATGCCATTCTTGAAGGGGAGGAAATTAAGTGCTGGGTGAGAGGAAAGCGGTTCTCAGTTACACCCGTATACTTGGCAGAAATTCTGAACATCAACAGGCCAATCTTACCTATTCCACCGATATATGATGAACTGACTCCGGATGAGGAGACTCTTCGGGAAGTTCTAGGAGCTAATTTGGAATTCTCCTCCAATGGGAGGTCAATAAGTGTGGCATCTCTTTCTCCTGAACTAAGGCTGCTCATAATGATCATGTTTAGCAACCTCTATCCTCTGTCTAGCACTGGTTACATGAATCTCGGTCGAGCATTATTCTTGCATGATCTAATCTCTGATGTGGAGATTAATGTGTGTTCTCACATTTTTCACATTATAGCAAAAACGGTTGACCAGACTGCTTCAAGGAATTGTATTCCTTTTTATCGCCTTATCTCACGGATTTTGAAGCTCAAAGGTGTGCATCCTTCGGAAGATGAGCGCCCATATCCAAGGCCAAGTCCAATTAATATCTGTACTCTCCATGCAAGCATGAGCCACACTAAGAAGAATCCCAAGCAAGAAAGTCATGCTCCTCCAGGAAGCTCAAGTTCTACATCCCATGTTTATGATGAACAGCTAGACAACATCATGGCTACTCTCCAAGAGATTACTACCAAGATATCCAGACTAGCTACCATCATTCACTCTCAACACATTCGTTTCGACACCAAGTTCACATCTCTTCAGACTCAACTGGACCAAATTCAAAGGAAGCTAGAGAAACATGAAGACTAGCTATTCCATGACAAAAAAGGATTGATGGTGTTGTTGCAAGGGGGAGTGTAGTGATAGGGGGAGTGCAGTGAAAGGGGGAGGAGAAGACATTAACTACTATTTGGTTTTTTTTTTTTTTTTCTTATATAACTGATGTTTTTATGTCTAAGCTTTTACTGCTTTTGTTTAAAACTTCAGTACACTTTGCTTTGAAATTATTTCAGTTTATATTCAGTACGTTTTGTGACTATCTCAATGCTTTGTAGCATTTCTTGTGTACTATTATGATATTGCTAATATGTCTTGAGTACTTCACAGTTGTGCCCTAGTAGGATTGTTCCTAGATGCATATATTTCGTGTATTTTGCGTTGGTCGTGTGCTTGGACATGCAAGTAATCATAAGTGATTGCTTCTATTTACATGTCCGGATGAACATTTACTTTTTATATGTTCATTGGAGTCATTCTTTAATGACTGCCCATATTTGATCAAGCTTTGGGTATACATGTTATCAAATGTTTACAAACTTGGTCACGTTTTACTTGCTCATGTTCATACCTTGTGTTCAACTTGTCATAAACTTAATGAAAGTTTTGTTTGTGTGCAAGTGTTTCAGGTTACAGGTATAAACTGCAAGTGCTTCACAGTTTCTAGATTAAGTGTGAGTGAGTTTTTCCATTGTTCTCAAACTCACGTTTAAGTCTAGAGTCTGTTTTAGGGGTTTTGTCACGGAATAGCCAAAGAGGGAGATTGTAAAGTTGTGATTTTCAAATATGTATTTTGTTGGCTTTTATTCCGTGCCAAATTTGATTGTAATTTTATTCAATCTTATGCACCCTGTATTTGCTATGGGAATTTGATTGTAAGGGTTGTGTGTTAGAGAGAGAGAGTGTGTGAAGACTCAAGCAAGTGAAGCTAGAAGAATTCTCGCAGGTGTCTCACGACTAAGCTTCCCACGAAGTGAAGCATGTGCCCTGCACATGACTGGAATGCGAAGAGTCAGTACAGATGGAGACAGCTGTGTCTTGCGAGTATCTCGCAGGTAAGACATTCCCGCGAGACACCGCGAGACATTCTGTTCTGCCAGACTGTACTATCTGATACACACTTTTTGTACCCACACCATATATACTCATATTACACACAAATGTAAAGGAGAGCTTCTGAGAGAAAACCCTAGCTAAAACACTTGAGAGTTAACAATTCTCTACACATTTGTTTGTGGAATTTCCTCATTTCCTACCTCTCCATTTCCATACCATTGAGAGGTTAATAGCTCAAACACTTACCACACCCTTTGAGAGTGTCAAGTGAGGTTTTGGTACTGCTGGGAAGCATTGGAAGAAGCCAAGGATGGCAGATGCAACATGGAGCTTGTTGCGGGATCCGGAGAGCTAGACAAGACACGGTTCCGAGAAGCCTTGTTGGAGTAGGAGCTTGGAAGGCTTTAGGTATAGCAGGTAGATTAGGCTTGAAGGGTCTCTTGCTAACCCATGTATCCCAATTGATTTTCTAGGGTCTCTAGCTATGTTTTTAAATTTCTTGACCATTAGTGTTTTGCAGCTGAAATATTTTTTCTTTTTTGTATCTGCAGGGGTGAGAAATCTGTTTAACTTTTAAAAACTCAAACTAACTCTTGATAACATATCTGAAAATATATTTATATAATTGTTTTGTGAGCTTTTGAAATTTGTTACAAGTAGCTAACAAGAAGAATAAAGATATAAGACTAAACCGTGCACATATCAAAACCATAGTCCTGTTATGAATGTGATACCAAAATACTAAACAGTCTTTAGGAGCCAAAACAAATAGTGGATGCTGCTTCAAATCTGCACAGTATCCTATCGATATCTGAATTATTTGATTGAAGATTACTTGTAGATATTGACCTCTAAATCTTTCTCCTGATAAAGGCATGGAAGCAAAACAAGTGAATATGAAATTCTACCCTTTTTTTTTTTTTTTTGAGGGGTGTTGGGGCGTAATTACATATCTTCACTATACTTATCAACCAAATCCAACCTCAATATTTTTCTTGAATAAATCAAGTAGATACGTTGCTTCTTCGGGCTATGAGCGATCAAGATTTCTCATTCCACTAACTATTTTAGAGAGCACTATTGCAAAGATATAGACATCTACTTTTTTGTAATTATTGAACTCAACCATTCTGGAACCATATAACTAAGAGTTTCTCTCCTAGTTGTCACAACTTGGCTCTATTCACAGTCAACTAGTTTAGACAACCCAAAATCAAAGATTTTTGCATTAAAGTTCTCATCTAAAAGAATGTTTTGGGGTTTTAATTATTTCCAAGTGAACTATCTTCTGTCTGCAATCCTCATGTAATTAATAAGTTATCCCCCTTGCTATGTCAAGGATGATCTTCTTTCTATGCTGTCAAATCAAACAAAATATCAGGATTATTTTTGTCAAATACCCATCTATCTAAAGACTCATTAGAAATGTACTCTTAGACAAGATGCCTATGAGAGTTCTTAGCACAAAATCCAATTAGTCTCACCAAGTTGAAATTGAAAGCTCAATCAAAACTACTAAAACTTGTTTAGACCCCAATTTTCAAGATAAGACTTAATTGCTTTTAATTTACTCAACTAAGTACGGAATAAGAGCAAACAAAACGCAATTAACCAAAACTACTCTCTAGTGCATAGATATACATACTAAACAATTAAATGTAAAGCATAAAGAGTAAGGGAAGAGAGATGCAAACACAGATAATATAGGATGTGTTATCGAAGAGGAAAACCGAAGTACTCAACGTAAAAACCTCTTCGCGGTCCTCCGAGACGAAATGATCCATTAGTGAATAAAGTTGGAGTACAATGATATCAAAAGCACCCTCCTAGCCTAATCTACCCAAAGTACTTGAACCCTCCAAGTTCCAGCTCCAAATGGATTTTATCGAGTCATGTCTTCACTAGTTATCCAAATCTCGCAATTAGCTCCAATTGCATCCACCAAAGAATGGCTTCATCCAATGCTGCCCAAATGCACCAAAACAACTCACAACACTCAGATTAGGTGTGGTATGTGTTTGGACTAAGAATCTCTCAATGAGTATGGAATTGAGAGGTAGGAGTAGAGGAAAACTAAGAGAATTTTGTAGAGGATTGTGGGTGTGCAATCTCCAACTTCTAAATGGATTTCTAGGGTTTTCTCTCTAAGAATCTCCTTACAATTTTGTGGGTAATGTGCACTTTTATTGTAACACCCCAAAATCATAAATAATAAAAGTCTGTTCAATCTAAATAATCCATAAAAATATTAAATAAATGCAACCAGCAACCTAAAATATCATCACAATTGTCAAAGCTCTAACCCAACTAAAGATAAAATATCCTCAAAATAATTCTCCTGTACAACATTTAATACCATAAAAATAATAATAAAATCTTCAATTCCACAATATAATTTGTAACTGTTGTCTTCCAAGAATCTCTAATCCAATGATCCTTCTAATGTATCCATAAGGGGGAATAAAAGGGAGGTGAGATAACTCAATAAGTGGAATTCACTAACATTGGGGTGTGGGAGCAAACCTTTTAAATGAATAATCCATACAACAAATTTATAACTTTCAAACCATCTATATTTTTAACATCAAATATTTTATATAAAAAATATCATTATATTGTGAGCCATCATAATATACCAACACCATCATATAAACAATTTCCTAAACTTTTCTTGTGGTCAACGTTTATGTCCCGTTGACAGGGTTGTGTTGTCCTCTTTTTGGGACTGAAACCCCTTTTCATCCATTTTCTTAAAGGTGGTTCCTTTGGAACCTAAAGGTGCACTCCCTTGCTAAGGAGCTCCCTTTTCAGATCCTCAATGGTACACTCCATTGTTAAGGAGCTACCAAATGTGCATTGTCCCTTTCTCTGGGACTGTCCCTTGCTAAAGACTGGTTACAGTATGATTGTCCCTTGCTAAAGACTAATACAAGACTGAGCTTTTAATCATGACTTGCCATAGGATTCAAAACAAATTCAAGATGCTCTCAACAAATAATCCAGTCATAATACTCAAAAAAAAAAAAATACAAAGATTTATCCACACATACAAATTTAAATAAGTTTAGGTTGTCCTACTAGTTTTTCATATAACACATAGTAAACGTTTCCATATAATGTGCACATCAAACATTATAGAATATCAAAAAATTTATAGAATATTAACATATTTCTTTGATATAAGAATAGTTTCATAATCAAAACTTTTTTTGGAAAAATCTTCAAATTAGTAAATACCACTTACCTCTTAGTTGTAAAAATAAAACTAACCACCCTTGAGTCACAATAAATTAGTAGAATCAGAACCTAGCAACACCAAAGATAGGCCCATCAATACACGAATTCCCCACTAAAAATATTTTTTCACACTTCCACAATATAATCTTGGACAACACTGATATTTCCCAAATTTTCCATTAAGTCACTTCACTATCTAGTTCACTTTCAGCTTTGATCAGAATAGTAGAAGCCATATGTTATATCTTAATTTATCAATCCCATAGCTAGCCCATTATTCCCTTGATGCCGCAAAACTTAAAGATATTGCTAGATAAATTTCTGAACAATGCAGTGCTAGGATGACAAATTGGTTAACTTAGATAATATATCATTTATTATTCCTACTTTACAGGGGCTAAAAAAATATTCTAAGCTTGAAAAACATTGCTGCCTACTACAATAAATTAGAGTTGAATACACGTCACTAGAAGGATGATAAGGAAGATATATATCAGCCATTAAACAACCTTTTCCCATTCACATGGTGACAAACTTAAATTGATTAAGTCCAAGCCTATTACTCTATCAAGTACTACTTTTTATCCGATCAATCTCAAAGCCTATGGAGTACCCCTTTCCTGACATACAGCCATATCTATCATTCTTAATCTAATATAATAACAATTATAGGACATCTTTTCCATTAATATAAAGATAGGTGGAAGTTCATGAGACCAACGCCTCTTAGCTCCATTCCATGACATATGCCTAAATGTACTTTGCCTTGTCAAGTATAATAACAATCATAGGAGTCCTTTTTCCATTAATATAATGATAGATTAGGTTCTCAAAAGAAAAAAAAAAAGTTCATGACTGACGCCTATAGGTACTAAAAGAAATTCATGCACAAACCCATGTCTTTCCTGTAAGCATGGGACAATTGCTAGCCATTGAATATTCATACTTCCTAAATGTAGAGTAGGAGAAAACCATACTTGTAGTTTCCATGCACAGCGGCAGAGAAGAAAAGAAAAGCTCAATCGTATGTTGCGGCTGAAACAAAAGGAACCCTCTTATATATATACACGTGTAGCTTAAGAGAAAAAAGATTAGGATTTTTAAAGCTTATCAAGGCCCATATATATATACTTAAGCCATCTCACTTGGGCCTCTTATACCATAATAATTATCTGATTTAAATATCTTAGGCCCAAATCAATTAAATCCATTTAAATGTGGGCCTCTTTTTTAATTTATGTATAAGAAAGAAATTAGTAATAAATTATGGGGTGTTAAATTTATAGTGTGGGTAAAGAAATGAAGAAAGCACACAAAACAGGTTGGTAGTGCATCTCGCAAGTTGGCCAAGTCGCGAGATGCCCTATAGCACTTGACTCTTCAGCTTGCAGCATGTGTTTTTCATGTGGTCTTTCGCAGGTTGTCCACTCGCGAGATAGTTGTGAACAAGTCACGAGTTGCTCTGTTCTTCACCGTTCTTCATCAATTTCACACACTAACCCCTTACATTGAATCCCACAAACATAGAGGGAAATAATCGAAAAAATATAATCAAATTTGACACGGAATTAAAGCCAACAAAATATAATTGAAAATTACAACTTTATAGAAATGATGAATGTTGATTGTCTCAATCTATGCTAAAATGATTTATTGTTTTGACTTAAACCATCAAGATGCTTTACAGTGACTTTAGTGCCATCGATCAAAGTTCCTTAAAAAACTATGCCAAATCCTCTTGCACCGATCTCCTTATTAAAATTTTTTGTCATGACTTGCAAATCATCGTAAGAATATCTTGTGGGCATTCTAGGCACATGATCTAAATTATAATCCTCAGCTTCTCCAAAATAGAAAAACAAAGATTCCAATTAAAAGAAATAGAAGAAAGAAAGATGCAAAGCTTGATCCCAATATTATTTCAAGCTAATGTTTTTGCTGTCTAGGAGGAACATTCTGCACCTTGATGTATACTTTAAAGTATGGTTCTTGTCTTTCATTAGTGGACATCAGTGAAAAAATATGGGATTGTGAATAGCAATTCCCCACGTGGTTGCTTGAATTATAATTGCAACTTTGCATGAACAGTCTTTTGAGCAAAGCCTGTTTGCAACTCTCTAAACTCATATGTCAGTGGTCTGCATTTACATCTGGTGGGTAATTTGTTAGGAGTAAGTATGTGATGTTCCTGATTTTTGGAAGCTTCACAAGACAAAAGGAGTAAATAGGGAGCATCCATGGTTAGGGAGCTTGTCATTGATTAGCCGAAAATAGCTTGTACAAATACCATAATTGCCGCAAACGGTAGGGTAACCACAGCTGCCAATGAATCCTGTGAGAACATCTTTCACTTCATTCCATTGGCTATTATACAGTCTCAGATGTCAGTCAGACTCAATTTTCATGTACTGAGAAGTAATGGGTATTTCAACCTTTTTTTGGCTCTAGTGATGGATAATCATCAACTTTGAAGAAACTGATGCTTTGATTCTGAAATTGAACATACCCGGTTTTGCAATAAATTGTATTATAAGAAAAATAGCATTGGGGAGCATTATAATTGACGTAAGCAGACAACCGGTGAGAGAGAGCAAAAACAATCCTCCTTCACTAGTGAGATTTTGCCCTGCCATCAACTTTTGCACAACAACCAGAGTGTTAGTTGGGTGATCAAAAGACTGCCAAATTGTCGCATTATTTTCATCCAGCAACATGAGGTTGCCCATGTTAGTTGAGTTTAGGCTAGGCACAGATTTGCTGCTGATGTTTGTCAACCAGGCTATGGTTCCATCAGTATCTTGTAACACCAAACCTCTTTCTGAAGTGAGCTTCAAGGTCGCATTAACGCCAACTGGATTCTTTGGGTTGGCAGACCATACTAGAATTGGACAGATTTCATACCAGTGCCGTTTGTAGTAATAAAGAGTGAAAATGGCAAAGAGAAAACTGTTGCATGGTTAACCACAGAAGAAGCCACAACCAAAAACAAAAAGCATAACTTAGTTGAGCTGGAGCAGATGTTATTTGTGCACTGACAAGTTTGATTCTCGCAATTGATCCATTATCAAATTTCACAGAATTGGGAGCAGAAAGACTGTTGCTCCATGAAGTAAGATTTTGCATTTAGATGAACTTGGGGCAGAGCTGCTACTATGATGGGGAAAAGGTGGTTAAAATTAAAAAAAGAGCGAGGTAAAGAAGAACGTTGGCATGCCAAGCCCAGCTTGAGTATTAGTATCGGGATTGTAGTACTCCAAATATCCTTATTTTATTTTATAGCATCAAACTGTTGGGGATTTCATCAAATCAAGGAGCAATAATGAAAGAACACAATCAACCCATCGAATAAATAGAAATTAGTAATTGACTGGGGGGTGCAACTGAATGTTATCCTTAGATAATATTTGTCCCTCTATACAAGTTGCTAAAGAGTTTCTACAAATTTGTTCTTAAGATATTACCAAGTTTATTGAGTTCTACAAATAGTATAGAATACCCACTGAATTTCTTGAGTTTCTTTAAACTTACTATTTATACCCATAGGGTTATAATACTTCAAAAGGTACGTATGGAGAGTTAAAATGTTTTATAAAACTGTTCACAATACTTGAAACCTTTTCAAACGTTCAAAACAGTTATCAGAAAATTCTGCAAAAAATCAGTTTTCACAAGTCTCGATCAATCGAAAAGAATAGAGTACCAATTGAAATAGGCAGAGACTTCAGGATAATCTCCTTCACCACTTTGATCGATTGAACATACTAAATTTTAAATTTAAATTTTCACTTTATTCATTTTATAAATGAATACTTTCCAACCTTATATCATTATTATAACCTACCCTTATATATACATATATATACAACACAAACCACAAAAGAGATGTGTTACCTGGTAACGTCTTACACATTACTTTAGCAAGTTTCTATTTATTAAAATTATATTTTAATGTCCCTCACTTTCTTTATTTTATTGTTCACTTATTGATATTTTTATTCAGTTGTTTATATTATTTTAAGGTGTTGTATGTAAAAATAAAAGTTGAGATGTTAGGTGTATTGTAAAGTGAGATTGTATAATAAATAAAGTAATTTTTTAGATGGTGAGAAGAAAGAAAGGATAAGTGAGAGTGGAATAAGTAGCTTGTTAGAGCATTCACATTAGTGGAGTCATAAATTTAGCAATATGACCTCACGAAAAGCTACTTTATTTTATAATGATTTTATTCTAACTTTCACCGCAATAAAATAATAGTATAAACAATAAAATAAAATAACATATACCACACATTAAAATAACATAAAAAAAATACAAAAAATACAGCCCACCACCACCCCGGTCAACCACCACTTCACACAGCCCACCACCACTACCCACAGTCTACTACTACCGCCACCACAACCACCAAAATCAGCCCACAACTACCCAAGAAAATCAACCCACAACCACAAAAACTAAACCCACGGCAACATTAAAAATAAAAAACCACCTTCTCAACAACATATCGGAAACCACAAACCCAACAATCCAGAACCTATGAACCCAGAAAAATTCCCGTTGTCGCCGATCATGGCGCCATTTTGCTATCCGCCTTGACTGAGCACAGAGCTTCAATGGGTCGGCGGCTGGGCAAATTTTATGGGTCTGCACTGCATCTGATTGGTCGGTGGCGAGTGGCAGGGGAGATGGGTCGGTGAGAGTGGAGGAAGGCAGGGAGGCAGAGGAGATGGGTCAGCAAGTGGCAGGGGAGATTGAGCGGCGGTGAGTGGCGGTGAGCTCGGCAAAGTCAAGGAGGCAGAGGATGAGCTCGGCGAAGGTAGTGAAGCACAAAGGATTTTCGGAGAAAAAGAGAGAAAATGAGAAAAGAATGAAAAAATAAGGAGAAAAAGAGATTTTTTTATTTTATTTATTAACCATTTGGGTGGGTCGTTTGGATACTGCTGGACTGGAAATTGAAAACTGAAAAATACTATAACAAAATAATTTTTAAATGTGTAAATAGTACCGTGAGACCTATTTTTAATGAAAAAATTACTGAAAAGTAAAATTTGTGGGTCCGTGAACCATGCATACCTTCACGGGAAAAGTCAAACATTTCGGCTTAAAAAAAAAAAACAACTAAAATGCAAACTTAATGTGAACACAACAATTTAATACTATATATATATGTATATATATATATTTTTTTTTACTTATGAGCTACAGTACACAGTCAAAAGTAGTTGTGCACTGTAGCAGTGGAGCCAAATTATTTGGTTTTGGCTCCACCAATGTAGCCATAAATTTGTATTTTGTGATGCTAAAAATAGTAATATAACTTTTTAGCACCACTAATACTAATACACTAAGTGCATGACTAAAGAATCCCTTCAGGCAGAAAAAAGCTAAAAATCTATGAGACAATAATGTATGACTAATTCATCCTTCCTATGTTTTGACCAACAACAACATATCTGTAAGTAATTCTAAATATGTAGTGTTTATCATACACAAATTATTTTATATACACTTTCGGAAGCAATTAAAATTTGCCTAATTTAATTTTTTAGTTGCTTTTAAAGGTGTATGTAAAATAGTTTGTGTGCAACAAATTTATCTAATTCTGTATTGTTGCATAAAACACCTTGTCCTCACTATTATGTACTTGTCCTTCTTTTAATGTCCACTTTTTAAATTTTAATTTTGCCACATTTTTGTTTCGTAGACGCAGTTTATTTTTGGTCCCCTAATTTTATTTTAATAAAAATAAAACTCTTATATTATTATTACTATTTTTATTTTCTTGTGCAAAAAACTCTGTTTTCTAGAGAAGCTAGCTATTGCTACAGGGTAGAACAGTAGAATTCTGTATTTTAGGCTTTTAGCATTTCTGAATCTTGTGTTAGAGCATCAGCATCGAAGAATGCTATTTTATTCTATTTTACCATCCCAAAAAGTTACTTTATTAATTATACTATACCATTTTACAATACACCATACATCCCAAAACTCTATTATTTTACTTTTTTATTAAAATATTATTTTTTAATCTTAAAACTCTTATATTATTATTACTATTTTTATTTTCTTGTGCAAAAAACTCTGTTTTCTAGAGAAGCTAGCTATTGCTACAGGGTAGAACAGTAGAATTCTGTATTTTAGGCTTTTAGCATTTCTGAATCTTGTGTTAGAGCATCAGCATTGAAGAATGCTACTTTATCCTATTTTACCATCTCAAAAAGTTACTTTATCAATTATACCATACCATTTTACAATACACCCTACATCCCAAAACTCTATTATTTTACTTTTTTATTAAAATATTATTTTTTAATCTTTCTTTATTATTTCTTTCCAATCATCACTTTTGCAAAATGGTATGGTATTCTTCAATGGAATAAAATATATATATATATTTTTTTTTTTTTAGAATACTGCTACAGTACAATTCTAACTTTAGAATTGTACTGTAGCACTATTGCAAAAAATTTTGCAATAATGAGGTTTACAATTTTTTGATGCAAACGTTTTTGAGCCATGAAATGCCAAAAAGCCCTTAGATATGGCATTAGCATTCTTCAATGCTAATGCTTAGGCCATACTATGCTCTATTTATTAGTGGGTGATTTTACTTAGTGCTTAGCATATGGATTGACTAATTAAAGATTTGAACCTAATAGTTCTGCATAGCAATCACTAACTAGAGACCTTTTGTTGGCCCATTTTTTTTTGACAAATTTTGTTGTTAGCCAATTTTATATACTTTTACGGTCTGAATCAATTTCTTTGTCATCATATATTTACTTATGTGCTATAATTATTATTATTATTTTTTAATACAAGATATAATTTCTACTCTAACTTAATTTAAGTGTATATGTGTGTGAAACTCCCTCTTGGAGACTTGAACCCCGGCCCTTGCCCTCCACACTCCATAAGCATTTATACTTGTGGAGTGACCACCACACCACAACTTAATCTTATAAGCATAGAATTGATTATAATTTAAATGTATAGAGAGATGAAATTAAGTAAATTTTGAAGCATCACAGTAAAGATTAATAACTTCAAAGCTCAAACATCCAAGTTTAGTTAGCTTTTTCTTTCTTTCTTTTTTTTTTCTTTTTTTTTTTTTTTTTTTAATAAGTTTAGTGAACAATTTTTAAGGGTATATTATTGGAGGTGGGAAAAGTGGAAAGATAAAAGAGATTTTAGTTTTTCTCATTTGTGTTTGGTTGGGAGTGAAAAAGTGGATGGATGAAAAAAATATCGGTTAAGAAGAAAAATGAGAGGATAGAAAATTGAGTTTGTGTAAATTTACCAATATATCCCTATTAGATAAAAAATAAATAAATAAGTAGCACATTATATTTTTATTAAAAAAATATTGTATGATGGAATGGACACCTTTTTTTTTTAATAAACAAATGGCACAAAAAATTCAAGAAGGCAAAACTTTTTTTTTATTAAAAAAAAAAAAAAAAACGTGAGATTTGGACAAACATTGAAAAAGACCAAAAACAAAAAAAGGAAAAAAAAAAGAAAAAAAAAAAGAAAGAAGAAGAGTGAGACAACATTTAAAAAATAAAAAATAAAAACCGAAAATGAAAGTAAAGATAAAACCAACAGCTGAACGTTGGTGTTGGGGTAGTTTTGTCTAAAACATAAAAAGAGCAAAACTTCTTATTTTTCTTTTTATTTTCTCTCTAATTTGGAGAGATTGAAAGATTGGAATCTGGTGAGTTTGGGGAGAAAACACATGAGCCCCACCAATTTTCCTTTCTAAAAATTCCTTCAACCAAACACCTCAAAAATTCATTTTCTCTCCATTTTTTTCTCCCCCATTTCCACCCCCTAAAATCTCTCCAATTAAACAAACCCTAAATAATTGTTCCCATCCTTATAATTGAATTTTTAAATCACTATGACCTTTTTTAAGTAGAAAAATTTACTATGCAACGGGTGCATGTATCTAGCATCCCCTCTCACATAAGGGGGTAAACCCCACACAAATACATACACCTAATGCATGTAATACCACCTCTTTTTAGCATATGGCTTAGTTAAGAAAATAAAAATCATAATGTTTATGAGTAATGCTAGGACCTTATCTCTAGAAATTAATCTCAGGAAAAATCTCTTGAACAAATCTTCAAAGTAAAAATCTCCTGAATAAATGTTCAAAAGGAAAAATCTCCTTAAAAAATCTTCAAAAGGAAAAATCTCTTGAACAAATATTCAAAGGAAAAATCTCCTGAACGAATCTTCAAAAGTGAAAAATCTCCTGAACAAATTTTCAAAAGGGAAAAATCTCCTGAACAAATCTTTAAAAGACAAATCTCCATGAACACATCTTCATGAAAATGAAAAATCTCCTGAACAAATCTTCAAAGGACAAATCTCCATGAACAAATTTCAAAAAATAAATGATAAAATTTTTTTTTCAAAGGGGTTCATAAAAAAAATCAATGGTTTTTCCTTTTGAAGAGAAAATTCAAGTCTTAAAAAAAAGGGGGAAGGAAAAAGAAGAAAAATCACACATCTCAAAATAATGGAACAGTAAAGCACTAATCATTTAAAATCTAATTCCAAATTTTGGTCTTTTGCAGGCAAAGCTCAGGTTCAAACCAAGATAGAAAAGCCTTTTGGTTACCTTTTATTCAGATCAAGATAGAGAAGCCTTTTGGTCATTCCAGATTCAGATTAAGATAGAGAAGTCTCTCAATCGCCCCAAGTTCAAATGAAGATAGAAAAACCTATTCGTTACCTTCCATTCAGATCAAGATAGAGAAGCCTCTTGGTCGATCCAGATTCAGATTGAGATAGAGAAGCCTCTCAATTGCCCCAGGTTCAAACTGAGATAGAGAAGCTTCTCGGTCACCTCCCATTCAAATTAAGATAGAGAAGCCTCTTGGTCACCTCTAATTTCAGATTGAGATAAAGAAGTCTCTCAATCGCCCCAGATTCATACTGAGATAGAGAAGCCTCTCAATCACCTCAGGTTCATCAAATTATTAAGTAGATCAAGTATTCATAGTTACCATTTTTCAAAACAACAAAACACTAGTTCCATGTCCCAAGGTTTTAGGTTCTAGGGCTAGGTAATCTTTGAAAAGTCGGCCTCAATTAAATCATGGCTACTAAGATTAGTGTCTTTGTTTTACATCAACATTCGCTATGCTAGCTCTGTCAATGAGGGGCATTCTGTAGACACTCGATTTTGCACCCATAATTTAATCTTGGAAGATGGCTAGAATGACTATTCATATACCCGAAAAATCAAAGGTGCATTACATGCATTAATTCATTCATTGCATATCATAAAAATGATCTTGAGATTCTAACAGTTGTGATGGTATGTCCGATTCCCAAATCGGACTGTCAGATTGAAAGATATCACGAGATCAAGTTTTCTCGGTCTGCATGCATTGTATGGGGTGAAACTGATCACGTGTGATTAATTGAAATTAATTTTGATTGGTTAATGATTAAAATTAATTAAATGAATTTTTGTGATTGATTAAGTATTTTTCTTAAAATGAGATTTGTTGCATGAGATTAAAACAAATAAGCTGATAATATTTAAAGGCTATAGATAATTAGGTTTTTGGGATAATTATATTCAAAATAATTATTTTAAAAATCCTAATTATCACTTTGGAATGAGGTTTATCATGAAAATAACTCTAAAATTCGTCCAAATACAGTTTTAGAGTTGGAAAACACTTCAAAAACGTGCTAATCAAGTAGCAAATTTCAGATTCACATTCCAAGGAACTTTTGGCATAGTAGAACTCAAAATTCAGACTAGACTATTTTTGGAACAGTTGTAGAAAATCGAATTTCACTTCAGCTGTAAAAATTTTAGCTTAATCCGAATTTTGAGTAGAAAGATATGATCACAATACTAAACCTTGTTTTGATCTGAAAAATCAGCTTACTCTCATCCAAATCTCCTTTTTTTAAGGATTTTCCGCATACGTTTTTTTGCTTATTTTTTAAGCTAATTGGAATTAATTTTTAAGCAAACCTAGCTTATTTTGTAAGCATCTAACACATCTATAAATAGGGGAGGCTTCCTAACATTCAGTACCCTTTTTTCTGACCTTTTTCTGACCCCACTTTCTAGCCCTTTTTTTCTAACTTCTCTGCTCCCCTTACGTTAAATACGTTCTGGAAGCCTTGCTTTTAAGAACTTCTTTTTTGTAAGTAAAGTATTTTAGACCTCAGAGAAGTGAAAATTTCTATGATTTCTAAAATATTCTTCCATTGAAGGGTACGCTCATGCAAGTAGGTATTTTCATTCTTATGGTTCTTTTCTTTTAATTGACATGTTGAGTTGTTCATTGCAAGGATTTTTGTTAATATTTGTTTGATTTTTATAAAGATCTTATTCTCAATTTATATATGCCATGTTCACATGCTTAGTTAGAATGTTCTTTAATTGTTTAACTTGTTTTAATCCTTCTTTGATTTCAAAATTTGCAATTAATCACCAAAACTCTTTTTCTTTAAAAATATTAACAGATTTGTATTTTCACTAAATATAGATCTGAAAATTTTTTCGAGTAAAAAACAAATCGGTATTTTCACTAAATACAAATCTGAAAATTTTTCTAGTCAAAAACTGATCTGTATTTTCACTAAATACAGATCTGAAAATTTTTCTAGTCACAAAACAGATCTGTATTTTCATTAAATACAAATCTAAAAATTTTCTAAAAAAAGTTTTCTTCTCAAAAAAAAATTGCAGGTTAAAGTTCTTTTTCTTATGTTATTCCATAAATATATGATGCATGCATAATATGTTTGAATTATGAATATGAATCCTCTTTTAACCAAAAATCCCATTTTTTATACTTTACAAAACAGATCTGATTTTTATTAACCAAAAATCTTTTTTTTTTTCCTTTAAAAAACAGATCTAATTTTTATTAACCAAATCCCTTTTTTTTTTCTTTTCTTATCCTTTACAACACAGATCTGATTTTTTGTTAATCAAATTTCTTTTTTCTCAACCTTGCAAAACAGATCTGATTTTTCTTTGAGAAGAGAGCAAATTCATAAGACGAATCTATTTAAATTAATTTTGTCGAGTAAGTGTTTTGTTACATGTATTACAACATATCATTCAATGTCATACAAAAGGGTATATAATGATCATTAGTGTCTAGAAGACCAAACTCTATCTGGGCGGAATGGGTGCCTAACACCTTCCTATTCTATAACCTAGCCCCCAAACTTAGGTTTTTGGATAACTAGACTAGTGTTTTGTCTTTTGTTTTTGGTAGATTGTAACTAGGATCAAAACTTTGTAATTTTTACATAGATTATATTAGGACCAAAGCCTTGTGAAGTTATTCTACCATGATGTAATTGTATTTCCATAATCAATTAATAACATTCGAGGAATTTTTGGACATGTAATTGTATTTTATTTTTTCTTATTTTTTTGTGTAAAAAATAAGTGGCGACTCCACACAATTACCCAAAAGAGAGGTGCCCTAAGCACCCGTTTCTCTTTTTTGAGAGCACCCCTCAAGGAGCGCGGTCTCTCACACCTATCATACCATACATCTAAAATAAGGCAGCAACTCAATCATGGTAGCAAGGTATCATGGCAATCACAAAATTATACAAAGCATGTAATTGGAATTAAAAAACATAAAACAAATATTCAAACAACATACATCATCAAATGCATGTTCATACCAATGCATGACTCACCTTTACTTACCTTTCAGCAACACAACACCTATGGCATCATGTAAGAGCATGTGAATGCATGTTTATCAAGACAAAAGAAAACCCTAATCTAGCATATGAGGGATAAACAACAAATAAAGCATGTGAAACAGAGACTCAGATACGTGTATACATATGAAAATGGTTTAAACAGAGGCAATACATATGAAACAAACAAACGAAACAAAGTAAAAACCTGAGTTAGGGTTTCTAGGTGTTAGGACATATGTGATTTGATGTTAGGAACATATGTCAATTTAGAATTGGCTAATCCTTTGATAAAACTCACTTTACTTGTAATTGTGTAGATTTAGGATGTGTTTAATGCTTCAAAGAACAAGGTTTCAAGTTCAAGTGTTAAAGTCATGCAAATCTGTCCAAGAAACAAGTGAAGAAGTGTTGGATTTTAAAGCTCGATAGCTAGCCCGATAGCTAGTATCTATCGAGGTTTAAAAAGCTGCTATAGCCCGAAACTCGACAGCTAGCTCAATAGATACCTTATCTGTCGAGGTTTATGGAATTCAGTTTTTCAGAGCTATTTTTCATCCAATCCATGTGTATATGTTTGGGCTTTCTTTTCTCACAACCCTAAAAATATATAAGGATTATTTTAAGGGCCGTCAAAGGTTGCGCAAGTGTGAAGCAAAGTTTTGTTCATGCAAATTGTGACTGGAGACAGAATTTTCCCTAGTTCATCTTTCTCTTGAAGAAGCTGTTGTGTTTGTACACCTTAGGGTTTTGTAACCAAGGAGCTTCGTGATCTTCATCGTGTGATGAACTGAAGAACTTTGCAACCAACATCTTTCTCAAGTTGGTGATTAAGTCGCGTACTGGGATCCGCGCATCTATTGGTTAGTCACGTACTGGGAGCCGTGCATTGAAAATGAGAGATTGTCACTACAGAACAAGTCCAATTGGGTATTGGGGTAAGGGTTCAACTGTAGGTTGGTATAAGGTACTGGGATTCCTTTACTTGTAACCGCTTGTTTTGATAATAATGGATTCTCAAAAGTGGTTACCTTAAAATCACCCGGTGAGGTTTTTGCCATGTAGGTTTTCTCCATTCATAAAAAAATCACCATGTTAATTTAATTTTCACTGCATATTAGTTAATTGGTGATTTGTTTATGCCACCACGCATTTTGCATGTTAATTGAATTAATTAATTAACTTGTCTAAATCAATTAGTTAATTTATCACAAGAGATCAATACATTCTTGGCCTATCAAGTGGTATTAGAGCAGGCACACTCTGATTAGGTGTTAATCTTTGTTGTGTGATCCATTGACCTCTGTTTGTCATGGACAGAGGACAGTCTCTTATTATACCTCAATGCTAAGATCAAGGTAGCAAACTTCAACAGCAGGGCATTGAATGCTTTATTTAGTGCAGTCACGAATGAGGAGTTCAAGAAGATGTCCTCTACTGAAACCGCTAAGGAAGCATGGACCATTCTCCAAACAACCTATGAAAGAACCAAGGCTGTCAAGAATTCAAAACTTTAGAGGCTTACTACGAGCTTTGAAGAGATTAAGATGGAGGAGGATGAGTCATTCGATGAGTTCTATGCCAAGTTCAAGGACATAGTGAACTTAGCCTTTAATCTTGGGGAAACCATTCTTGAACCTAAGATTGTCAAAAAGGTGCTTAGATCTCTACCTGAGAGATTTCACGCCAAGATCACCGCGATTGAGGAATCAAGGGATATTGATAAAATTACTTTGACAGAGTTGGTTGGAAATTTACAGACCTATGAGTTGGGTTTGACAAGGATCGAGAAATCAAGCAAAAGCAAAAGCATGTCATTGAAGGCCAAGAGTAGTGACATTGATGAGTCTTCAGACAATGAAGATTCTAAGATGAAATCCTATATCACGAGGCAGTTCAAGAAGTTTATGAAGAATGCCAACGCGAAAGGATTTGACAAGGACCGAAAGCAATCCAGTTCTTTGTAGTTCAAGAGTCAATACAAAGGAAAGAAGGATGCTAGGGATGGCAATCAGTACACTGTTCCCTCAGGACCAAAATGCTTTGGGTGTCAGGGTTTCGGTCACATGAAACAAGATTACCCTACGTATCTCAAGACTATTGGGAAAAGCAAGGCACTTGCTGCTACGTTGAGCGACACTGAGCCGGAGGATGATTCTGATAATGAGGATGATGGAATCCTAAATGCTTTCATTGCCACTGTAAATCCTACTGAAGGAATTGTTGAAGATGTGGATGAATAAGAGGAATTGGTGGAGTCTAAGTTTGAAAAGATGGATGAGTAAGATGACATCCACACAGCCTATGCAAAGTCATACAGGGTCTCAGAAAAGTATGAGAAGTTGTATAGGTTGGCCACCAAGAAGCTTAGTGAAGTGGAGCTTGAACGAGAAGAAATTTCCACTAAGTTTGATGAAGCAAATCAGACCATTGGAGCACTGAGATTTGAGAATAATTTCTTGGCTAAGAAGACCAAGAAGCTTGAGACAGAACTATTCCAAGTGAGAGCCCAGTTGGAAAGGACTTCAACTGCAAAGCTCGATGAGATGCTCAGTCTTCAGAAATCTACGTCCGATCGAACCGATTTAGGGTATGATTTCTCTTCTCCTAGTGTTGCTTCTGCTAGTACTGCTGTTTTTTTTCCTCTTGCTGATAATATTGAAACTGAGAACAATGATGTTAAAAATGAATTAGCTAGTGAGAAAATAAACAAGGGTAAATCTATCTTAGGAGCACCCCCTAAGCTTGATAAGAAAGAGATCAAGAACCCTAGGACTAAGAAGGGAAATACTCAAAAGCCCAAACAGAAAAAGCAGCATTTCTTTCATCACTACGGAGCAGCTAGACACACTCAACCTAATTGCTATAAGTGGTTAGCCACTCAACAGAGCAACATAATGATCTCATCGGGAACCCAGAATCAACTTCCATCCTCTTTTGCTCCTCTTGGAGATCTTCTCAAAGCTCTCATGTTCCTTTCGAACTTGAATGGTTTCAATTCTTCCCCCTCACCACCAGATCAAGGGTTTGCTACACGGAAAGATTCTTCCAAGGTGTGGAAGGAAAAAGGCTCCAAGTGATTCTGTCACTTTTTCTCTCTCTCCCGTTCTTGTTTTTGTTTTTGCATTACTTGTGTGTTTTGCTTTCGTGTTTTGGGTCAATCTAGTTTTATGCATTGCTTTGCTTAACATGTTTTTGTTTGCTTACTTTTCAATTTTGCTTTATTTTGTTTTTCATATAAAAATTTAAAAAAAAATTTGAAAAATCAGAAAAATACAAAAACAATGTGTGTATGTGTACATTGGTACTTGTGTACCTTGGATGGCCACTGAAACAAAGTTTTCTAAATTTTGTATCTTTTGTAGCTTAGATAAGCATCTCTATGCACAACTAAGCAAGTAGGCTTTGTGGCTCGTGTTTGTGATGAGTAAGGTTAAGTAATCTCTTATGCTTAACACTCGTATCACTCTTTTTGACGGGAAAGACTAGAAAATCCTAAGAGAAAGGCATAAATAACCATCTCACCACTATTGCCCGTCAATCATGAAATGATATTTGTATGCTTCGGCATAGCAAAAGTGGGATGTCAAATACTTAACATCATTGGGTATTTCTTTTCTATCTCTTATATGTTCATGTATGATTTGCTTAAAAGAAAAATATGCAAAGAAAAATAAAAAGCAAAAAGAATCAAAATGCTTCATACATTATTGCAAGCATGTAATCTAGGAGATGTCGGAGTTATAGGATGTACCTCGAAGGTGATAGTCCCCATCAAACAGTTATGATTATGTGTGAGTTAAAGTGATTTTCTCATATCTTAAATTATCATAACATGTAGACACTTATGCAATCTTGCGATGTTTTACACACACAACACGCAATATTCTTTGCTACTTTTGATACATGTGCAGGTACAATGTGATTTGGCCATCACAAGGAGTACATGTGTAAATGTATGCTCACTAAACTGTCTTAACTTGTTTTTTAAATATAAAATTGGTTAGACGTGTTTAGTGTGTGTGTGTGTGTTTTGGATCTATGTGCTCAACATTTTTCTTGTTGAAAGATGATTTTAAGAGCTTAAAATGCTGTTTGGATCCTTGGTTGTATAGCATGCTTGATTGCATTCATATCTGTGTTTTTCTCTTCTTGAAAAACTATTTTTAAGCAATCTCGACAGCTGCTGGACACCTCTCGACAGCTAGGCTATCTATTGAGACCCTTCAGTTGCTTTTTATCACATTCTCGATAGCTTCTCGATAGCTGCTTGATCCATCGAGATACTTTCTGGTTTCTCGATAGCTTCTCAACAGCTTCCTCGATCCATCGAGATTCCTTTGTTGTGGACACTTCTTAATAGATCCTGGACAGCTCTTCGACAGCTATTTCACGCGTTTTAAAGCTCGACACCTCTCAATCTATCAAGATTTATGAAGTTTCTATATAAAGGATCTGCACGATTTCTCACTCACTTTTCTCGATCTCTCTCGATCCTTTCAGACTTCTCACCTTCCCAAACACCTCTCACTCACTCCAAATCATTTCCCCACTCCTTCTTTGGTCTTGATCTTGCATTTTTCACAGGTATGATCTTCTTTTCATCATCTTATCATACATTTCATGCATTTTTTACCTAACTTTTGGGGTTTTGGAAATTTTTGAGGTTTTTCAAAATCAATGAAGTTTTTGCTAAATTTTTGGGATGGGTTTTGTCAAAATGATGTTAAATGTTTATGCATTGCATCTCATTTGCATTATAACCATGTTTCATGCATTTTAGATGTGTGTTTACTTTGTTGAATTAATTGTGTGCTGGTAGGTTTGGATTGGGCTGAGCCCATGATATATTTAAGTTTTCATGTCACGTGCTCATGCATTTTCATGCATATGTACCTTTATGTCTTTATATTCTTATATACTGCTGTTGTTGGTACTTTTCTAATTCTCTCTCTCTCTCTCTCTCTCTCTCTCTCTCTCTCTCTCTCTCTCTCTCTCTCTTACGTTAGTCTGCTCTATGGCACCTAAACACAAATCTACTCCATCCCAAAACCCTCTGCGTTCTGGGGCATCTTCTTCGTCTGATCCTACACCTTCTTCTGTACGATTCCGTGATGATAAAGCCCGAAAGGACTTTTCAAAGAACTTTTATAGACAAGGCATTCATTCGAAACGCCAAGTCATCTTATCAGATTTTTCCGATACTAACCTACCCACTGTCATTCACAATAGGGGTTGGGAGTCACTTTGTGACATCCCGGTCACTTGTCCCTCCAAGATCATACAGGAGTTATACTCCAATATGCACGGAATCAACACTTCTGTACCTCATTTCTTCTCTCGCGTTCGAGGTATGCGCATTGTAGTTACTTTGGATATTGTATCCGAGGTACTACACATTCCTAGGGTAGCGCATCCTTACTACCCTGGTTGCGCTCGTCTGCGGACTATGTCCAAAGACGAACTCTCGTCTCGCTTCTGTGAGACACCTTCTTCTTGGGGTGACCGTTAAAACACTCCTTGCTCGGGCTTTGTAAAAGGTCCGAGGTTCCTTAACATGGTGGTGACATTCGTTCTTCATCCTTTGTCTCACTATAACTCCATTACAGAGCCTCGTGCTCGATTTTTGTTGTCCCTCTTAGAGGATATCTCTATCGACTTCCTTTCTCACTTTATTCTATCCCTTATAGATGTCTATAGGGATACGGCGATCTGTGATAAGCTCATTTTTCCTTCGGCTATCACGCGGATCCTTCGCCATTTTTTCGTCTCCTATCCCAAGTCTCCTCATTTTTCCGTGATGGGTGCCATAGACGCTGCTACCGTTAGACAAAGCGCAGCACAACTTAAACCAAGGCAGCCCCAAACAGAGATGGCAGCTCCTCCAGCTTCTACCACTCCATCCACCTCCACTCCTTCGTCTTTTGTGGGTGGACTAACACTTGAGGCCATCATGGCACAGCTTGCATGGATGCTCGCCTTGACACTCTCAGTGATGAGTTGTTTCAGGTGAACACCCATGTCGGTCATATCGCACGACGACAGGCTGTCATGGGTGGTTTCACTGTTGCTTCCTCTCCATCTCCACTAGCCTCTGAGGATGAGTGTGACGATGGTTATGGCAGTGAGGATGCTGAAGAGAATGATGGTGCTAGTTCGCCCAGTGATGATGAGATGTCTACTTGATATACTTACCCTTTGTCACTCGTGACAAAAAGGGGGAGTAATTTTGAGATGAGAGTAGTCATACTCATAGGGGGAGGGTTAGTATAGGAGATTTTGTGATAGGGGGAGTGTGTATATGAGGGATGTAGTGAGGATTTTTGTATCTTTTTTTTTCCTTTTATTTTAGATACATTATCTCTTGTACATTGGTCTTGTGACCACTTAGTGATAGCACACCTTGTACTTGTGTTGATATATATATATATATATATTGAGGTTGTTATTGCTTTCTTTCACCTATCTTTACATGTGTTGTTTCTTTTCTCTCTTTATGCACATGCTTCTTATATAATGTATGCAATCTTATATTTCTGTTTCACACTAAGATGCCTTGATGAGTTTTGTTTAAAGTGTTTCAGAAATACAAGTTGTCAAAGTCTACTTGCCATAAACTCTCTTCTTGCAAAATTTTCCAAGAGTTTGTGTTATGATATATTTTATTGTATTCAACAAGTGAATATAAGTTAAGTAATTTATGACTTCTCTCATATCTTCATTTTTTTGTTGTGGTTTTCTCACGGATTGCTAAAGGGGGAGATTGTTAGGACATATGTGATTTGATGTTAGGAACATATGTCAATTTAGAATTGGCTAATCCTTTGACAAAACGAATTTTACTTGTAATTGGGTAGATCTAGGATGTGTTTAATGCTTCAAGGAACAAGGTTTCAAGTTCAAGTGTTAAAGCCATGCAAATCTGTCCAAGAAACAAGTGAAGAATGCTGGATTTTAAAGCTCGACAGCTAGTATCTATCAAGGTTTAAAAAGCTGCTGAAGCCTGAAGCTCGACAGCTAGCCTATTTGTCGAGGTTTATGGAATTCAGTTTTTTAGAGCTGTTTTTCATCCAATCCGTGTATATATGTTTAGGTTTTCTTTTCTCACAACCCTAAACATATATAAGGATTATTTTAAGGGCCGTTAAAGGTTGCACAAGTGTGAAGCAAAGTTTTGTCCATGCAAATTGTGACCAGAGACAAAATTTGCCCTAGTTAATCTTTATCTTGAAGAAATTTATGTGTTTGTACATCTTAAGGTTTTGTGACCAAGGAGCTTCGTGATCTTCATCGTGTGATAAATTGAAGAACTTCGTGATCTTTATCTTTATTTTGATATTGATCTGTGTTGGTGCTTTTTTGCATGTTTCTTTCTCTTTCTCTTTCTTTTGGTTAGTTGCTCTATGGCACCTAAACGAAAATTCACTCTGTCCTAGAACCCTCTTCGTTCTGGGGCATCTTCTTCTTCTCCTTCTGACTCCACTCCTTCTCACATGCGGTTCTGTGATTATAAAGCCCAAAATGACTTTTCGGAGAACTTTTCATGACGAGGCATTCATTCATTCTGATACTGACCTTCCCACTGTCATCTACAGTCTGGGGGTTGGGAGTCACTGGGTGGCATCCTAGTCACTTGTCCCTCAATGATCATATAGGAGTTTTACTCCAATATGCATGGATTCGATACCTCAGTACCTCATTTTGTCACTTGTGTTTGAGGTACGCGCATTGTAGTTATTCCGGATCTTATATCCAAGGAACTACATGTACCAAGGGTAACGCATCCTGACTACCCCGGTTGTGAGCATCTGAGGACTGTGTCCAAAGACGACCTCTCGTCTCTTTTCTGTGAGACACCTTCATCTTAGGGTGACCGTCAAAACACCCCTTGCTCAAGCTTTACAAAAGGTCTGAGATTCCTTAACATAGTGATGACATTCATTCTTCATCCTTTGTCTCACTATAATTCTATCACAGAACCTCGTACTCGATTTTTGTTATCCTTCTTAGAGGACATTTCTATTGACTTCCCTTTTCACTTCATTCTATTCCTTATAGATGTCTATAGGGATACTGCGACCTGTGATAAGCTCATTTTTCCTTCTGCTAACACGCGGATCCTTCACCATTTTTCTGTCTCCTATCTAGAGTCTACACACTTTTCCATTATGTGTGCCATAGATGCTACTATTGTTCGACGGAGTGAGGCCCAGCTTCGACCGAGGCGGCCACAGATCGAAACGACGGTTCCTCCAGCTTCTTCCACTCCTTCCACCTCAACTTCTTCCTCTTCTGTGAGTGAAGTGACTCTCGAGGCCATCATGGCACAGCTTGTGCGCATGGATGCTTGCCTTGACACTCTTAGTGATGAGTTGTGTTAGGTGAACACCCGTGTTGGTCGTATCGCACGACGACAGGCTGACATTGGTGGTTTCACCGCTTATACTTCTCCATCTCCACCGACTTCAGAGGATGAGAGTGATGATGGCTCCGGCAGTGATAATGCTGATGAGGACGATAGTGCTAGCTCGCCCAATGATGATGAGATGTCTACTTGATTTACTTACCCTTTGTCACTCATGACAAAAAGGGAGAGTAGTTTTGATATGAAAGCAATCATATACATAGGGGGAGAGTTAGCATGGTAGATTTTTGTGATAGGGGGAGTGTTTATACTTTGAGGGATGTAGTGAGGACTTATCTATTTTTTTCTTTTCTTCTTTAAGAGATACATTGTTCTTACATTGTGATAGCAAACCTTGTACTTATGATGTTATATATATGATGAGGTTGTTATTACAATTCTTTCACCTATATTTACATGTGTTGTTTCTTTTCTCTCTTAATACACATGCTTCTTATATATTGTATGCAATCTTTTATTTCTGTTTCACATTAAGATGCCTTGATGAGTTTTGTTTAAAGTGTTTCAAAAATACAGGTTTTCAAAGTCTTCTTGCCATAAATTTTCTTCTTGCAAAGTTTTTCAAAATCTTGTGTTAGGATAGATTTTATTGTATTCAACAAGTGAATATGAGTTGAGTGATTTAAGACTTCTCTCATATGTTCATTTGTTTTTTGTAGTTTTGTCACGGATTGCCAAATGGGGAGATTGTTAGGACATATGTGAATCATTGTTAGGAACATATGTCAATATAGAATTGGCTAATCCCTTGACAAAACGCACTTTACTTGTAATTGGGTAGATCTAGGATGTATTTAATACTTAAAGGAACGAGGTTTCAAGTTCAAGTATTAAACCCATGCAAGTCTGTCCAAGAAACAAGTGAAGAAGTGCTGGATTTTAAATCTCGACAGTTAGTATCTATTGAGGTTTAAAAAACTGTTTCAACCCGATGCTCGATAGATAAGGTATCTATCGAGGTTTATGAAAATCAGTTTTTCAGAGCTGATTTCACTCCAATCCGTGAATAGATGTTTGGGCTTTCTTTTCTCACAACCCTAAACATATATAAGGATTGTTTTAAGGGCCGTCATAGCTGATGCAACTCAATGCAAAAGTTTTTCACAAGCATATTATGAACCGGAGACATATGCCCTAGTTCATCTTTCTCTTCAAGAAGCTGTTGTGTTTGTACACCGTAGGGTTTTGTAACCAAGGAGCTTCATGATCTTCATCGTGTGATGAACTGAAGAACTTTGCAGCCAACATCTTTCTCAAGTTGGTGAGTAAGCGACGTACTGGGATCCGCTCACCGAATTGGTTAGTCACGTATTGGGAGCCGTGCATTGAAAGGAGAGATTGTCATTATAGAACAAGTCCAATTGGGTATTGGGTAAGAGTTCAACTGTAGGTTGGTATAAGGTATTGGGATTCCTTTTCTTGTAACCGTTTGTTGTGATAATAGTGAATTCTCAGGAGTGGTGACCTTAAAATCACCCAGTGGAGTTTTTGCCATGTAAGTTTTCCCCATTCGTAAACAAATCACCGTGTCAATTTATTTTCCGCTGCATATTAATTTAGTTGGTGATTTGTTTGTGCTACCACATGTATTGCATGCTAATTGAATTAATTAATTAACTTGGCTAATTAATTGATTAATTCATCACAAGGAGTCAATACATTCTTGGCCTATCAAGGGATACCTTAAACAAAAAACTCTTCAAGATTGATTTTTGACCGTTCCCCTCAGTCAAATCTATCACAATTCAATAAAACAATGATTAGAAACTTTAAACTCAAAGGATTGGGGCCAGAAAATGTCCCAATCAGATAAAAATGACTTGAGGGTGTTTTGTGAAAAATTACCTTTTGATTCACTATTTTCTAGTGAATCTTATATTTTTCTCGTGGGATTTCTGTGTGTTTTGAAAATGTACCATGTAAGACTTTATATAGTGGAAAAAATGGAATTTAGAACGGCTCACAGTCGATGTGGGATTCATTCCAAACCACAACCATTATTGCAAAAAACTTGCCTTTTTTATTTTTCTACAACCCTAACTGCGTACGCAGGAGTATGCTTGCGTACGCATGCTTTGGCCCACGTACGTAGGCTACTGCTCACGTACGTAGGCTACTGCCCACGTATGTGGGCTGAGGGCTCTTTGGTCATTTATTTCCAAAAATAGAATTTTGCTCATTTAAAAAGTTATACTTTCCATTTTAGCACTCCTCAAGTCAATTTGATATTTGATTGGGCCCTAAACTAGGTTTGGGCCTTAGAGTTCGAGCATCAATGGAGAACGGGGGTTTGAGTCGTAAGGGATACAAAATGCGGTGTCTACACTTAAAGGGACTTGGGATTTCATGTACAAAGACAGGTGTGAACCCGCACGAAATCATGGGTAGGAACTAAACTTGATGACATAAACAAACACACAAAGACACATGCATAAGCATATAAACAAAGATGCAAAGTTGCAAACGAAGAAAGAAAGCCAAACAAGATGGCACAAAGCAAGCATAGCAAAACATGTTATCACACAAAGGGGAAGGGTAAACATGAGAAACCCTAACATGCGAAGCTAAGCAAACCAACATCACAAAGATGTAACCTCACCACACATGGTTGCATCCAAACAAGTTGCAAAAGGGGAAAGGATGCAACCAAACAAGCAAAGTGGCCCCAAAGACCAACAAGCACAAACCCACAAAGGACAAACCAACACATGGAAAAGACCTAGATCTAAGCAAACAAGTATGGATCTAAAGAATAAAACAACAATCTAAGCATAAAACACCCAAACATGGCATCACAAGAAAATATTTGATAAAAGGAACACACAAAAGTATGTAAAAAAGGCAAATAAAGCATAAACATGCAAAAAGGAACTAATTCAAACCCTTTATTGAAACTTAGGTGTATGGATGTAGGCCTAGACCACTAGATCTATATCTACACCCTACCCAAAGGCCAAACACAAGAAAAGGCATAAACAAGATGCACAAAAGCTAAAAAAAGCACAAGGCATAGCATCCAAACATGTAGATCTAACACATAAACAAAGCAAGAAGCATATAAACAAGGCAAAGAGCACAAATATGAAATTTAGACATTTCCTAGCCCAAGAAGGCTAGGCCAACAACATCAAAGCAGTAAAATTTGTTAAGAAAGCAAGTAGACATGCTTGGAAAGCTATAAAACATGCTAAGAAGCAAGATAAAGCAAGAAACATGCTAGGAAAGTTAAAAGGAAACAAGAAACATGCTAGGAAAATTAAATGGGTGTAGATCATAGCTAAAAAGCTACGTCTACACCCTTAAACCTCAAATCCAAGGTAAAAGGACCAAGGAGAGGAAGGTAAGAGCAAGACACTACCTCTTGATTGATGGGAAAAGTGAGAAATTAAAGGTTTTTGTGTGTGTTTGAGAGAGAGAGAGAGAGAGAGAGAGAGAGAGAGAAACCGCCCTAAAAATGCTCCAAAATGCCCAAAATTCATTTTTGTTTTTGCAATATAGGGGTCTAGCGGTGTTTATATTGCTTGGCACTGTTCCCGAGGCTTGGTGGCACTTGAAGGTGCGCCGGGATGGGCTGGCAACCCATTAAAGTGCTACGGGTTGGGTATGCTGACATCAGCAATTTTGTCTTTTTTCACCTTACTTCGATCACATATTTGGAAGCCTTCCCGGATTCTAATTGAGTTGATCTTGGTGTCCTTGAAAAGGTATGGATGTCTAGTTTCTGATCGAAAGTTATGGCCTCGAGAAGCGAGATGACGTGCCTAGAATGGTGTTCAAGATATCTCAACTGTTTTAAATTCGATTTCGACCCATGAATAGTCATTGGAGAAGGAATTCAATAATCTTTGCAATGATGCTGGTTCCAACCCGTTCCGACTGTCGGATCAAAATTAGGATTTCAAGCACTCCCGAGAGTCAACCTCAGGTCAAACTTGGTCAAAGTTAACAAAAATCTCCGACAAGCTCGGGTTTAATGTAAAAACATGAAAAATGTTGTTTTGAGGTGGTTTTGACCAACTTTGACTTTTGGTCAACCCAGGGTTAACCAGGGGTATTTTGGTCAATTTGACCTAAAAAGACACTTCTTGTGCTCCGATATCCGAACGGGTTGTACTACGTCAATCCAGATGTTCCCACAATCCTCCAGTGAAAAATTAATATTTTTTGAATTTTTGGGATCTAACAAAATACTGTATCTACACTCGTACCCATTGTTTGAGATTTTTTTTTTTTAATTTTTTTTTTTATAATAAAACCCATCAACCCAACTTAATTATAGGTGGTTTGGGGTTTATTTGGGTCAAGTTGAAAGGACACATATCACCATTTTAAAGTGGTTTGAAGGATATTTCTCTTCAAAATAGTTTTGAGAGAAACTTTGTCCCTTAAATAATAGAGGAGCCAAACCCCAAAAACAATGCCATACAAAAGTGCAATTGCACCTCTACTTCTATCAAAGGCTAATTGATTCTTGCTTACCAAAAAATGTATATCAATTATTCTAATGTGGGTGAAAGAGGAATGAACAAAAAATTAAAAAATTTCAGTAGCACAACAAGAGAAATAAATGGATAAATGAGAACTACACCCAACCAAATGTTAACAACCATTTGAAAATTAATACAAAAGACTTGATTAGGACTTCTACATTTCCACCATTAATACATATATAAAAATCCTTAACTTAAAATTCCCATGATTACCACACTTCCGAATAGTCAAAACACAACTCACAAAACAAACACAATTACTCCACTTCTAAACAACTTTAAAACTTCCAACTATGTGGGATGAATATTTGCTTCGAAATTACATAGCCCATAGTAATACCATATCAAATTCAATTATCAAGTGATATCAATATATTACCGAGGACTAAGTAATTATCTTCCATCTTCCATGGGTTTCAATACTTGATCTCTAGTTTTATCATACTTAACAGTTGTACTAGTAGAACAACCAGTGCCATCATCAATGTTAAAAGAGTGATTGGTTGCACTAATCAAGTACTCAGTCTTTTTTGCATCAACATCAATGTTCCCAATAGATGTTTTTCCATACTTCTCAATCTCTCCAGCTTAGTTGCCACCTCTTTCATTGATGGCCTATCCTCCCCTCTTAAACTTGGGCACCTTTTTGCAAGATTTGTGAATTCATGTAGTTGCTTAATATTACCCTTATTGACAATGTGATCTATAATAATTTGAAGTAGGTGATCCTCTTTTAAGGCAGTCATAAAGGATATTGCTAGATTTCTATCAATTTTTGGCCTATCAAAAGAAATTTCCTTCTTACTTGTTAGCAACTCTACCATAAGAACACCAAAGCTATAGACATCACTCTTTTCTGTTAGTTGGCTAGTTTGCATGTGTTCTGAGTCCAAGTACCCCAAAGTTCCTTGCACCAAAGTGTTCAATTCTGTTTGATCAAGAGGAACTAGCCTTGAAGCTCCGAAGTTAGCCACTTTTGTTGTGTAGTTGTCATCCAATAGTATATTCGGATTTTTCACATCTATGTGTATAATTGGCACTAAAGTTGAGGTATGCAAATATGCAAGTGCTCCTACAGTTTCTATTGCAATCTTCAGATGTTTTTCCCATGAAAGTAAGGGTGACAGGCATTTATCATGAACATGGGCAAAAAGAATTATGTTTGTGATGAATTCATAAACTAGTAAGGGAACTTCTGTTTTTAGACAACAACCTGTTAGGGAAATATTTATGTAATTGGCTAATCCTTTGACAAAACGCACTTTATTTGTAATTGGGAAGATCTAGGATGGGTTTAGTACTTCAAAAAACAAGTGTTCAAGTTAAGTATTGAAGCTATGCAAGTCTGACCAAGAAACAAGTGAAGGAAGTGTTGTTCATTAAAACTCGACAGAAGTCTCGAAGGAATCCTTCCTATTGAGATTTAATGTTGAAGCTTGTTAGAAGCTCGACACAAACTGTATTTGTCGAGAATTACGAAATTAGACCTTTCAGATCTAATTACACGCTTATCTTTAGGGTTTCTTTTCTCACAACACTAGACATATATAAGGATTATTTTAAGGGCCGTCACAAGGCGATGCAAGAATAATACATGCATTGAGTGACCTGAGGCAGAAATTGCTCTAGTTCATCATTCTATTTGTAGAAGCTACTGAGTCTTTACGCCAAGGGTTTTGTGACCAAGGAGCTTCTTGATCTTCATTGTTGATGAACTGAAGAACTTTGCAGTCAACAATCTTCCTCAAGTTAGTGTGTTAGTCACGTACAGGGATCCGTGCATCATTGGTTAGTCACGTACTAGGATTCGTGCAATGAACAGAGAGATTGCCGCTATAATACAAGTCCAATTGGATATTAGGGTAAGGGTTCAATTGTAAGTTGGTATTTCGAAATAGGCCAAAGGGTTTGGTAAGATTCCTTATACTTGTAACCACTTGTGATTAATAATAGTGGATTCTCGAGAATGGTGACCTTAAATTCACCCGATGGAGTTTTGCCTCGGTGGTTTTTTCCATTTGTAAACAAATCACTTTGTCAAATTTAATTTCCGCTGCATTTAATTATTTGGTGATTTTTTTGTAGTTAATTAATTTGCAAGGGGTCAATTCATTTTCTGGTTTGTGATATGTTCTACTCTCTCTTTCTAATGTGGGTGAAAGAGGAAGGAACAAAAAATTGTGAAATTTCAGTGGCACAACAAAGAAAATGAAATGGATAAATAGGAGCTATGCTTAACCAAATGATAACAACCATTTAAAAATCAATACAAAAGACTTTATTAGGACTCCTGCATTTCTACCATTAATACATATATAACAAGCCTTAACATACAACCTTTCACATAATTACTACACTTCCAATAGTTAAGAATCAAAACACAACTCACAAAACAAACGCAAATTACTACACTTCCAATCAACTTTAAAACTTCCAACTTTATGAGTTGAATACTTACTTCAAAATTACATAGATCATCATAATACAACATCAAATTCAATTATCAATTGATACCAATATATTACCGAGGACTAAGTAATTATCTCCCATCTTCCACAGGTTTCAATACTTGGTCTTTGATGCTATCATACTCAACAGTTGTACTAGTAGAACAACCAGTGTCAACATCAACATTGAAAGAGTGACTAGTTGCACTAAGCGAGTACTCAGTCTTTTTTGCATAGACATCAATGTTTCCCAATGAATGTTTTCCCATAATTTTCAATCTCTCCAGCTCCGCTGCCACCTCTTTCATAGAAGGCCTATCCTCCCCTATCAAACTTAGGCACCTTTTTGCAAGATTAGCAACTTCCTTTAGTTGGTCAATATTACCCTCATTGACAATGTGATCTTCAAGAATTTGAAGTAGGCGATCCTCTTTTATAGCAGAAACAAAGGATATTGCTAGATTTCTATCAATTTCTGGCCTATTAAAAGAAAGTGCTTTCTTACCTGTCAACAACTCTGCCATAACAACACCAAGGCTGTATACATCACTTTTTTCAGTTAGTTGGCTAGTTTGCATGTATTCTGGATCCAAGTACCCCAAAGTTCCTTGCACCAAAGTGTTCAATTCTGTTTGATCAAGAGGAACTAGCCTTGAAGCTCCAAAGTCGGCCACTTTTGCTGTGTAGTTATCATCCAATAGAATATTTGCAGTTTTCACATCTCTGTGTATAATTGGCATAGAAGCTGATGAATGCAAGTATGCAAGTGCTCCTGCAGTTTCTGTTGCAATTTTCAAACGTTTTTCCCATGAAAGTAAGATTGAGAGGCCTTTATCATGAATGTGGTTAGAAAGAGTCCCGTTTGTGATGAATTCATAAACTAGTAAGGGAACTTTTGTTTCCAAACAACAACCAAATAACTTAACCACATTCCTATGGTTAATTTGGGTAAGCACAATCGTTTCATTTATGAATTGCTCGATTTGGCTCTGATCACCAATTTTGGACTTCTTTATGGCAACCATTGTGTTATCTGATAATACTCCTCTATACACAGTTCCGTAGCCTCCTTGACCAAGGATTCTACTTTCATTGTAGTTGTTGGTGGCCTTTTTGAGCTCTTCTGTAGTAAAGATTCTGGTTGTCTCGACAGACTTTTGATGATTAGAGAGTTGTTGTTTTAATAGTAAGCCACCATTTTGTTGGAAGAATTTTTCCTTGAGTTTGATAAGCTTTCTTCTTTTCAATCCCCAATATATCCAAGAACATCCCAGAAGCAGTACTAAGAGGCTAATAAGGCTAATACCTGCACACATTCAAACATGCATTTTCACCAATTACAACATTTTAATTTTATACTTTTGTTAATACCATTGCCTTTTTGATGGCAAACATAGTAAAAGTCTAAATATTTATCATACATATCATATAAAGATGATTCGACCAAGTTCATTTATAGCGTAGGTGGTGGCTGCCACATAAATATATATCTCCTACGAGTGGCTCTAAAATCCGGCTCATGTCAAATTATATCAAAAGATTCAAAACTAAAAATATGGACAATTAAATGAGACTGGTGAACCAAGTTTTGAATTGACACCTTTTTTAAAACCACAACGTTCCTTTGTTAGTTGAGAAGAAGACAATTACTCAAGAATATATAATTTCATTAAAAATATCAAGGCATATATATCAAAGATTTGAAACTCCTACTAATATGCAATCCGTATTTTTTTTGCACCCTGAGATACCAAGCCTAGTTTAGTTGTAGACCTTTTGCGATTAAAGTCCTAACCAAAAAGAGTTTTAACGTTTAAAATGATTGACAAAATTATAATGTTAATGTCCTTTGAAGCTCGTATTTATTCAATAATAAATTGACAACTTGAGAAAGTGTTTTTCGATATGGAAAATGATAAAGAGAGGATATAATAAAAGTGTTTTGTAATTTCATACTTAAACAGTTAAACATTAACCAAAAAAAAACTAATTAGTGCGCAATTAATGGCTAATATTTAGTATTATTTTTTTTTAAATCATGGTCAACAGTAGTTCTCTCTCCAAATAGAAAGACATTGAAAATAAGGAGTATTACACTAAAATACTAAATTACTTTACCCTAGCTCAAAATTTTAACATTAGTAAGTTCTTTTTCAAACACTGTCATTTGCTTCCATCTTTACCAACAGAGAAAAAGGATAATAAAGATGATAAAAGGAAAAAAAAAAAATAGAAAAAGGATAGCGAAAATATTTCTCCTGCAGACAACGTGAGTTACGTGACCAAACATATATGGCAATGGCATTCCAAAGATGATAAAAAAAAAAAAAGGGGTCGTGATATTTCTCCCTTTTGAGCAGTAGACGTTAGGTAGGGTAAATCTGTACGTGTTTCTCTTTTGGTAGAGAAAGTGATCGTGAGTGCGTCTGATAGGAAGAAAAAGTTAAAGAGAATGTCTACCTTTACTTAGTGCTTAGCATCTGGATTGACTAATTAAAGCTTTGAACCGAATAGTTCTGCACAGCAATCACTAACTAGACACCTTTTGTTGGCCGTTTCTAAAAAAAAAAGAGACCTTTTGTTGGCCAATTTTTTTTTTGACAAATTTTGTTGTTGGCCAATTTTATATACTTTTACGGTCTGAATCAATTTCTTTGTCATCATATATTTACTTCTGTGCTATACTTATTAATTGTGTTAATTTTGTAGTTCAAATTAATTTCAGAACTAAATCAATCTTATCTTTAATTATAACAACTTAATATTATAAGCATAGAATTGATTATAATTTGAATGTATAGAGAGATGAAATTAAGTAAATTTTGAAGCATCACAGTAAAGATTAATAACTTCAAATTAAGCTCAAACATCCAAGTTTAGCTAGCTTTATTTATTTATTTTTAAGTTTAGTGAATAATCTTTAAGGGTATATTTATTGGAGGGTAGGAAAAGTGAAAAAGATAGAAAATATTTTAATTTTTTTCATTTGTGTTTGGATAAGGATGAAAAAGTGGATAGATGAAAAAAAAAATTTGGGTAAAAAGAAAAATGAGATGATAGAAAATTGAGTTTTTGTAAATTTACTAATATATCCCTATTGGATTAAAAAAAGTAACACTTTATATTTTTATTAAAAAACTATTATATGATGGAATGGACACTTTTTTTTTAATAAAAAAAAGGCACAAAATATTCAAGAAGGAAAAACTTTTTTTTATTATTTAAAAAAAAAAAAAAAAGCCAAAACTAGTGAGAAAAGAAACAGATGAGCGCGCGCACAAAAAAAAAAAAAAAAGTGAGATTTGGACAACATTGAAAAAGACCTCAAAAAAAAAAAAGAAAAAAAAGAAGAAGAAGAGTGAGACAACATTTAAAAAGAAAAAAGAAAAAACCAAAAATGAAAGATAAAACCAACAGCTAAACTTTGGTGTTGGGGTAGTTTTGTCTAAAACATAAAAGAGCAAAGCTTCTTATTTTTCTTTTTATTTTCTCTCAAATTTGAAGAGATTGAAAGATTGGAATTTGGTGGGTTTGGAGAGAAAACACATGAGACTCGTCAATTTTCTTTTCTAAAAATTCCTTCAACCAAACACCCTAAAAATTCATTTTCTCTCAACTTTTCTCTCCCCCATTTCCACCCCTAAAATCTTTTCAACTAAACGGACCCTAGATAATTGTTCCCATCCTTATAATTGAATTTTCAAATCACTATGACCTTTTTTAAGTAGGAAAATTTACTATGCGACAGGTGCATGTACCTAGCATCCCCTCTCACACAAGGGGGTAAACCCCACACAAATACACACACCTAATGTATGTAATACCACCTCTTTTTAGTATATGGCTTAGTTAAACAAAAAAAAAAATCATAATGTTTATGAGTAATGCTAGGACCTTATCTCTAGAAATTAATCTCAGAAAATATTTTTATGAAATATGGAAATGGCAGTGATTTCAAATCATTAATCATGATCAATTAATCCGACTTGATGATTGGATAGAATACTCTATATGAGAAGATGACGAGATACAATACCTCATCGATCATTCGGAGCAAAAGTAAAATTTCATTTTTGCTCCCTGCAGCCATCGTTAAGGTATTGCACCTCTTGCACTAACTTATTATTGCAAAGGATCTTGATCTGTGAGGAGAATCTAAGGGCAAAAATACAAACATACAATAAATATACTCACCAACTGCAAGGTAAATTGCTAGTGATGATTGACCAGTTGGTGGACTAGATGGTGGAGTAGCTGGTTGATTGGGGAGACATGCCCTTTCGGGTTCGCCCATATGGTATCCTTCTTTGCACAAACAAACATAACTCCCGGGTTTGTTAACACATCTTTGTTTGCTCGTGCAATCATTTTGCTCTTTACATTCGTCAATATCTGTAGTTGTCAAGTTCATTTTAGAGTAAATAAGAAGAATTAATCCAAAAAATTTTAAAAAGAAATAGAAAAAGTATAATCAAAAGCATTGACTGAAACGAAAATGAACATGTTGCCTCTCAATAGTAATATTAGAGACTAAAATTGGTACATAACTTATACAGAGGCCCACTATTATTATTATTATTATTATTATTATTATTATTATTATGCATAAATCACAATCTATCAGTTTAAACAATTGTTTTAAAAAAATTGTAACAATTCTTCTGTCATTAAAATAAGGCAACATAATATACTAGAAATTCGTCAAAAAATGTTTTATTATCCCTGAAAAAATTGTTGTAAATAAGTAGTGAGTAAATTGAATACCTTGGCAACCATGTTTGAGGTATGGGTTCCCATGGTAACCCTTACGGCACTCGCAACGGTACCCAGACCCGTAGCGGGAATCAACACATGCGCTATTCTCTCCACATACGTAATTCGATCTGTTCCGTGCAAGTTTGCACTTCTCACTCCCAATTGCCCAATCAAGAACCATCGGAAGGGTTTTATTGTTTTGCAGTGTGGTAAGATAATCTGAGGAGAAAGTGAACTTGTCTTCTCGGATAACAAAGGCATAGCTGCATGGATTGAAAGACCAGACTTCTGCGTGGTTCTTAAAGCTATTTGCTTCCAAAGTAATATTTTTCAATCCTCCAGGAATATCCATTTGGCAACACCCAATCCCAGAGCAATTCCCGCTGGCTACATTGCTTTCGCTTTCACATACGGAGAGGCAACCGGAAGAGAACCGTTCATTGTTCTTGAAACCCTTAAGGTATGCATAAGTGTCACATCCAATGGCGACGAACTTGTTTTTGGTGTCAGAAATGGTGAAAATCGGGTTAGTGAGACCTCGTTGCCACTTGGTGTTGTTCAGACGTCTGCCGATCTGGCTGTAACAGTCAATGGCGTTATTCATCATGATGTCAATCTCGCCTTCTTGGATGGAAATGTTTGTAACGAAGAAAGCTCCAGTCTTTGGTTTAGGTTTTCCGAACGAGTAATTACAATCGATTGAAAATTCTTCAGATCCATTCAAGTAACAACCTTTAGTTAAGCCAAACGGATATGGAATTTCCACATCTCCACATCTGTCTATGCAGTTAGGTAGGGCTAATGGAAATTGTGTATCTGCGGCTGCCATGACTGATAATACCACACCAACCCAGGCGACTTGCACAAGCATCCTCTGGAAACCCATTACGCCACTATTTTCTGAGAAGTGATTAGTGTGTGTGGAGAACTTGATAGATGCAGCGGTGTCCACGGGTCGGTCGGACTCCGGTTGAGGGTCAACCTTGACTCGACCCGATCTCATCGGGTCCTGGATTCTGTCACCCACTGTCGGACTGGCGGTTGGCTTCAATCTGCAACTACACACAAAAAACCCCAAACATAGTACAACACAAAACATCAAAATACATCACAGCTACTGCCTCACCCACCTCACCATACCCAAATTACCCATGGCCAACTATTACACTCACACCACCAAAAAATTGCAAAAGTGATGATCAAACTCCGAGAATAAAATGAGAGGAGGAGTGCAAGAGAAGGTGACAGTCACTTGCAGAGAGAGAGAGAGAGAGAGAGGGAGAGGAGTTGTGTTTTACTTCAGAGAGAAGTTTGGCAAAGGACTCACACTCGCATGATGAGTCGTTTTTAGTTTTTGATTTCAAAGAAAACCACCAAGAAGAGTCAGAAATGATGTTTGAAAAGAATTGAAGACAAGAAGAGATAAGCTTGCATTATAAAAATAAAGAAAGAGAAAGTTTGCATAAAAAGATGGAATGGAAGAGACATGGCTGGTAGGACGTGTCAGCCATGCAAAGAAGTAAGAGTTTCAAAAGGTAGCGACACGGTTCCCAAGTAAAAAAGTTGTTAGTTCAAAATATTCGGTCAGTTCGGTTTCTACTGGTTGTCATAATTGAAAACCGATATCCGAACCGAAAATGGTCGGATTTGAAAGTCCACACCCGTTGCCCACCTAAACTTTATTTGGAGCCGACTCATATCTAATCAGGTCGAGTCGGTCCGGGCTGTTTTGGTCGGGTCCGGATTAGACTGGACACCCCTAGATGCAGGACTTTTTAAAAGCAGACTGAAAACCCAACAGTAAGTGCATGTGCATGTGTTGCATAAGAGCATTCGATCACAAAAAATCATCTCAAAAACTTATTTTATTTATTTTAATAATTTACTTTACAATATTCCTAATATTAAAATTTTTATATTTTTTATCATTTCATTAATTAAAGATAGTGAGAGAGAGAAGAAAAGATAGGGAGAGAAAGTCCAGTGAGAAGAAAAGATGACTAGTGAGAGAGAGAAAATATATTTTAATTAAAGTAATATTAAAATATTATTATATTTATAAGATTTGATCTACAGTGAACTATCATAGATAACAGTCCATTGTAGTTTGGATGGTAAAATTTTTAACACTAACACATTTATTGTAGTGTGCTTTTTTGGAATGAGATGCTAAAAAATAGCATTTTTATCTTTTGAGAGCTTTAGTATATGTTTGGATACAGATGAAAAGCAGCGCGTTTTGTGTCTGTGTTTTTTTTTTTTTTTTTTTTTTGACCCGTGATTTTTGATTTCTTTGACAGTGCATTGTTCACACCAGCAAAATAAGAGTGGACAGTGCACACTAGTGGGTCCCGTGTACTGTTCACGGGACCTACAAACCTTACTTTTCATCAACTTTTTTCATTAAAAATGGGTCCTACAATACTATTCACACATTTAAAAATTATTTTGCTACAGTATTTTTTATTTTCAATTTTCAACAAGATAAGTTGTATCCAAACGGACCCTTAATGAGAATTGCTCTAAGGTGGTGGACTTTAATAAGGTCCTAACATCCAACTTGTACAATTGACTGGTTACTATTATACACAATAGTCTTTTTATTTTTTTAAAGAATAATACACTTAGTATCTGTTTGGGAACAATTTATTTAATTTTTTGTTAAAAAGTTTTAATTGAGAGTGTGTTAAAGTATACTTGTACATTGAAAAAATTTTAAAAAGTAAGGTTTTAAAAAACTGTACATAAAAATTAAAATTAAAAGCTAAAAAGTGAAACTATGCCAAACATACTATTAGTAAGTTTGAGCCAAAGACAAGCCATTGTTTTATTTGTTGCCTTCATCGTAAATGAGTAACCCCAACAAGTTGTGTTAGGGCTGCTCGATGGTGATGTTTGCTACTAGAGTGAGGCACACTATTTTTCACAACCTAGATACTCTGCGTAAGTAATAACTTGAGGGAAAGAGAGTTCTTGTATCATCTAGTTCACACGGAGGGGATGGGAGCTAGTTATTTTAGGCAGTCACTTCACCCTCATTAATTTGTGCATTCATATTCATTAAGTTGTCCATAAGGCACGACTTTTATTGAGGGAAGGAGAGTAACATTAAGATATTACCTCCTCTTGCCATTAATGCGTAACCTAGCGTATCTTAATTTTCAAGAATTCCCATTTGCATATAGTGGGTTTGGCTTAGCCATACATCTCTGGATTACTTTTTACTATGTTCAATCTAGTAAATAGCTTGTGCAATAGTCAAGCACACCTGCACAAAAACGTTTTGAAGTACTAATGTACTACACCAAATCTTGTGAAGACCAACATAACAAAATTCCTAGACGTGTTTTTTCATACCCAAATCATTTGGTCACATTAGATTAAGCATCTCTAATCCATTTTTCAGTCCAATATCTCAAAGCTACGCCTAAACATAAAAAGCATGATGTACCCACGTTACATTGTGAGACCTCAAATAATGCGGATTTGATTAGATTGGATTATTTCAGTACGTGTTGTGCAGGGGCGGAGCCAGAGGGGGGGCACCAGCCCCCCCTGATTCCTCCCAAAACAGTTCTTCCTATTTTTCTATAAAGCAAATCATACCCCTAACATGAAATAAATATAAATAAATAAAAAATAAAGTCTAAAAACGCAGTAAATTCTCCCAATATTTTTACAACACTCTTATTTTTAGCTGAAATGAATCTCATAATAGATATATTTTATTTTTATTTTGACCAATGATATACTAATGTTTTAATTTATTGTATAAAATTTGTGAGATTTTGTAGTATTACTCAAACAACTCCTCCCAATTTAAACAATGAGCCTGACACAAATTAAATGCCACTGCCACCAAACCTGTTTAGACTTTTGACCAATTTCAATCCTTTTTCTTTTTACTTATCCAAATTTTTTTCCTTTCATTTCAGTTTAACCACATGGAACTCAAACTTTACACAAAATAATAATAATAATAATAATAATAATAATAATATTATTATCTTGTATGGCACTAAAGCAGTAAAGCATCCATTATTTATTTCTCCTTCATTTCTTGTATTTTCATAGTTTCAAAATTTTATTTTTTATCATAAATCCAATTTTTAAATAATTAGAAGAATAGAGAAAGAAAAGTTGAAATTTATTTTCTCAATTTATTTTGAGGAATCAAATTAAATGTCTAAACTTGATGTATATAGATTAATCTCTTACTTTGATGATTGATCATCAGGAATGTTTTACAATTGTTTATTTATTTTAAAATTATTTAAATTTTAATAGATTTTGTATGAAAATTATTGTTGTTTACAATTTTATTATTAATATCGATTAATAGTTTTGGGCTCTTTTTTATTATTTTTTAATCTTGCCCTTTCTAAATTGAAATCCTAGCTCCGCAACTAGTGTTGTGTGAACGGATACTAAGATCCACATCGGTGTTTACTAGGAGAATTTTAGATTTATAATGATTACGAGAAATCTCAATTATAATTTGACTAATCTTTTTGGAGTATATGAACTAGTAGTATAAGAACATGTGGTTCAGGATTTTGGGGTATAAACACAAATGCTACCAGTACTTTAACAACATGTGGCTTAGGAGATTGAGGGCCAAAGATCTAAGAGAGGCCTTGGTAACTGCGTACGCATGTGGTTCCATCTACTTTTTGAATAATTACCCCTAATTTGTTTCCAAAAGAAGAGGAATCTGTCCACTCTTCTGTTGAATCCGTAGCTCTAGCTGGGAACATATATGGTACTTTACAATTTGCAGCAACCAAAATCAAGTGAAAACCATCCGCAAACGGTGTTGGTGAAAAGGAAAGTTAGCTACTTACTCGTCTTTTCTTGCATCAACCTAAAATCAAAGCTTAGATAGCCTACGGAAGTGTGCCTAGTTCACAAATAGCACTTTCTTAAGCTTTTTATTGGATGTTTTAACCATAATCTTGCCTACCAAGCTGCAATTTCTATCTTATCCGCATGAGAACGCGTAGGCTTATTCCTTGACTAAGTTGGAACCTTCTTCATTTGGTTTCCAAGATTTTTTTTTTTTTGAGAAACCTTCTGCTTAAGAGAAGGGGATTACGATGTATTGATAATTTCTGCAGAATAGTCTGCATAAGAACATACAGGTACTTCCTCTATCCAAGTACAAAAAGAAGAGGAAAAATTACAAGCTGACCGAGCAAGCCTATGGGCAACTTTGTTTCCTAGTCTTCGAGTACGGTGGAACACCAAGGACCTGAAGTGGGAAGAGAGGGACTTCATATCTGAGATTATATGCCCAAAGGGAGCCGCCGAGTAGTCCTCAGAATTCAAAGCACGAATTGCAATTTCAGAATCGCCCTCCAGGATGACATGGTCAAACCCGAGCTCTAAGGTGAAGATAAGAGCCCTTCTTGCTGCCAACACTTCCACTATCTCCACTGAAGTGGGTAGAGGAATAACTTGTGTAAGGGCAGCCATTACAAGACCACAGTCGTTGCGGATGATAGTGCCTAAACCTGCTTCACCACTCCCTTGGAAAATAGCCCCATCAAAATTGGCTTTGACCCAATTCTTAGGGGGAGGCGACCACTTTGTGATGCTGCGGGCAGGGAGTGGTTTTAGAGGGGCTGTGTTGACATGCTGAAATTCCTGAAGAGCATCTTTGGCCATTGAGTTTATCAACTTCAGATCAGCAACAACTTCACCAACTCTCAGTTTATTTCGTCTGAACCAAATCTGATATGTAATCATTGCAAACAGGTCAGAGGGGTGGGACTTCTCCAAACATAAGTGAAACACTTCCGAGAAAGAAGCGCATTCCCAAGCTTCACTCCTAAGCAATCTAAAGTGGACATTCCAGACCACATCCAGCTTTGGACACGACCAGAGGGATGCAAAGTTGACTCCTAAGCTTCACCGCAAGCCTGGCACGAGGGATCAGTAAGGACTTTCCGTTTAACCAGATTTACCCGGGTTGGCAAGGCATCCGAGATTTGTGAGGGTTTTGGCATGCTCACCATGTTAAGAATTTTCTCTAATTCCCAAAACCTGTGAAAATCGAAAAATAGAGAAGAACACACAAAAAGTAATCACACAATACAAAGACTTATAGTGAATTTTACTATGTCAATAAAGAATTATGAAGCAACCATATATAACCACAAATTCGAGTACAAAATGAGCCAAAATTTTTTCTCAAATCCCATTTAAAATGGTAACGCTTCCAAGTTAAGTAAAGTTCCCTCAAAAAAAAAAGTCAAGTCCAAACCGGATTGAATGCAAAATTACGCTCCACATAAGTGACATAACCCAACACCCCATAGTTGCCAAGCTCTTTCTTTCTCTAGCTTAGATATTTTTATTTTTATGGAAAAATCTTTAGAGAAGTTGATGAGCTAGCATTTTTTAACTCTAAAAAGAAAAAAGAAAAAAAGAAGAAGATCAGCTAGCATTTTGAAAAAGAAATGGATTGGACCTCATTAAATGCCCAGTGCCCACCATCACTTTGGGTTTATGAAATGAATGGGTATTTTATCACTTTGCTTGGTCAACGGACTCAACCCCATTAGTTTATTTGGGTTCTTAAAGTTTTCATGAGCTTGGTTTAAAAAAAAAAAATCCTTTTTCATGGACTTGGCTTCTACTCAAGCTAACCCTTTTTGTATAAATAAGGGCCACTTAATAAGGTGTCCCTCCGGCAGGATGATATGTTACAATTATGGGACGAGCTGATCGTTAGACTGACCATCGAAGAGTTAGAATTGTTTCTAGTGTAGGCTTGGATAATATGGACCCAAAGAAATGCAATGATCCATGGAAAGCAGCTGCAGGCGCCGGGTGCTTTGAATAGACGGGCAGAAGACTATATGGAGGAATATAGGAGTGCTCAATCTCGCCTAGCCACACGACCCCTCAGCGTAAACCCGATCAGTTGGAGACCACCACCTCTGAACCGGTTTAAGCTGAATTTCGATGCGGCGATCTTTAAGGATGAAGAAGCCTCTGGGTTTGGTGCCATAATTCGAAATGAACGTGGAGATGTTATGGCTGCACTTTCAGGCAAAGGACCGCCGGTATCTTGCAGCGAGGAAGCAGAAACTCTTGCGTGTAGGCGAGTGGTGGAGTTTGCGTTGGAGTGCGGCTTTAGGGAGATGGTGGTTGAAGGAGACAATCAGTCGGTCATGTCTGCGTTGGAGCTGAAGAAAAGTCTGTCATCTCGGGTTGGCCATATTATACCAGACGTGCTCTGTCTGCTTAATGGGTTCAGATGGTCACAGGTGCAGTTTACCAAAAGGTGCGCCAATACAGTAGCCCACCTATTAGCTAGGTTGCCAAACAAGTGTCACATGATGTTATCTGGACGGAGGAATTCCCTCCACCTGTAGTGCAAGCCTTGTATCTTGACTCTATTTCCATTTAATGAATTATGAGGATGTTTTCCTCTTTCAAAAAAAAAAAAAAAAAAATTAAGGTGTTCCTCCCAAACCTTTTGAACGAGGAATCATGGGTCGAAAGCCCAATAATTTTATGGTTCATTAGCCCAAAATAAAATAAGTATTTAAACTGTGCAAGGACGTGGGTCATTTGACCCAAGCATAACACGGGATCTAGTCCGAATAAGAATTTTGTTGGGCCTGAATAGGATATGGGTCGTTTCAACCCGGCTTGGTTTAGCAAATGGTAAGGTTCGGCTGTTGTGGGTTGTGTAACCCTATTTAGAGATTTGTGATTATTTATTGGGCTTAATAACCAGTAATATAGTGTAGAAGATGCGTGGACATAAGGCCCATTTTATGGTTGGATTGATTCCTATTCTTTTCTTTTGATAGATATTCTTTTCTTATTGGGCTTCACTTTTTTTTCTTCCTAATATTTTTTTTATTCACATATCTGGTCCACCCATGTAAGTCTTACTGTCTACATGACAGTTTATGTGGACAGGATATTTATGGGCAACAGCGAATATTTGTAACCCCTCTCACAAGTCACATCACATGATTCACATGGATGCATCCTACAAGTGAATTTTAAGAACATTATATTGTTTATTTTAAAATAAAAACTTTTTATTTTATTTTTTTTATTTTAGGTAATTCCCCTTCCAACACTCTTATATTTGATTCTCTATATAATTACCTGTTTTATTTAAATATACATTTTTCTTTCATTAATTGTTGTTGTTGTATTTCTAGCTTTCTATTATTTTCTCAATAAACAAATAGAGACTCAACCCAAATCCACATCCCAATAAAAAAAAAAAAAACCAAATCAATCTGTTCAAAATTTTAAAAATCTCACACTTACAATCTCATCAAACCTAGTTGTTTCTGTTAGGTTTTAAGTTTGTAGTGTTGGCAAACCAAGACAAAAAGAATGGTGTACTTTCAAGTCCAAGACAAAAAAACTTAAGTTCAGGATGAAAAAAGTAAGTTGCAATCTGGTTCTCTCAATTGCTGTTCGATTGCTTTCGATTACTATTCAATCGATCGAAAGTCCCATATCAGCAAAAAATCAGCAAACGTAAAAAGCCCATAACTTGTCCGTTTGAAGCCCAAATCGCGATCCATTTTTTCCAGTATTTAAAAAACATTATAAGCTAACCCTAGAGGGGGGTTTTAGAGAGAAAATGGTGCATCTTGTGCCTCCAATTGTAGATCTAGGATTTTTGTACCCAAAACTCTCTAAAGTCTTCTACCAGCAATATATCTTGAAGAATCTCAAGATCCGGTATTGTAGAAGTTACTGCATACAAGATCAACAACTGATGGTGATCTAAAACCTTTGAGGGGGATCTTAAAGTTACAAACGTGGGTGTTTGTGTGCAATAGATTCAAGATAGAAGAGTCCGTGAATTCGAAGTTGCACGTGGTCATGTGAGTAAGTACTACAAGAGGTAGCAGTAGATTTAGGGTTAAGTTTATTATAAAAACTTTCATTCTATCATAGTGAATCTTTTACCTTGAGGATAGTTTGGTCAAATCCTTCCCAGGTTTTTACCTTAAAACGGTTCATTTCATTGGTTTTCTTGGGTAATCATATCATTGTCTTATTTATTTTTCAGCACTGCATGATATAATTTATTACTGTTTAACTTAGATCTCATAATTAACCTAAGTAACTACTTGGCTAATTCACTAGGTTTAAACAATTTGTTTTAAGTGGTCTAAAAAAACAATCATGTGGTATCAAAGCAGGTTCACTTTGATTGGATTAACGTCTTGAGTGAGATCCATGATCCTTGCTGTCATGGATAATTTTAAGTGTCAATCTACTCATATTTGTGAAAATCTGAATAAAGAAGATGCTATTGCTTCTGTTGATGTTATTGATGCATGTGAAACTCTCGTTTCGTAGAGAATTAACTAAATCTATGAAAATTGCTAAGAAATTCAGGAAAAAGTTAAAACTGGCTAATTTTGAAAAAGAGGAATTGATTGTGAGATTGGATAAATCTAATAAAAGGAATAAGTTTTTGAGAAATCAAATTTCCTCTCAATATGAAAAGTTTGGAACAAAAGTTAGCTAAGTCTGAAGCTAAACTTGAAAATTTGTCTAATTCCAAACTTGCTATTAATAACATATTTGTTTCTGTTTATGTTCCTCTTAAGCCTAAAGATAACAAAGTTTATGTTCCTCATTTCAAAAGGAATCATAAAGAAAAGGCTTATGTTGCTAGGTTAGACAAAAGTAAAAGTTCTGATGTAGATGCTGAAATCTAAACCTAAGTCTAAACCTGCTAATAGATTGTTAAAGAAATCTGTTTTTGTGCCTACTTGTCACCTTTGTGGTGTTGTTGGTCATATTATATTAAATTGTTCTTTGCTGAGACAAAAACGAAAATCTAAGACTAGATTTGTTGTTAGGAATACTAATGTTCCTAAATTTGTTCCTGTTTGTCACTTTTATGGTGTGTCTGGTCACATTCGTTCTAATTGTCATAAATTAAAATTTAAGCATTCTGTGTTTCAGTCCAGGATATGTGATGATATTTCTCCTGCCATAAGTCCTAATAAATAGTTTCATACACTTTTGAAAAATTTAAGCTTGTTGGCTTGTGAATGGAAATTGCAGGATTTCAGTCTCTTTCAGAAGAATTGTGTAATCTCTCAAATACACTCTGTTTCTCATGATTTTTCACCTACAAAGCCAAAGACTCGTGTTGTATGGGTGAGAAAAGATTCGCTGAGGTAAGTGTTGTTTACTTGTCCCTGATTTAATTCTTTCAATTATTTGTGGATATGTTTTCCTTCTGTTTTTGGCTGTCTTGTTTTTAGTTTTTTTTATTATTATAAAAAAAAAATCCAAAAACATTGAAAAAATTCAAAAAGACAAAAATATTTTATTTTGTGTCTAGTTTTATTTTTCTTGAGGATTACATGAATTATAATATCTCTCTCTTGACTTAGAACATGCTTGATATTGTTGAGAAACATAGTAAGTGTGTGTTGCATAATTTAGTGCATGAGCTATTTCTGATTTTGTATGAGTATGTACTAGTTTGTACATGTACTCACGAGTTAATTAAGAAATTGATATTTCTTGTTTGTGTACCCTCTATAGCTCAGTTAAGCACTGTCATGCATTGTTTTTGCATTTTATTCATTTAGCATAATGTGTGCTTTTTATTTTTGGTCATAAAAATTTTGAAAATCCAAAAAGATTTTTTGTATTACACATCACCAAGTGTGTAATTGAGGTTAGCCTATGAAATTTGCATTTCATGACTGTGTACCTTGTTTAGCTTTGATGAGCTATTTTTTTGCTCTTTGCTAGTTTGTGCTATGTAGTACTTAATTGTGTGAGTTGTTTATGGTTTTTAAACACATGCTCTTAATTTTGATGTCACATTCTTTTGATTGTAAGGACTAAATAATCCTAGGAGAAAGACATAAATAACCATCTCACCACAGTTACTCACCAATCATGAATACCTGTGTGCAAATTATAAAAGTCGTGCTCGGTAAGGTGTAGCACTTGCACAGCAAGATTAAACGAGGTGTTGATTTCAAAAAGAATAAGAAAAATCAAAATCAAAAGAAAAAGAAAAGAAAAAAGAAAAAGAAAAAGTTTTTACATGATTGCAAGCGTGTTTTCTAGGAGATGTGGGAGCTATATGATGTAACTCTTTAAGTGATAGTCACTTTCAAACTAATGTGATTGATAATGTAGAAAATCTGTTTAATTACTATCTACATATCACATTTTCTGTATTTTTTACACTTACTAGTTGCACACACTATACGCAAATCTTTGTTAAATTCTGTACATATGATTGTGTGTCGACTAATCTAGCCATCTTTAATTGCATATGAACTGATGTGCGAATACAAATTTTTTATTTGGTTAGGAATTTGAAGAAAAATGTTTTAGAAGTTTAAATTTTGTGATTTTAACTTCTTGATTGGTTTTGAAGTTTGCATTTAAGAGGCATCATGTTTTTAAAACTATTTTGGATCATGTTCATATACATTGAGTCAAAATACTGCTTTCAAGTTGTTTTTCTGCATAAAATTCTAGATTTTTAAGTTTTAAAAATTTTCATTGTTTCGACCGATCGAAGATTACCCTCGACCGATCGAAAATGTTCAGGTTTTAAAGCAAAAACTCTCTGCTTGATTCGATTGATGTCCGATCGATGCTCAACCGATTGAAACTGGAAAATTTTTAGTTTTTAGTTTCTTGACCAATCAGTCTTATCATACATCTTTTGTGATAGGATTCACATGCATTGCATTGTATTTATCTATCTTGCATTTTTGCAGTCATATCTCTCATTGTTTTCATACATACCATGCATACACTTTGCTAAATTGGGTACTCAACTTGAATTAAAAATTGATTGATTAATTTTTCAGTTCAGTAAATTTTAGTATATGCTATTTTTCTTGATGTGTGAACTGTTATAAATTGCAGAAAATATTTTTTTTGAGTTATGGTGGATAATAAATGTGCAAATATTTTCTCTACTCTTGAGGTTGATTTGAGTTTTCAAAACACCTTGACACATGAAAACACTTTGCATGCTAAATTTTTATATCATTGAGATATATATCATATACTCTTAACTGATTGTGTCTGGAATGTTTACATGCATCTGTTTATGGATCACATAGTGTCAAGCTTTCACATATTGAAAGAGAAAATATTTGTATTCATGTGTATCCTCAACTTAATTTTTGTTAGGTTTGTGTCTTTTTAGTTTTCCCCACCTCCTAAATTTTCCCCAAAACTGTTTTTTTCCAAAACTTGGAGAAAGTTGTTTTTAAAATCTGTGCTGTTCATAGGGAGAGTTGTTGCTCTTCATAGGGGGAGTTGCCTCTATTTTCTATAGAGCTGAATTGTTTTATAGCTCTTTGATTCTCTATTTTCTCTTGTTCTTTATTGTGTATGTTTAATGTCTACCTTCTGATGTTGTCTTTATCAATACATGACAAAAAGGGGGAAAAATAGATGAAATTTGGGAATCCTATTTAAAAATGTTTTTAATTGTTTTCTTTAGGGGGAGATGAAATTGTTTTTGAAAGGGGAGAAAATATATATATATATATATATATTTTAATGTATTTAACTTATGGGGAGAGTTAGTTTGCATATTTGTTATTTGCTGTTATTGCATATTTGTTATTTGTTGTTTAACTGTCTTTATTTCCACACATGCCTTGATATGCTTTTTTGAGTGTTTTAGGAAAGACAAGTACATTCCGATCAAGACCTTTACCTCTTCTGGCAACTTTTAAGTTTGAAGTCACAAATTGGGATTTGTTATGTAATTGGGCATTTTATTGTATATAGGCATTATGTAGTATGTATGTTTTGTCACGAATTACCAAAGGAGGAGATTGTTAGGTTTTGAGTTTGTAGTGTTGGCAAACCATGACAAAAAGTAATATTATTGAGTTAGAATGGTGTACTTTCAAGTCCAAGACAAAAAACTCAAGTTCAGGATGAAAAAAGTGAGTTGCAATCTGGTTCTCTCAATTGCTGTTCGATTGCTCTCGATTGCTATTCGATTGCTGCTCAATTGCTATTTGATCGATCAAAAGTCACATATCAGCAAAAAATCAGTAAACGTAAAAAGCCTATAGCTTGTCCATTTGAAACCCAAATCGCTATTCATTTTTTCGATTGCTGCTCAATTGCTATTCGATCGATCAAAAGTCGCATATCAGCAAAAAATCAGTAAACGTAAAAAGCCCATAACTTGTCCATTTGAAACCCAAATCGCGATCCATTTTTTCTAGTATTTAAAGGACATTATAAGCTAACCCTAGAGGGGGGTTTTTAGAGAGAAAAGAGTGCATCTTGTGCCTCCAATTGTAGATCTAGGGTTTTTGTACCCCAAGCTCACTGAAGTCTTTTACCGACAATATTCTTTGAAGAATCTCAAGATTCGGTGTTATAGAAGTTGTTGCATACAAGATCAACTACTGATAGTGATCTAAAACCTTTGAGGGGGATCTCAAAGTCACAACCGTGGATGTTTGTGTGCAACAGATTCAAGATAGAAGAGTCCGTAGATTCAGAGCTGCACGTGGTTGTATGAATAAGTACTACAAGAGGTAGCAGTAGATTTAGGGTTAAGTCTATTATAGCATTGCTCTTAGCATAAAGTATCACACGAATTCATAATTTTACTAAAAAGTTATATGGACCCAAGTTAACTTTATAGTTAAAGTGAAAATGTAACTTTATCATTAAGACTTTTTAGTGCACTGTTTAAAAGAAATTAATGACTTGATGTAAATGTCTCTACTTATTTTTCAAAAAATGCACTAAATGTCTACCTATTTTGAGAGAGAGAGAAAACTAAGTTAATGTTACAGTGTTTGTTAGGGTAAGAAAATGTGTTAAAAAATTTAGTGCACTACTTAGTATTAGTAAATTTGGATTGTATTAAGGGAGTTGTGTTAAGGTTCAGTTTGGGTCGGAACCCTCACTAGACACTTGCTTGAGTGAAGTTGCGTCAAACAATAAATCAATGACAAAGTTTAGCTACAAAATTTGTTGTAGCCTAAGGTTATAACCTTACTTAATAAAATAAATATTACTACATATTTTAAAAATTTAACCGTTGAATTGCATGTTCTTTATGCTCTTAACAAACATGTCAAATTTTGTATAAATCGAATATTGTTTACTATGTGATCTATAATCTTATATTTTATACATAATTTTAAATTACAAAAAATTACAATTTAAACAATTTATTGATGACATAGCTATTAATCTTTATTTTTTTAGAAATTTTGTAAGTATGAACGATATAAGAAGAAGATATGGTGGATTTGTTAAAATTCACCTCCAATAAAAAAATATTGAGTAAGGTTGTAGCCTTAAGTTACAACTAATTTTGTAACTAAACTTTCTCCATAAATCAACTTGAAGGCCTAAAGTCTTAATTACCTAATGATTTCCTAAACAAAACTAAACTTTGTCGCACAAATTGAGAGGAGAGAGATTGTTGTGTCAAAATTTCGCTAAGAACAAATTTTCTTATGTCTAAATAGTTTTAAATTCCTCCCTAGAATGTTTTTCCTCCTGAGATAATTTCTAGTGTTTCTTCTTGAGAATTTTTCGTTGAACTTAAGTAGAAAATCCATCTTTATGCTTTGATTTATAAATTACAAAAACAGTGGTATATGATCTATTCACATTGGCTCGTCCAATTACAAACTTACAACTTCATGTCAATAATCTAGAAATGGGGGATTGAAATTTGAGCCTTATAAATTGAATGGTTTCGGCTAAAAATCGGTTTTGGTATAGCTTTATAGTTGTGGATTTCTTTTTCAGGGTTTTAGGGAAACAGCGAGTGATTCTCTAACCTTTTTCCACTTAGTTTCTTTTTTTTATTTGTTATTTTTTCTTCTTCTATTACAGGTCATGAAAGATATTACAGAGGCTTGGAATGATCTTCCTCTACTGGACAGAGAGAGTGATGATATGAAATTGCTGGAAAAAAAAAAAATCAAGTCCAAGAGTTCTCCCTTGTGGCGAAGTTTTTGACAAAGCGCACTTTGAATATGGAGGCAGTGGCCAGAACCTTTAAACCTATTTGGAGGGCTAGGAATGGTTTCAAGATCCGAAACCTGGGAGATCACAAACTCCTCTTTATCTTCGATAATAAGCCTGATGCTAATAGGGTTCTAAACAATGAATCGTGGAGTTTTGATAAACATTTGGTTGTACTGTAAAGATACAGCATAGATATTATGCTGCAAGATTTTTCACTCAATGAAACAACATTATGGATACAGGTCCATAACATCCCAGTGAGTTACATGAACAGAGAGACAACTGAAGATATTTGTATGGTAGCAAGGAAAGTTATCTGTTCCTCGGGTGACACGGATTTAGGTGATGGTGGTTTCATTCGGGTTAGAGTGACAGTGGATGTGGCATGTCCTCTTTGTCGGGGTAGAGTTGTCACCCTGGAAAGCGAAGCCAAAACCTGGGTTTCTTTTAAATACGAGCAACTACCCAATCTTTGCTATTGGTGTGGTTGCTTGGATCATGATGATAAAGATTATGAGGTTTGGATTGATAGTGATGGCACTTTAGATTTAAAGAAGAAAAAAATATGATTCAAGTATTTGAGCTCAAGCAATTTATTCCTCCAGTAAGAATGCGATCCATGTTTCGGGTTTCTACAAAGATTTTAGGAAGAAAGCTACGGATATGATTGGCTCGACGGTGGTTAAGCCGGTCATGGTGGACCTGTTAGGATAAGTGCCCTTAAATCCTATTGTATGATGCTATGTATAATATTAAGTATGACATTATGTATGACTTAATATTGTGTTTAATAAAGTTGTTTTATTATTATCTGAAATAATGGTAACATGAATATTCGGACATTATCATATAGTCCATGAGATGCATAGTATGTGATTTATGTGAAAAGTCACAGAAAATATAAATCACAAGTTCTTTGTAAACTCAGAATTATAATTCGTAGTCGGTGATGAAATTGGGCATTTCATCTGCGAAGACTATAACATATCAATTACGATGATTTTTCTTGATCATGGAAGTGGAGACTTCTAATTGATATGTTGATATGTTTTAAGAGTTAAGACATATTGAACTGGACCGCTATGAGATTTATTATTCTCCTAATGACTATCAATTGAATAATAAATCTCATGACTTATATTTGCATGAACTCTTAATCCTGAGAGAATAATGGACCTGATCATGAGGTGTAGGTTGCTTTGATATATCAGGAGTGAGATCTAAAGTAACGGTCAAAATCTCAGTATGTTGGGCAGCCACATTTAGTGTTGATGGAACATATATTCTCAAGATGGAATTCATAGTCTCTTAACGGAGATACAAAATATTCCCTTGAGATAAGTTTAATGGGTTTGTTATTCAGAGAGTTAGGCCAAACCACTTTAGTAAGACTAAAGTATATATTTATGAAATTGAATTTCATAAATATATGGTGAATAACTTAAAAAGATTAAACCGGGTACTCAAGGATTAAGATGTAGTAATTTACAAAGTGGCAATCTACGTTTATAACTTTGTATTACTATGAATATTTTATGAAGGGGTTGCATGTACAATAAAGTCTTGGGATATAATTTATAGATAAGGCCTAGAGTGCAACTATATTTATATAGTGGTATTAAATATAGTTAATAGTAACTTTGGACTTGTCAAGAGTTGACAGAAAAACCCAATGCCCATTGGAGCTAGTGTCTTATTGGTCCCTTTTGGTCCCACTCCAAGCCACATTCTAGAGCCCAATTGGAAAGGCCCAAAATGCTAGCCCAATTAGATAATCAGTTATAAGGAGAGAAACATACAGAATTTTAAAAAGAGAACATTTTACATGAAATGGTGTATGTGAGTGTTGGACACTCTTGAATTCTCTCTTGAACATTTCATATAACTGATTGAGAGACCACACATCTTGGGCGTTAGTGGAATTGGAGTGAAGATTAGAAGTATTCCCAAGTGCTTACAATCTTTGTTTTGAAATTCACCACACCAAGATACACTCTCTTATTCTTGTATTCTGAAATTTACATAGTGCATGTTATCAATTGCGAATGAAGTAGATCCGTTATTTTTCCACTGCGCACATGCATTTTTCCCTCAGGACCATACCCTAGCATGACATTCGACGAGACGTTTTCCTAAAGGTAAGGAAGGTGAGTATATCCCGGTAACAATTAATGCTAATTTATCTTCAAATCCCACTAAATCTGCGTTGCCAGCTGATATTGACACTATATCTTGGGGTAAAAAAAATCAATCTGGAGGATTTTTAGGAGAGAATTAATGAGATTGATCAAGAAATCAGGAAGTTTGATATATCATCAAAAACTGTCAGCGTTACTCAGGATTCTACTACATCTACTGCTACAGGTGACGTAAATCCTAGTAAATCAACTGCTGGCAATCCTAGGCCCTCAAAAACAGGCCCATTTCAGGATGTTACAAATGTAAAGCCGAGCCAACAAAGGGAGAAGCCCGCTAAATGGCTTAGGATAGATCGCCCATTTACCATAGGAGCAAAGACCCAATTGGTGCTGCACTAGGTAAACGTAACAACTCTCCCCCTATTGATGAGACTCTTGTTTTTAAACGATGTTATGCAGAGACTCAGACTAACTCAGAGAATTATGACCCAACGATGTTGGCTGGTGTCCAACCCTGCTGAGAATCATGAGTTGGTTATTTTGGAATGTGCGTGGGCTTGAGAACCAAAGTACAATTCAAGAGCTTGCAAAGTTGGTGCGGGCACAAGATCTCTCTGTCATGTTCTTAGCCGAAACATGGGCAGACGAAGTTAGGCTAAAGCAACTGTGTGATGATTTACGTTTTGATGAGAAATGGGCAGTAAATAGAATTACTAAAGTAAGGGGTTTAGCTCTGCTTTGGAAAAATTATGTGGAGATAGATGTGGACTCTTCTTCTCCTAATTATATTGATGCAATTATAAATAGGGGCAAGGAGGATTCATGGCGGTTTACAGGTATTTATGGTATCTCAGAGGCAAGTAGGAAGCATGAGACATGGGAATTGATAAGGCAAATGAATGGCAAGTTTGACATCCCATGGGTTTATGCCAGGGATTTTAATGAAATCTTACGGGACCATGAGAAGCATGGGGCGTGCCTAGGGGTGAACCGGAGATGAAAGCTTTTAGAGACATTGTGGATGAGTGTCGATTTGTGGATTTGGGATACGCAGACCATAAATTTACTTGAAGAGGAAAGCGAGGTGGGGGAATGGTATTGGAAAGGCTGGACCGAGCCTTGGCAACCAATTCTTGGATTTCTCTTAATCCAGCAACTCAAGTGCAGAACCTTCGTGTGAACTCCTCGAATCACAATCCAAACATCATCAAGCCCAAAGGTATTATAGCTTGTAGAAATAAACCTTTCCAATTCGAACAAATGTGGATGAAAGACCAAGGTCGTGGAGAAACTGTAATGGCAGCATGGGCAAGTTCTTTGCAAGCGATTTCTATGCCTTTAGTTTCTAAAAAAATTAGGCAATGTGGAGAAAAATTGTCTGAGTGGAGTCAATTATTGTAGATACCACATTTTGTACCCGTTAATAAATTTTGGTGCCCGGCCCCAATGATGAGCTTTACATATGTCAACCAAGGGTAATTAAAGAGTTCACAATAGTTTGGAAGTAATCACAACTCAAAAGTGCTCAAATCGCTTTGAAATCGATACTGAAAAATGACTTTTACTCACTATTTTGACCATAACTTTTTATCCAGAAAAAATTTTTGAGTGAAGTTTATTGCATTGGAAAGCAGACATCTTGGGCTTTAATTTGAACATCAATTTTGCCTAATTTGGATCTATATTGAGTGAGTTATGGTCATTAGAATTTAGGCCATCAAAGTTGGCAGATTAGGGTTTTTGGGAGCATGCATATGCATGGTCAAGACCTACGTACACATGTCGATTTTCTAGGTTCTCGAACTTCATTTTTAAGGGCTTAAAACATCACTCTTTGATGTGGGCTAGCCCTTAGACCCTTGGAGATGTCCAAAGACCATTAAAAAGTCTCGAAAACTCTAATTTTAATTTATGAATACTCATCTTATGTCTCCAATCAAAACCCTAGCTAGAGAAAGTTATTTTTTTGCCTCCATTTTCTCTAAAACCCTAATTCTCTTTTCTAAAACACCGACACGGCACCTTTGCATATTTTTTACAAATTAAAAACCTCTCTTTAGTTAGTTCTAAGGCAGAAAGTTTATTCTCCAAATTGTTTTCAAAACCCTTTTCAATTAAAGTTTGTTCTTGAGTTGTGATTATCTAAAAGAAGGGAGGGTTATCACAGATAATATCTGGATGGCCTTCGAAACTCTACATTATATGAAACACCAACAGTTTGGGAAATCAGGTTTTATGGCCCTTAAACTTGATATGAGTAAGGCATATGATAGAGTAAAATGGTCTTTTATGGAGATTTTGTTGAAAAAAAATGGGGTTTCATGACAAATGGTTTGCATTGATGATGGAGTGTATGACTACTATCTCTTGCTCTATTCTTATAAATGGTGAACCTTCTGATATTATTCATCCCAGCTGAGATATTAGACAGGGTGACCCTTTTTCTCAATAACTTTTCCTCATTTGTACCGAGGGACTTCATGATTTGATCAACCAAGCTTCTACTTCAGGCCATATTAGAGGCATCTCCATTTGTAGAAGTGGCCCTAGACTAACCCATTTATTTTTTTGCAGATGATAGCCTATTGTTTTGCAAAGCTTCTATCCAAGAGTGTCATTACATTATTCAAGGTTTACTTAAAACCTATGAGGAACCTTCGGGGCAGCAACTAAATAGAGACAAAACAACAATTTTTTTTTTCAACAAAGCTACTCCTGTAGAGGTTCAAGAGGATATTATTCAAATATTGGGAGTTCCGAAGATCAAACAATATGAAAAATATTTGAACCTTCCTTCTTTTGTAGGTCGCAGGAAAAAAGCCAGCTTTATGTACATAAAGGAAAGAGTTTGGTCAAAACTCCGAGGATGGAGAGAGAAGCTTCTTTCTCAAGCGGATAGGGAGGTGCTTCTGAAAGCGACAATGCAAGCTATTCCAACTTATTCGATGAGCTATTTCAAGTTAACCCAAACACTTTGCCATGAACTAGATACTATGATAGGTAAATTTTGGTGGGGCCAAAGAGGTGAGAGGAAAATTCACTGGATTAAACGGAGTAAATTATGTCAGCCTAAGAATGAAGGGGGGATGGGTTTCAGGGACTTGCAGAAATTTAATGATGCAATGTTGGCGAAAAAATTTTGGCAGTTATTGAGTAATCAAGACTCTCTTTTTTATAGATTCTTCAAAGAAAAATTTTTCCCTCATGGGACGATTTTTGATGCTAAAGAGAATAGAGGGTTATTTGCATGGAAGAGTATGCTTAAAGGAAGAGACATCATCAGGAAAGGTTTGAGATGGAGGATTAGGGATGGATCATGTGTTTGAATTTTCCAAGACAACTGGCTACCAGAATCTCAGTCAGGAAGAGTACTCTCCCCTGTTGGGGATATTCCTCCTTCTGCTACGGTTTCTACCTTCATTGACCACAACCTGCGTGGTTGGAGAGCCAATGAAATTGATAGAAATTTTCTACCTTCTGAAGCGGCCATCATCAAAGCTATACCGTTGAGTTTTTCTGTGAATGCAGATTCTATTTATTGGCCGAAGACACCAGATGGAATTTATTCAGTTAAATCTGGATACAAACTTCTTTTGGAGGAGGACGACGAAGATGTAGCTAATGTGGCTACTGCAGAAGTGATGAAGGGTGTTTGGAGTAAAATTTAGAAGCTCAAGGTGCCAAGCCGTGTTAGAAATCTTCTCTGGCGTGTAGAGAATGATTCTCTACCAACTAAAACAAATCCGTTGAAGAGGAAACTTCTGGATGATGCTCTTTGTCCCCACTGCAAACTCAGCCTCAAGGATGGCCTTCATGCCCTATGGTCCCGCCTTGAGTTATTAGCTGTGTGGCAAGCTAATTTCGCAAACTTACAAGCTATTTCAGGCTGCACTGCCTTCCTGGACGTTATCCAACGTGCCCAACATGATCTGTCATGTTTTGATTTATCTGCTATGACTGGGAATTCACTTTACGACTAGGGTGGCGCCAACGACGGTAAGAAGAGAACACAACAACGGAGTACCAAAGGTTCGGGCAGACACGGACAAGAAACGGAGACACAACAACACTATCACTGGCCAGAAAAGAGTGGCTCTGATACCATAAAGGGGGAAGGGGACGCACAGCTGAAGGGAAGAGACGGAAGCACAGTAATAATATGGAGAAAGTAAATGTAATGAAAGTAAAAGTGTTAGAACAATAATAAGGCGGTAGAACCAGCCAAGCAGTATATATATCAAAATAATTGAAAACAATAGTTCAAAGTAAATGAAAGCAATTTAGAACCATCCGTTATGGCGGTAATCCGTCCAAGGTGGTGGTAGCAACAAGTAGAATAATGAACATAAACTGAAAATACTTGTTATTGAAAGTAGAACAAACACTTACAGTAGTAGTAGTGAATACAAGATCTCAACAGTTACAGGTTAACAATTACAAAGCTTGTTCTAGTCCTAGATACAAGGATTGTAGAGAAATAGTGGTAGTAGGAACAAAGAACTCTCTCTAGAGAAGTAGGAAGCTCTCAAGGAAGAATTCTGAAAATATAACTTTAACAACTTGTTTCACATAAGGGACATCCCCCCTTAAATAGGCAAAATACTTGAGTGAATAGTACAACAAATAGTAAACAGTAAAAGCATGAAGCGTCTCCTTTTCAGCAGGAAACACGGAGAATCTTCTTTTTAGCAGAAAACGTGGGGAATCTTCTTTTCAGCAGGAAACATAGGGGATTAACATCATTAGAGGTGGAAAACAATCTCCTTTTCAGCAGGAAACACGGAGAATCTTCTTTTCAGCAGAAAACATGGGGGATTAACATCATTAGAGGTGGAAAACAATAGTGGAGATTAACCAGAAAGTAAATATTGTAATAATCAACAATTTTGGCCATTATGCAGGCCAGACAAATAGGGGAATCAAACATCAATCTTTTGCTAAATCATCAGCATCTTCATCATCATGACCAAACCACTCCTGATTGTAGGGGCAGTAAGGGTTATGAGTAACAGATTCCTCAGAAGAGGCTTTGGAATTTCCTTGATTTGCAACATTTTCTTCCGCCCACTTAAGCAAAGCAAAAAGAGCATCAGGGTTCTTTCTTAATTCATCAATAGGAGAGCTCTTGTTTTTTGCCGGAAGCTTGGCATTCTTGGAGGAAGAGGAGGAGGGAGCATCAGTAAGGACAGGAGGTTGAATTGGTAAATGATCTTTGGCAATGGTGAGAGCAGTAGTAGATGAGGATTCTCTGGAAATAGTGGCAATAATTCTTTGAGAATGAGGGAATTTGCCCCACCATTTCACATACCAATGTCTTGAGAGAACATCACCTTCATATTCATATTGCCATTTCAAAATCCAAGGTATCTTATGGCGTTTAACAAAGTGAAGCAAGGCAGGGAACTTAGTACCATGAGTATCAACCTTATAAAATTTCTTGAAACATTCAAAAGCATTAAGTAATGGTTCAGGAAATATGTCATTAATAGGGCCAAATTGGGTCCACCAACGGTTGAACCAAAGAGGTAGATAGCCTGTGAAAGTTTTATCAAAGTTAACAAACCAGGAATGAGACATATTTTCATTCTGGTGAAGCATAAACCTTGACCAAGCAGTGATGTAATCATGGTAGGAATAGGGGATGGGAGAAGTAGGCATTGTTCTGGTAGAATTAGGGGAAGGGCCCCATTTTTCTTCGGAAATAATGTTGACCAAGTAAACACTGTGGTAAATAATTTTGGAGGAATCATCTTTGTCGGTTATGGTGTTAATAATAATAGATTTTTCATGACGTAAGAGATCAGAATAAAACTGTAGATCCTTCTCCCTATGCTCAGGAATCCAGTGAAATCGTGGAGGGAAATAGCTTTTAGCCAGCTTGAGAGGATCAGAAATTGAGACTCTGTTGGGTTCAATATAAAACAGGTTTTGGAAATATTGTTTTTTGATGTATTGAGGGGTATTGAAATTTCTGGGGAAAGCAGTTTTAATAGGTTGGTTAACAGGGGTTATAGCATAAGGATCAAAGGAAGAGGCAAGAACAGTGGAGTAAGGCCTAGGGATGGTTCCTAGATTGGTGAAACGATTAGTAATTTCAATAGGGGAAGCAGGTTCTTTTTTGATAATTTGTTTGGAGGTTTCAGCAGGATGTTTATCTTTGGATCCTCTACTTGCCATTGTGGTACTGCAGAAATTCACGGGTAAGAAAATCAGGGATGGAATTTTGGGATCCTTTAATATATTCAATATCAAAATCAAAAACACTCAAAATAGCTTGCCATCTAGCAAAAATATGTTTTGAAGCAATATTTTCAACATCTTTTTCAATAACATATTTAGCACTTTTACAATCAATACGTAACAAAAACTTTTGGTTTAACAAATCACTTTGAAATTTTGAAATACATAATACTATAGATAAAATCTCTTTTTTGATAGTACTGTAGTTTAACTGTGCATTGTTCCAAATACCAGAATGGAAACGAACAATTTGTTCTGGTGACCCAGGAGAAACTCTTTGTTTCAGAATACCCCCATAACCAATGTCAGAGGCATCAGTTTCAACAATTTTAAAAGTACCAATAGTGGGAATACCAAGACAAGGTAATGTCTTAACATGAGATTTGATTTGTTTAACTAGGGAAGTATGAACATCAGACCAAGGAGGAGGATTACTTTTTAATCGGTCAAACAAAGGTTTACATTGTTTTCTCATATCCTTGTAGAAATCTGCAACATAGTTTAATGACCCCAGGAATCTTTGGAGTTGAGTTTTATCAATGATAACATCAGGAAATTTATCAGCAAATTGGATGGCTCTATCTATAGGACGAATCTGTCCTTCAGAGATATCATAGCCAAGGAAACGAACTTTGGTTTGAAACAATTTGATTTTCTTAGCAGAGACAACAAGACCATTTCTTTTAATAGTATCTAGAAACGAATACAAATGTTTCCAGTGTTCATCAATAGAGCTAGAGTAAACAAGAACATCATCAATATAAACAATGGTGAAATGGCTGAAGGAATTAAAAATGTCATTCATGATATTTTGAAACTCACTCGGGGCATTCTTAAGACCAAAGGGCATAACATTCCACTCATAATGTCCAAAGGGAGTGGTAAAAGCAGTTTTGTACCTATCATTCTCACTAATCTGGATTTGCTAGAACCCAGATTTCATATCAAACTTGGAAAACACTACAGCTTCACTTAATCTATGGACTAGATCATTCTTGTTGGGGATAGGATACCTAATCCACTCTAAAACCTTATTCAAGGGTTTGTAGTTAATTACTAATCTAGGGGTTCCTCTTTCAATCTCAGCATTTTTCTGGACATAAAAGGCAGAACATGACCAAGGGGACTTGCTATTCCTAATTAATTTTTTCTGCAGCAAATCATGGATTTCTTTTTTGCAAAATTCAACAGTTTCAGCATTCATTTGAATAGGACGAGCTTTAGTTGGAATATTTTTCTCATCAAAATCTTTAACATACGGCAAGTCAACAATATGTTTTTTTCTATGCCAGAAAGCATTGGGAACATCAGAGCAAACATCATCAATCAGCATTTTTTGAAAATTATCAATTTTGGATTGCAACAGTTTATCAGAAATTTGTTTAGCAATTTTCTTGTACCTAACTTCTTGCTGAAGGAAGTTTAGATGTTTAATTTTAGCATGAATCATGTTTGAAGCAGCATCAGCATTAATTTCAAATTTTGAAGCAAATTTGAATTTTACTTTTTGTCCAAAAGGATCAGTAGTAATTCCATCATGTTCAACAAGAAAGGGATACAAAGCATATATAAAAGGCAAACCAAGGATCACTTTATCAGTCATGTTTTTAACAAGAACAGAAGGAATCTTGAAACAAACATTATCATGGCATACATGAGCATTGTTCAATTCGTATTTAATATTCATTTGAGAACCATTAGCAGAAACCAATCTTTCAGTAGACTTTTCAAAATATTTTGAAGGAATCATTCCTTCTTGGATACAGTTCATATCCGCACCAGAATCAATCATGGCAATAACAGTGAAATGATAATCAGGAGAAACAACAATTTTAACTTTTGTAAACCATTTTGGAGGAAATATTTTATTAACAAGAGTAAGTTGGGAATTAGTTAAAACATCAGCAATACCTGTATCAGAAAGAAGGGCCTGTTGACAGGATTCATCTCCATCTTTGTGCTCATCTTGTTTATTGTTATCACTGTTTATTTTTATTTTTAAATCAAGTTTTAATTTGCTTATTTCTTGTTTAACAATATTAATTTCGTGTTGTAAATCGTTAACAGTTAAATCTTTGAACTTCTTTTTATTAAATTTTTTCAAAGTTTCTTCAAAGCTTATAGTTGATTTTAGTTTTTTATCTTCTTCACTTTTAATGAGGGTTTTAGTAGATTTATCAGCATTGCAACAACCAATTTTAGGAGAATCAGAAGAATTAGGAGAAGAAAACTCATCTTCCAAGGAAGTAGACCAAATGTTTGATTCAAGGATTTTGAATAATTCTTCTTGCTTTTTATCATCAATGTTTAACATGTTAAACTTATTTTTTAATTTACCAGGTTGTTGTTTACAATCTTTACTAAAATGTCCAGGTTTTCCACAGTTAAAACATTTACCTTTTCCTGATTTTTGTTTAACATTTTTCTTTTGAGCATAAAAATCATTAGGTTTTACAAAGTTGGTTCTGTATCTTTTATACTTTTTATCTCTGTAATTTTTGTGACCTTTATTATGTTTTTTCCCTTTTTGCCTGGAAGGAGCAATAGGGGGTAAACCATATTGTTCACAGAAATTACCCATTTCATATTTAGCTTTTGCTTTGTTCTTTAATTGGTGTTTTAACAATTTTTCATCATTGCACATATTAATACCAAGTTTTTTAATAGTGCTTAGAATATCACCATAAGTCAAATTATCATAATCAATAGAATCATTTTTTCCAATTAACTCTTGTTTTACCTTATGAGCAAAAATAGGAGGCAGTCCGTCAATAAACTTTTCTTTCCAATAAGGCTTGAAACAGTCTTTCCGATGCATTACTCTGGAAAGAAAAACATCTTGGTACCATCTGTAATCAGACATAGTAGGACATTTTAAATTATTTAATAAGTCAGAAATACGGGATGAAATATTAGATGGAGTACCAACAAAATGTTTGATAATAGTATAAATCAAGGTATTAACACCATCAGGAATACCTCGACCAAAAATAGGCAAACCTTCATCATTCTTTTTAACAGCGTGTTTAATAGATTCTCTAGAATCTTCTGTGAGATATGAATCCCACCATCCACGAAGAGTACCAGAAAAACTAGAGGCAAGAAGGTCAACAATTTTAGGGTGATCAAGATTATGGTTGTTAACATAAGCAATTCCAACCATAGACATATGACCCATTTTATTAATGATTTCTTGTTCAGACAAACCATCAATATTCCATTCATAAATCTTATCAGCAGAAACAGAAAACTGAGTTTGAAAAGTTCTTTCCTCAAACTGCATATCAGGAGGAGTAGGTTTTGAATACCAATTTTTTGTAAGAAACATAGGTTTGGAATTTCCAACAAATCTTTTAATTTCTGGTAAGTCATCATCAAAAATCTTTTTGGCAGAAATAGAAGATACAGTATCAGAATCTGTACTTTCATCAGAAACAATTTCTTTTCCATTTTTTGAAATAGTGCAGGCTGTACTTCGGGAAGTACTTTCAGTTTTAACTTTTAAATCAAAAAGCATTTGTTCAACAATTTCAAGAGTTTTGAAATCTTTATCATGAATGGGTAAATTAATCAAAGGTTCTTCATCATTCTTGACAGAAGCATTAATCAAAGGTTCTTCATCATTCTTGACAGAAGCATGTTTTTCAGAAACAGATTTTTCAGCAGAAGTTTTGTCAATAGCAATTTTGAAAGAAGAGGCCTTCACTTCCTCTTTTGACACTTCATCTTTCTTAGTAGTTATCAAAATTGGCTCAAGAGGAGGATGGCTGGACCTAATAATAGTTTTATCAGTTTTAACAAAATTTGATTTTTTTATCACATTTAAATGTTGTTTTGAAACTTCATCTTTTGAGACATAATGGTTTTCAAGAAAATCAAAAAACAAAATATGTTTTTTCTTTTGATTCATCTTTTCTAACCATTTTCTCTTAACACGGTCTTTTTCAGACTGAGCAAATTTATTTTGAAAAATTTTTCTTTTAGGTCTATTTTTTGAAAGCATAAACTCATTGTACAAAGAGTACCAATCAATTTCAAAATCATCATTTAAAGCAGTCAAAACTCTTAACTGATTTTGGCAAACAGAATCATCAATATTAGGAAAATTAGAAGGACAAACAGATGGACAAGCAATATTCAACAAACAACATTTTTCATGAGTTTTTGAAATAGAAGATATTTGTTCAACAGTTCTAACTTTGTGAGCAAAATGAAAAGCATTTCTAACAAAACTAGTGCCATGAACAGTTTTATTCCATTTCCGAAAATCAAGGATCTCATGTTCTTCAGCAGTGTGATCTTCTTCATTTACCATATCAAGAGGACAACTAGTCCTGGAGCTGACAGAGGAGCTGGATCTCCACAACTTATCCATACTATCCTAGATTCAACACTCAATTATCATGTTTTTCTCACAACCGTTGCATTTCGTAACACATACCCTAACCAACCCTATACCTCTCATGCCCTACATGCCCTCTTGGCTCAAACGGGCCTTACAGTTCGGTTCTGGGAATTCACTTTACGACTAGGGTGGCGCCAACGACGGTAAGAAGAGAACACAACAACGGAGTACCAAAGGTTCGGGCAGAATATATATATATATATTTATATATATACATAGATAGAAACGGCTTGATAGATTGAGAAGGTATCGAGCATCTATCAAGAACAAAATCTCGATAGATCAAGAGGAGGTGTTGACGGCAAAAAGATCTCGATAGATCGAGGAGGTATCGAGTATCTATCGAGTAGACAGAGACTCCAAAGAATTGGCTTGATGGATCGGGCTATCTATCGAGAGGTATCGAGAACAAACCCAAAAATCTCGATAGAAGAGGCATGTATTGAGGAGCTATTAAGGAGGTATCAAGCTACTATCGAAAGGCCTGAAGGGGAGTTTTCAAGGAGGAGAAGCAGCACAAGATGAATGCAATCAAGATAGACACCAAAACAAGCAATCAAAGAGCATGTTAAGCATAAAAAACACATCCTCAACTCTAGATGCAAAGCATTCCTAGATCAAAAACACACTAAACAAGTCTAACCAATTTTATTGCAAAAACATGTTTAGACAATTTAGAGAACATATACTACCACATGTTTCCCTTGTGATGGACAAATCACATTGTACCTATACAATGTATCAAGAGTAGCAAAGAGTATGCATGTTGTGTGTAAAACTTTTGCAAGAGAGCATAAGACAATAATTATATGAAAGCTAATGATATAGGAGGATCAAATACTTTCACACACAATCATAACTGTTTGATGGGGACTATCACCTTCAATTTACATCATATAACTCCCACATCTCCTAGAAACACGCTTGCAACCATATTAAAAGCATTTTGATTCTTTTTGCTTTTCATGTTCTTTGCATATTTTTCTTTTAAGCATACCATACATGGGCATATAGGAGAGAGAAAAGAAAATACCTAATTATGTAAGCTGAACATCCTGATTTTGTTGTGCAAGTGCTACACCTTACCGAGCACAACTTTTATGAATTGCACAAAGATGTTTTATGATTGACGAGTTTTAGTGGTGAGATTGTTATTTATGCCTTTCTTTTAGGATTTTCTAGTCCTTCCTGTCAAAAAGAGTGATTTAAGATATGAAAGATAAGAGATCAACCAAATCATACAAATCACATAAAAAAGCGACAAAGCTCACATTGTTTTGTTGTGCATGAAGATGCTCATCTAAGCTACAAGTGATACAAAGTTGGGAAACTTTGTTTCAAATGCCATCTAAGGTACACAAGTACCAATATACACAAATACGCACTATTTTTGTATTTTTCTAATTTTTCCCCTTTTTTTCTTATTAAAATACAAAAAAAAAAAAAAAAAAAAAAAACAAGAAGAAAAAAACAAAAATAAAGCAAGTATATAAAAAGAAAGTATAAAAAATAGACTGACTCAAAATAGAAAGCATAAAAGCAACAAACACACAAGCAACAGGGGAGAGAAGTGATAGAATCACTTGGAGTCCTTTTCTTTCCAAATGGGAGACATGGATGGGGATCCTTTCTTTTGCATGAACCTTTGTTTAGATGGATAAGAGGGAGAATTGAATCCATTAAAGTTTGAAAGAAGCATGACAGCCTTAAGAAGTTCTTCAAGAGGAGCCAAGGAGAGTTAGAGTTGATTTTGGCTCCCAAAAAATGACACACTATTGCTTTGTTAAGTGACTAGCCACTTATAGCAATTTAGACGAGTGTGTCCAGATGCTCCACAGTGATGACAAAAGTGGGGCTTCTTTGGTAAAGACTTCTTATTGGTGGAGCGATGATTATTCTACTTAGTCTCTTTCTTACCAACCTTAGGGGGTGCTCCTAAAATGGATTTTCCTTTATCACTTTTATCTTCATTTACATTTTCAATTTTAGGGTCAGTTACCTCAGAGTTATCATTATTAGTAGGAGGAACAAAAATAACTCTATTTAAAGCATTAGAAGAGGTACTGCAAGAGGTGAGAGAGTGATTATACCCGAGACCTGTTTTGTCAGATGCAGACTTCTGGAAGTTTAGCATTTCATCTAGCTTGGCACTTGAAGTCCTTTCCAGTTGTGTTCTAACCTGAAACAGTTTAGCATCCAGTTTCTTGGTCTTTTCAACAAGAATATTGTTCGCAAATCTCAGTGCTCTAATGGTCTGATTAGCTTCATCAACCTTGGTGGAAAGTTCCCCTCGTTCCAACAACACTTCACTGAGCTTTCTCGTAGCCAACCTGTAGAGCTTCTCATGCTTCTTAGAGACCTTGTACAACTTAGTGTAGGCAACGTGGATGTCATCCTATTCATCCATCTTCTCAAACTTTGATTCTATCAGCTCTTCTTCTTCATCAATTAGGTCTACTACTTCCTCAGGAGACTCAACAGTAGCTGTAAAAGCACTCAATATCCCATCTTGGTCACTTTCATCAGAGTTTGCTTTTGGTTCCATATCACTCAAGGTGGCAGCTAGGGGTTTGCTTTTGCCAATGGATTTGAGATATGTGGGACACTCTTGCTTCATGTGTCCAAATTCTTGACACCCATAGCACTTTGGTCCAGCAGGAACATTGTTGCCTTGACTAGCATCCTTGAATTCTCTTTTGCTTTTGTCTTGGGACTTGAATTGAGAGAATGCAGACTGTTTATGAACCTTATCACCTGCTTTGACATTTGTATTTTTGATAAACTTCTTAAATTGTCTAGTGATATAAGATTTTAACTTGGTATCCTCATCTTCAAACGACCCATCATTATAATCATTCTTAATCTTCAAGGCCATGTTCTTGCCTTTGCTACCCTTGCCAACCCTTGCTAACCCTAGTTCATAGGTTTGCAAGTTTCCAGTCAGCTCTGTCAAAGGAATAGAGTCAAGATCCTTTGATTTTTTGATGGCAGTGATCTTGGCATGGAATCTCTCTAGAAGAGATCTAAGGATCTTCCTGACAATCTTGGGCTCTGGAATCTGTTCTCCAAGATTGAAGGCTGAATTTACTATGTCCTTAAGCTTGGCATAGAATTCATCAAATGACTCATCCTCATCCATCCTTATTTCCTCAAAACTGGTGGTGAGCCTTTGGAGCTTGGAGATTTTAACAGCTTTTGTGCTCTCGTAAGTATTTTGAAGAATAGTCCATGCTTCCTTCGCATTGTCAATGGAAGAGATCTTCTTGAATTCTTCATTGGTCATAACACTAAATAGAGCATTCAGTGCTCTACTGTTAAAATTTGCAGCTTTGATCTTAGTGTCATCTCATGTTGCTGGTGGCTCTTCAGGTTTTTTCCAACCTACTTCAACTACAAGCCATACTTTCGCATCTAAAGACTGTAAAAAGGTTCTCATGCATACTTTTCAGTATGCATAGTTAGTACCATCAAATAAAGAAAGAATAATCAGGGATTGCCCACGATCCATAACAGCAGGGGTCAATGGATCACACAGCAAAAATTAAAACCTAATCAGAGTATGCCTGCTTTGAAACAACTTGTTGGGTTAAGATAGCTTGACCCCAGTTAATTAATTCAATTACCCAAGTTGATTAATTAGGTTCAATTGCATGCAAATCGTGAAGGCACCAATAAATCACCAAAAATACTAAATGCAGCAGAAAATAAATTTGACACGGTGATTTGTTGACAAATGGGGAAAACCTCACAAAGCAAAAACCCCCACCGGGATATTTTAAGGTCACCATTTCCAAGAATCCACTAATTTACAATCAAGCGGTTACAAGTATAAGGAATCTTACCAACTACCCTGGCTTATCCCGAAATACCAACCTATAGTTGAACCTTCGCTCCAATACCCAATTGGACTTGATCTTGTAGTAGCCTTCTTTCCCTTGATGCACAAACCTCCTATTTGTGACTAACCTTTGCACGGATCCCAGTAAGTGACTAACTCCAGCAACTTGAATAGAATTTGTTGGCTGCAAAATTCTTCACTTCATCAACAATGAAGATCTAGAAACTCAAAAGCTAGAAAGCAAAACAAACAAGTAATGCATAAACATAAAGGGAGAGAGAGAAAAAGTGACTGAATCACTTTGAGCTTTTTTCCTTCCACACCTTAGAAGAACCTTTCCTTTGCGCGAACCTTTGATCCTGAGGAGAAATGGAAGAATTGAAACCGTTCAAGTTCGAAAGGAACATGAGGGCCTTAAGAAGATCTCCAAGAGGAGCAAGAGAGGATGGAAACTGATTATGATTTCCAAATGAGACCATACTATTGCTTTGTTGAGTGACTAACCACTTATAGCAATTTGGACATGTATGCCCCAAAGCTCCGCTGTGATGACAGAAATACGGCTTCTATTGTTGAGACTTTTTCTTGTTTGCCTTCTTAGTCCTAAGGTTTCTAGTCTTTTTTCTTTTCAACCTTAGGGGGTGCTCCTAGAATAAATTTGCCCTTGTCTAAGTTCTCACTAGCTATTTCAATTTTAGATTCATTGTTCTTAGAATTAACATTATCAGCAGGTGAGACAAACACAGTTGTACTAGAGAGTAGGCAATATTAGGAGAAGAGAAATCATACCCCAAACCGGTTTTGTCAGAAGCAGCTGTCTGAAAGCTTAGCATCTCATCGAGCTTTACACTAGAAGTCCTCTCCAATTGAGCTCTTACTTGAAACAGCTCAGCTTCAAGCTTCTTGGTCCTTTCAGCCAAGAAATTGTTCTCGAACCACAAAGCTCCAATGGTTTGATTGGCTTCATCAACCTTGGTAGAGAGCTCCTCTAGATCTAGTTCCACATCACTCGGCTTCTTGGTGGCCAGCCTATATAGTTTCTCATGCTTCTCAAAGACCTTGTACAATTTTGCATAGGCTGTATGGATGTCATCTTGTTTATCCATTTTCTCAAACTTAGATTCCCCCAAGTCCTCTTCATCATCTACTGTTTCTATAACCCCTTCAGTAGGATCAACTGTAGCAGTGAAAGCAATTAAAATTCCATCGTCATCATTGTCATCTGACTTAGTTTCAAGCTCGGTATCACTCAAGGTAGTAGCAAGAGCCTTGCTTTTCCCAATAGACTTGGGATATGTTGGACATTATTGTTTCATGTGTCCAAAACCTTGACATCCAAAGCATTTGGTTCGGAGGGAACAGTATACAGACCACCATCCTTAGCATCCTTCTTCCCTTTGTCTTGACTTTTGAATTGAGAAGACCTGGATTGCTTACGGTCCTTGTCAAAACCTTTCACATTGGCATTCTTCATGAACTTCTTAAACTGCCTAGTGATGTAGGACTTCATCTTGGAATCTTCATCACCTGAAGACTCATCAGTCTCATTACTTTTGGCCTTCAGTGCCATACTCTTACTTTTGGTTCCTTTCCCAAGTCTAGTCAAACCCAATTCATAGGTTTGCAAGTTGCCAATCAGCTCCATTAAAGGAATGAAGTCAATGTCCTTCAATTCTTCAATCGCTGTTATCTTGGCATGAAATCTCTCAGGCAAAGACCTTAGCACCTTTCTACAACCTTAGGTTCGGGAATAGTTTCCCCAAGATTAAAGGCTGAGTTGACTATGTCCTTGAGTTTGGCATAGAACTAATCAAATGACTCATCCTCCTCCATCTTTATCTTTTTAAAACTACTAGTGAGCCTTTGGAGTTTTGAATCCTTGACAGCCTTAGTCCATTCGTAGGTTGTCTAGAGGATAGTCCATGCTTCCTTTGCAGTTTCAGTTGAGGATATTTTCTTGAATTCCTCATTCGTGACCGCACTAAAAATGGCGTTCAATGCTCTGCTGTTGAAGTTTGCCGCTTTGATCTTTGCATCACCCCAATCAACCGGCGCTTCCTTTGGCTTAGTCCAGCAAATCTCCACAGCTTGCCACACCATCTCATCTAAAGGTCACCACTCCCAAGAATCCACTATTATCAATCACAAGCGGTTACAAGTACAAAGAATCCCAGTACCCAATACCAACCTACAGTTGAACCCTTATCCCAATACCCAATTGGACTTGTATTGTAGCGGTAATCTCTCCGTTCAATGCACGAATCCCAGTACGTGACTAACCAATGATGCACGGATCCCAGTATGTGACTGATTCACCAACTTGAGGAAGATTGTTGGCTGCAAAGTTCTTCAGTTCATCAACAATGAAGATCAGGAAGCTCCTTGGTCACAAAACCCTTGGTGTAAAGACGCAGTAGCTTCTACAAAGAGAATGATGAATTAAAGCAATTTCTGCCTCTAGTCACAATATGCATGTATTATCACTTTGCATCACCTTGCATCCCTTGTGACGGCTCTTAAAATAATCCTTATAAATGTTTAGGGTTGTGAGAAAATAAACCCTACACAAATACTCAAGGATATGCGTGTAATCAGATCTGGAAAATCTGATTTCGTAATTCTCGTTAGATACAGCTTGTGTCAAGCTTCTGTTAAGTTTTAGCAGTAATTCTCAATAGAAATGATTCTGTCGAGACTTCTGTCGAGCTTTAATAAGCAGCACATTCTTCACTTGTTTCTTGGTCAGATTTGCATGGCTTCAATACTTAACTTGAACACTTGTTTCTTAAAGTACTAAACCCATCCTAGTTCTACCCAATTGCAAGTGAAGTGCATTTTGCCAAAGGATTAGCCAATTACATAAATATGTTCCTAACATCCACAAATGTGTACTGTTTTTAAACTTTGAATTTGAAAAAAAAAAAAAAAAAGGTGGCCGACTAGTGTTTTTTGGTTGAACGTGGGGTTTAAAAAAAAAAAAAAGATAGCTTAATCTGAAATTTTTAAACGTGTAGTTTTTCTTTTTTGATAAACTTTTAAATAAGGATAGGGGTCACACCAACTCCCCACGTTAATCTTTTAAATTTCCCTAAAATTTAGCTTTTAATTTTCTTTCAAAATCAGATATCCTAAAAATTAGGTTTTCTTTTATATTTCTTTTTCACATTTTTTTTTTTTTAATTCTGTACAGGTGAGGGTTTTTTTTTTTTTTTTTTTGGTTATATTCTTTTCCGTGTTCTTTTTCATTCTGTACAGATGATTTTTGTTTTGAATAGAATTATTGATGTAGGTTATTGTGGGATAAGGATAAGGTATTTTTAAACTTTGAATTTGAAAACAAAAAGGGTGGCAGGTAGTGTTTTTTGGATAGAATGTGGGATTTAAAAAAAAAAATAGTTTAATCTGAAATTTTAGAACGTGTAGTTTTTCTTTTTTGATAAACTTTTAAATAAGGATAGGGGTCACACCAATTCCCTATGTTAATCTTTTAAATTTCCCTAAAATTTAGCTTTTTATTTTCTTTGAAAATCAAATTTCCTAAAAATTAGGTTTTATTTTATATTTCTTTTTCACGGTTTTTTTTTTTTTAAATTCTGTACAGATGAGGGTTTTTTTTGTTTTGTTATATTCTTTTCTGCGTTCTTTTTCATTCTATATGGATGATTTTTGTTTTGGATAGAATTATTGATGTAGGTTACTGTGGGATAAGGATGAGGTATTTTTAAACTTTGAATTTGAAAAAAAAAAGGGGTGGCTGGGTAGTGTTTTTTGGATAGAACGTGGGATTTTTAAAAAACAAAAGTTTAATCTGAAATTCTTGAATGTGTAGTTTTTCTTTTCTGATAAACTTTTAAATAAGGATAGGAGTCACACCAATTCCCCACGTTAATCTTTTAAATTTCCCTAAAATTTAGCTTTTTATTTTCATTCAAAATCAAATATCCTAAAAATTAGGTTTTATTTTATATTTCTTTTTCATGTTATGTACAAATGAGGTTTTTTTTTTTTTTTAATATTCTTTTCCGCATTCTTTTTCATTCTGTACGGATGCTTTTTGTTTTGGATAGAATTATTGATGTAGGTTACAATAAGGATAAGGTATTTTTAAACTTTTAATTTGAAAAAAAAAAAGAAAAAAAGGTGGCCAGGTAGGGTTTTTTTTTTGTATAGAACGTGGGATAGTTTTTTGTTTTATGGTTTTTTTTTTTTTTTTTTTTTCAAAATAGGAGTAGCTTTTTTTGGATAAAACGTATGACTTGATAATTTTCATAAAAAATAGAACAACAACAATACCACTAAAAAGAAAAGAAAAAAAAAAAAAAAAAAAAAAAAAAAAAAACGTGGATGCACATCTAGAGCCTTTCCTTCACAAATAAAAAATAAATAAAAAATAACTAAAACAACAAAAATTTGAGTCTTTTACCATAAAAGAAAAAAAAATTGTAGTTGCTAAATTCTAAATATAAGCTCTTTTTAAATTTTTGTTTTGGATGTGTAGTTCATGGCTAAATTTTAGGATTAAATACAACTTGATAACTATCATAAATAAAACAACAACAACAAAAACACCACTAAAAAGAAAAGAAAAAACGTGGATGCACATCTGGAGCCTTTCCTTAACCAAAAAAAAAAAAAAAAAAACTAAAACTAAAACAAAATTGAGTCTTTTATCGTAAAAGAAAAAAATGTTAGTTGCTAAATTTTAAATATAAGCTCTTTTTACTTTTGTTATGGATGTGTAGTAAGTAGCTAAATGTTAGTATTAGCTCCAGTGGGTAAGCAAATTCACTGGCTAACTAGAACTTGAACATGGCCTTACAAAATGGCATGATTTTGTTTTAAAGTGTGTCAAATGAGTACAACAAATTTAATCTAATTTAACTAGAAATGAGTTTGGAAATAAAATAAACATTTTCTAAATTATATTTTGGTCACATTGATCTAACAATTCATAATCTTAACAAGTGTACCTTATTTCTCCTATTTTACTAAAAATTTATTACAATTGCACATTTTATTACAATTCTTTCATGTGATTAATTTGTTCAAAATTAGTTCAATTTTTTAAGGTTTTAATACACGCTATCTATGACAAGGAAAGATTTATTGCTTATTGTGTATGTATGTGCAACGACCACTATAAATTTAATTTAATTTTATGTAGAAATGAGTTCACAAAATACAGCAATGGTGAATACCGATGACATAGAACATCACCGAGAACGATGGAGATATTATGCTCGCCTGAGAAGCCAATGAGAAGACAATGAAAGCAGAAATATTCGATTGGCAAGACATCGTGCCAATTACTCAAGACAAAGACAATAAACTTTAGGCGGTGATCACATTTTAGTGGGAAGCCCAGCAATTTTTTTATTTATTTATTTTTTTTTTTTTGAGAAACAAAAGCCCAGTAAATTTAAATGAAGAAGATGTTGTGCATTCTAATTCAACATCAACAAACCCATCACTAATACCACCTAATCACGAGGCTAGACGAAGTCATCGGCTTACACATATCCGTAACTTGGCACACAATATGCCAGTTAACATAGGGTTATGCAAGAAGTTAGTGGTGAGATTATAGTTTTGTATCTTTAAACATTCTTCATTGCTTGGAATCTTATTATTTTGAAAAAATATATAGTTTTTGGCATGTTAGTTGTATATCAATATAGAGAAAGATACTAACTTAATGTTTATAATATTAAATTTAGGTCTCTCTCTAACCTATCCAACTATAATGGCAAATGACTTTGAGGCCGGACCAAGTCATATAAATTTTAATGTTAATAATGGCAAGTTTTATACTAGCCTTTGAGCACACGCACTCTTCAATTTTTTGGGTAAGGGTTAATTTGGAGCATTTATTATAATTTGGGATTACTACATTTTTCATTCACAAAAAAAAAAAAAAAAAAAAAAACCTAGGGTTGTGATGAAAAATTATTTCACCACACATAATACTCATCACACCCCTAGATTTTTTTCTTATGATTGAAAAATGTAGTAATCTCAAATTATAATAAATGCTCTAAATTAACCATTACCCAAAAAAGTAAAAGAGCCTCTAAGCACGTGCTTGAGCGCTTGCTCAGAGGCTAGTCATTTGTATAATTCTATGTGAGATTCAATTTATAGTTGTTTTGATAATTATTAATTCACTAATCCATCAAAAATGTTATGTACCTTTTCTTGGTTTTAAAGGTAGTTGCTAAATTTTAAATTTAAGTTCTTTTTAACTTTTATGGATGTGTAGTAAGTGGCTAACTTAACTTTAAAGAATAAAAAACTAACTTTTAGGACTAAACCAAAATTGATAACTGCCATAATTTAAAAAAATAAAAATAAAAGAAAAAAATGTGAATCCTGGAGCCTAACAAAAAAAAAAAAATAATAATAATAATAATAAAACAAAAAAAAGCAAGCCTTTTATTGTTAAAAAAAAAATGGTAGTTGCTAAATTTTAAATTTAAATAAAATTAAAAAAAAACACCAAAAAAGATAAATAAAAAATAAAAAATAAAAACTTGGATCCTGAAGCCTTACCTTTAACAGAAAAAAAAAAATTAACAAAAAAAAAAAATGTGAGCTTTTACCGTTAAAAAAGAAAGGAAAAAAAACGAAGAGAGGTAGTTGCTAAATTTAAAATTTAAGTTCTTTTTAACTTTTGTTATGGACATGTAGTAAGTGGCTAACTTTAAAGATTAAAAAAATAAATTTTAGGATTAAACAAAAATTGATAACGGACCATAATTTAAAAAAAAAAAAAAAAACAACAACAACAGCAAAAACAAAAAATTAAAAGAAAAAAAATGTGAATCCTGGAGCCAAACATAAAAAGATAATAATAATAATAAAACAAAAAAAAAAGTGAGTCTTTTACTGTAAAAAAAAAAAAGTATAGTTGCTAAATTTTAAATTTAAACTTTTTTTAACTTTGTTATGGATGTGTAGTAAGTGGCTAAATTTAAGGATTAAAAAACTACATTTTAGGATTAAACAAAATTGATTATTGCCATAAATAAAAAAATAAAAAAACAACTTGGATCCTGGAGCCTTTCCTTTAACAGAAAAAAAAAAAAAAAAGTGAGCTTTTACCGTTAAAAAGAAAAAGAAAAAGAGAGGTAGTTGCTAAATTTAAAATTTAAGCTGTTTTTAACTTTTGTTATGGATGTGTAGTAAGCGGCTAAATTTTAAGGAGAGGTGCTATGTCCACAATTTTTTTATAATATTTTCACAACAAATAATAAGTGGTTAGTTGTTACTGGTAAAGTTTTGAAACCCGAACCGGACCGTACGGTCCGACCGGAAAAATCTCGAACCGCTCATTTTTGCGGTTCTTTTAGCCTCAAGAACCGCTCTATAGGAAAAAAGCAGGGACCTGCGCGAACCGCGGTCGGACCTCACGGTTCCCTACTTCCTTTGAATCTGAACCTTGAAAAAAAAAAAAAACAAAACAAAAGAAAAAGAAACACAACTGTTGGGAGTCTAGAAAGCACGGGTGAGGCTCTAGGGCCGCCACACTCGCATCGGACTCGCAGCGACACGGCGACGCTCCTCCGACGCGCCGACTCGCCTTTTTTTTTTTTTTTTTTTTTTCGATCCTCAAAGCCACTGTCTCTCCTTTAGCTTTATCCTTGTCTTTGAAAGTTTTTGGAAAAGAGATTAGCTCAAGCGTTTCTTGAAGAGAATTCTGCAGCAATAGCAGAGGCACTCTTTGGAGCTGACTATAACGAGAGAGCTACTATCAGGAAGAAGAGAGAGTCTAGACTGTATAGAGAACTTAAAAAGCTAAAAAGAAGAAGGGAACTTGAAAGAAAATTTTGAATACCCGGCTGAGATGGAATTTGGGATATGGGAATATTGGGATTTGGTAGAGATAGGACAAAACGGAAGAAGGGAACGGCTGAGATGGGAATTGGGATTTGGTAGAAATAGGACAAAAAGGAAGAAGGGAACGGTTGAGATGGGATTTGGGAATTGGGATTTGGTAGAAATAGGACACAAAGGAAGAAGGGAACGGCTGAGATGGGATTTGGGGATTGGGATGTGGGATGTAGGAATATTGGGATTTGACAGAGATTGGACAAAAAGGAAAAAGGAAGATAAGGGAATATGTAAGAAAGAGAAGATAGAGAAATAAAAGAATCAGTAGAGAAATATTGGGATTTTTCTATTTTTTAATTTTTTTAATTAATTTAATGTTTTTATATATATTTAAAATAATTATTAAATTAATTATGACGTCATTACGGTTTAATTTCGGTTCAATTTCGGTTCGATTTTAAAAATCTTGAACCTCTCTTTTTACAGTTCAATGAACGGTCCGGGTCTGAAAACCTTAGTTACTAGTTTAAATTTGAACCTAACACTAAGATTACTTTTTTGCCCCAACAATAACAACCAGTAACAACTTGCCACTTACGATTTGTTGTGAAAATGTTGTAAAAATATTGTGGACATATCATTTCTCAAATTTAAGATTAGAAAACTACATTTTAGGATTAAACAAAAATTGATTACTGCCATAAATAAAATTTAAAAAAAAAAAAAAAAAAAAAAAAAAACAACAATAACAACACCAAAAAATAAAGATAATCACCAAGTCATTACACCCAGTTCATGCGTTCCATTAGGGGTAATTTTATAAAAAAACGTAGGAAATAAATTTATTTGATGATAAAGATAATCACCAAGTCATTACACCCTCTCCGGGCATTAAAAACGCATGAACTGAGTTTTTGCTCTCAACGTCTACAGTATTTCTTCTTTTGAGTTCCATTCATTGTTGTCCAATTTTTTAATGCCCGGGTTTGCAAGCATTGTCATATAGAATCTAAGGCGAGTAGGCTCGCTTTTATTTATTAGTAATAAATTTATTTCAGAATTTTTTTGAACAAAAATTTAAATGGATTTAATCTCAATTACAAGCCAAGCAAGACAATGTGTGGTGCTGTTAGCAAACCATGGAACCCAATATGCAGAGCATTCCTCATACAGAGTGATACTCCAACAGTGACTCATTAAAGATAACTCCTCAAAATCCCATTAATTTATTTGATTTTGTAAGAAAATCAATGGATGGTTGTGCCACTCGATCATTCCTTTGCTTGCACAATTTATTTGGTTTAGATTTTGGATTGAACATTTGCATCTTCGACCTCTACTCTATAACACCATTTTGTGCTTTGTGTGGAGCCCATTGGTCTTTACCATTTTCTTGCAGAAGTTATGTACATGTGCAAAGAACATAAGGATATTAGCAGGATGGGAAAACAATTGGTTGCCTTGGCTTTTTTTTTTTTTTTTTTTTTTTTTTTTTCATATAAATATTATGTACTGTAAGTAACTGACTTTTTTTTTTTCACCATTTATTGGTCTTATTGAGAAATTACCTTTTGATTGTGGACTTAGTAGAGGCCACAAATAAATTTTTGAAATCATTTCGTTTACTAATTGAATGGTATATACCGTTTTGTTTGATTATATACCGTTTTGTTTTTTTATCAAAAAAATATATATATATTTATACCGTTTTGTTTTATATTATTATATTTTATAATTTTTATTTTTTGTCATTTGATAGTGCAAGTTAGCTAGGAGTGATCTAGATAATTCAAAGTATATTTTAGTAACCATTAAAATTGATTATCCAAACATTTTAGTAGGGAGATCGTGAAAAAGAAAAATGTAAGTGTAGACACTCAATTTTGCACCCATAATTTCACCTTGGGAGATGACGAAAATAATCGTTCTACGTACCCAAAAATCATAATTGCATTTTATGCATTAAATCATTCATCATATATCAGAAAAATGATCTTGAGATTCTAACGATCATGACAATATGCTCGGTTCCCAAATTGGACCGTCAAATTGAAAAATATCACAAGATCAAGTTTTCATAGTTTGCATTTTAGTAGGGAGATCGTGAAAAAGAAAAATATAAGTGTAGACACTCAATTTTGCACCCATAATTTCACCTTGGGAGATGACGAAAATAATCATTCTATGTACCCAAAAATCATAATTGCATTTCATGCATTAAATCATTCATCACATATCAGAAAAATGATCTTGAGATTCTAACGATCATGACGATATGCTCGGTTCTCAAATCAGACTGTCAAATTGCAAAATATCACAAGATCAAGTTTTCATAGTTTGCATGCATTCGTTTGGGTGGAACTGATCACATGTGATTAATTGAAATTAATTTTGATTGATTAATAATTAAAATTAATTAAATGAATTTATGTGATTGGTGGAATATATTTTCTTAAAGTGATATTTGTTACATGGGATTAAAACAATTAAGCTAATAATATTTAAAGACTATAGATAATTAGGTTTTTGGAATAATTATATTCAAAATAATTATTTTAAAAATCCTAATTATCACTTTGAGATGAGGTTTATGATGAAAATAACTCTAAAATTTCTCCAAATACAGTTTTAGACTTGGAAAACACTTCAAAAACGTGCTAATCAAGTAGCAATTTTCAGATTCACAGCACTTTTGGCATAGTAAAATTTGAAATTAGGACTAGGATATTTTTGGGAAAGTTGTAGAGAATCGAATTTCCCTTCAGTTGTCAAAATATCAGCTTAATTCGAATTTTGAGTAAAGAGATATGATCAAAATACTGAAACGTGTTCAGATTTGAAAAATCAGCTTATTCTTATTCAAATATCCTTTTTTTTGGGATTTTCTTCATACCTTTTTTCCTTATTTTTTAAAGCTGATTTGACTTAATTTTTAAGCAACCCTAGCTTATTTTCTAAGCAACTAACACCTCTATAAATAGAGGAGGCCTCCCAACATTTAGCACCCCTAACCTCTATTCCCCTTATGTTAAAGAAATTCAGGAAGCTTTGCTTTAGGAATACTTTTCTGTTAAGTGATCTTACTTTAGATCTTAAAGAGATTCATTCTTCCAATCTCTAAAGTAATCCCCTCTCATAGAATAAATTCATGCAAGCAAGTTCTTAGTCTGTAAGTCCTATTCTTTCTATATTTTCATAATTCACATGTTTGTTTGCATATATGTCCATAATTACTCATGTCTTTCTTTCGTGTTTAACATATTCATATGTTCACATTGATTCATGCATAATAGATCCAAGATAAATCATGAAGTTCCCTTATGAATCTCTGAATTTTTCTATCAAGTAACATGTTTTCTAGACAATAAAAAATCAGATCTGAATTTACTTCTTAAAGTTACATGTTTTCTAAACAATAAAAACTGATTTTGGATTTTTCTATCAAATCTTATGTTTTCTACAACAATAAAAACGAATTAGGATTTTTCTATTAAATCTCATGTTTTCTACAACAATAAAAACTGATTTGGATTTTTTTATTAAATCTCAAGTTTTCTACAATAATAAAAAACAGATCTGAAATTTTCTATTAAATCTCATGTTTTTCTTTCATAACAAAAACTTATTTGGATTTTTCTCTCAAATCTCATGTTTTTCTTTGGTAATAAAAATAAATCTGGATTTTTCTTTTCAATCTACTATTTTTCTTTCTAAATAAAATAGATTTGGATTTTTCTCTACAAGTCTCTATGTTCTAATAAAAAAAAAGATCTAGAATACTTTCTTTTTCAAAGTTTCCTCTTGTTTTAAAGAGAGTGGATTCATAAAGCTCACTTCATGACTTAATTTTAGATCTATCATTCAAACACATGTTGCATTTCATCATTACATATCACTGGGTACTTAAATGATCATTAGAGTCTAGAAGACCAGAATTTATCCAGGCAGAATGGGTGCCTAACACCTTCCCATTCTGTAACCTAGCCCTTGAACCATAGGTCTTGGTTCGTAGAATAGTGCTTTGTTTTTGTTTTGGTAGATTGTATCTAGGACCAAAGCTTTGTATTTTTTACATAAATTGTATTTAGGACCAAAGCCTTGTAACGATATTCTACTAAGTTGTATTCATATGTTCAATTAATGAAACTTGAGGTATTTTAGATATGTAAATTGTATATTGTAATTTTTTTCTTATTTTTTGTAATATAAAAAATAAGTGGTGACTCCACAAAATCCCAAAAGAGAGGTGCAATGCCTATCTCTTTTTGAGAGAGGGCACCAAAAAGTCCCGATCTCTCACAGTAAGGTAGGTCAAAATTTTAGTAACAAATAAATTGTATGAAGCTTTTTTTTTTTCTTTTTTTTTTTTTAATTCTAAACAAAATTACTACAAACATATCATAAGGCAAAACCTTATAGAAACCCACACATATTGTAGGAGAGAGGTTTCATGAGAATCTCTCATAAGATAATTTTCCTCTTTTCTCATTTATTTATTACATATAACCTTACAAAATTTATTAGCACTAAATAAATAACAAAAAAAAAAAAAAAAAATAGAAAAGCCTCTGAACATAACAGGTTAATTGCAAATGTTGTTGTAACATAATTGGAAGGCTTAATGAAAGACGTTGAATCATAATCTTCTCTGTCATACACTATCATATAGATGAGTCATGGATAGAATTTTTAGAATACATTTTTATTATCCAAACATTGTTTACTTTACTAGATCATTATATATGGTGGTCATGACTCATGACATTGAAAAAAAACATAAGTTTCAAATGTGACTGAAAACAAGTAACTAGAAAATTTACCCAATAAAAATAAAAGATTGAGCACACCCATAATGTAGAACCATTCAATTTGACTTATGTTTTACCAATTCTAATTCTAATTATATTAATGTTTCAAAAACTAATCAATTAACAAATTTTAGTAGCATTAATTTGACTAATTTCATATATTCATGTTTAGTTCTTTGTGATATTTTGTTAAAGAAATACTAACCTCTGAGCAGCTCTTCTATTTTTTTGGGTAAAAGTTAATGATTTGTATCTATTATTGTTAGGGACATATGTGATGTAATTGGCTAATCCTTTAACAAAACGCACTTTACTTGTAATTGGGTAGATCTAAGATGGGTTTAGTACTTCAAGAAACAAGTGTTCAAGTTTAGTATTGAAGCCATGCAAGTCTGACAAAAAAACAAGTGAAGAAGTGTTGTTCATTAAAGCTCGACAACAGTCTTGACAAAATCCTTTCTATCGAGAATTAATGTTGAAGCTCGACACAAGCTGTATCTATCGAGAATTACGAAATCAGGTTTTCCAGATCTGATTACACGCATATCCTTGAGTATTTGTGTAGGATTTCTTTTCTCACAACCCTAGACATATATAAGGATTATTTTAAGAGCCGTCACAAAGATGCAAGGTGTTGATGTTATGACATATGTGATTCAATGTTAGGAACATATGTCACTATTTTATGTAATTGACTAATCCTTTGACAAAATGCACTTTACTTGTATTTAGGTAGATCTAGGATGTGTTTAATACTTCGAGGAACAAGGTTTCAAGTTCAAGTGTTAAAACCATGCAAGTCTATCCAAGAATCAAGTGTAAAAATGCTGGATTTTAAAGCTCGACAGATAGCAACTACTGAGGTTTCAAAGTTGTTTCAACCTGTGGCTCGACAGCTAGCTAAATAGATGGCTATCTATTGAGGTTTATGAAACTCAGTTTTTCAGAGCTGGTTTTCATCAAATCCGTGAGTGTATATTTGAGCTTTCTTTTCTCACAACCCTAAACATATATAAGGATTATTTTAAGGGCCGTCAAAGGTTGCACAAGTGTGAAGCAAAGTTTTGTTCATGCAAATTGTGATCGGAGACAGAATTTGTCCTAGTTCATCTTTTTCTTGAAGAAGCTGCTGTGTTTGTACACCGTAGGGTTTTGTAACCAAAGAGCTTCTTGATCTTCATTGTGTGATGAATTGAAGAACTTTGCATCCAACATCTTTCTCAAGTTGGTGATTAACTCGCGTACTGGGATCCACACATCTATTAGTTAGTCACGTACTGGGAGCCGTGCATTGAAAGGAGAGATTGTCACTACAGAACAAGTCCAATTGGGTATTGGGGTAAGGGTTCAACTGTAGTTTGGTATAAGTTACTAGGATTCTTTTACTTGTAACCGCTTGTTGTGATAATAGTGAATTCTCGAGAGTGGTGACCTTAAAATCATCCGGTGGGGTTTTTGCCATGTTGCTTTTCCCCATTCGAAAACAAATCACCCCTGTCAAATTTTAAGTTCCGCTGCATTTAGTTTAATTGGTGATTTGTTTGTGCTGCCATGCATATTGTATATTAATTTGAATAATTAATCAACTTGGCTAATTAATTGGTTAATTCATCACAAGGGGTCAATACATTCTTGGCCTATCAAGTGGTATCAGAGTAGGCACACTCTGATTAGGGTTAATTTTTGCTGTGTGATCCATTGACCCTTGTTTGTCATGGATAGAGGACAGTCTCTTATTATACCTCCTTTATTTGATGGCACTAACTATGCATACTGGAAAGTACGCATGAGAGCTTTCTTACAGTCTTTAGATGAGAAAGTGTGGTAAGCTGTGGAGATAGGCTGGACTAAGCCTACGGAAGCGCCGACCGATATGGATGATGCTAAGATCAAGGCGGCAAACTTCAACAGCAGGGTATTGAATACTTTATTCAGTGCAACCACAAATGAGGAGTTTAAGAAAATATCCTCCACTGAAACTGCAAAGGAAGCATAGACCATCCTCTAAACAACATATGAGGGAACCAAGGCTGTCAAGGATTCAATGCTTTAGAGGCTCACTACAAGCTTTGAAGAGACTAAGATGGAAGAGGATGAGTCGTTTGATGAGTTCTATGCCAAGCTCAAGGACATAGTGAACTCAGCCTTTAATATTGGGGAAACCATTCCTAAACCCAAGATTGTGAGAAAGGTGTTTAGATTTCTACCCGAGAGATTCCATGCCAAGATCACCGCGATTGAGGAATCAAAGGATATTGACAAAATTCCTTTGACAGAGTTGGTTGGCAATTTGTAGACCTATGAGTTGAATTTGACAAGGATCAAGAAATCGAGCAAGAGCAAGAGCATGGCATTGAAGGCCAAAAGCAGTGATACTGATGAGTCTTCAGACGATGAAGATTCTAAAATGAAGTCATATATTACAAGGCAATTCAAGAAGTTCATGAAGAATGCCAGTGGGAAGGGCTTCGACAAGGACCGTAGGCAATCCAGTTCCTCACAGTTCAAGAGCCAAGATAAAGGGAAGAAGGATGCCAAGGATGGCGGTCCGTACATTATTCCCTCAGGACCAAAGTGCTTTAGGTGTCAAGGCTTTAAACATATGAAACAGGAGTGCCCTACATATCTCAAGAGCATTGGGAAGAGCAAGGCACTTGCTGCTACATTGAGTGACACCGAACTTGAGGATGATTCAGAAAATGAGGATGATGGAATTCTGAATGCCTTCACTGCCACTATCAATCCTACTGAGGGGATTGTTGAAGATGTGGACGAAGAAAAGGACTTGGTGGATTCTAAGTTTGAGAAAATAGATGATCAAGATGATATCCATACAGCCTATGAGAAATTGTATAAGGTTTCTGAGAAATATGAGAAACTTTACAGGCTAGCCACCAAGAAGCTCAGTGATGTGGAGCTTGATCGTGAAGAGCTTTCCACAAAGTTTGATGAAGCCAATCAGACTATTGGAGCAATGAGGTTTGAGAATAATTTCTTGGCAGAGAAGACCAAGAAACTTGAAGCGGAGCTGTTTCAAGTCAGAGCTTAATTAGAGAGGACTTCAAGTGTAAAACTTGACGAGATGCTCAGTATTCAGAAATCTGCTTCTGATCGACCGGTTTAGGGTATGATTTCTCTTTTTCTAGTATTGCTGCTGCTAGTACTACTATTTTTGTTCCTCCTAGTAATAATGTTGAAACTGAGAACACTAATGTCAAAACTGCTTTAGCTAGTGAGAACTTAGACAAGGGTAAATCTATCTTAGGAGCACCCCCTAAGCTTAATAAGAAAGAAAGTAAGAACCCTAGGGCTAAGAAGGGAAACTCTCAAAAGCCTAAACAGAAGAAGCAGCATCTCTGTCATCACTATAGAGCAGCTAGACATACTCAACCTAATTGCCACAAGTGGTTAGCCACTCAATAAAGCAATAGCATGATCGTGTCGAGAAACCAGAATCAGTTTCCATCCTCTTTTGCTCCTCTTGGAGATCATCTCAAAGCCCTCATGTTCCTTTCGAACTTGAACAGTTTTAATTCTTCCCCCTCATCGCCGAATCAAGGGTTTGCTAAATGGAAAGGTTCTTCCAAGGTGTGGAAGGAAAAGGGCTCCAAGTGATTCTGTCACTTTTTCTCTCTCTCTGCTTCTTGTTTTTGTGTTTGCATTACTTTTGTGTTTTGCTTTCATGTTTTGAGTCAGTCTAGTTTTATGCTTTGCTTTGTTTAAACATGTTTTTGTTTGTTTATTTTTCAATTTTGCTTTATTTCGTTTTTCATATAAAAATAATAAAAAAATAAAAAATGAGAAAAATTCAAAAATAGTGTGTGTTTGTGTACATTGGTACTTGTGTACCTTGAATGGCCATTGAAACAAAATTTTCTAAACTTTGTATTGTTTGTAGCTTAGATGAGCATCTCTATGTACAACTAAGCAAGTGAGCTTTGTGGATCGTGTTTGTGATGAATAAGGTTAAGTAATCTCTTGTACTTAACACTCGTATCACTCTTTTTGACGGGAAGGACTAGAAAATTCTAAGAGAAAGGCATAAATAACCCTCTCACTACAGCATGCCAATCATGAAATGACATTTGTATGATTCGGCATAGCAAAAGTGGAATGTCAAATGCTTAACATAATTGGGTATTTCTTTTCTATCTCTTATATGCCCATGCATGATTTGCTTAAAAGAAAAATATGCAAAGAAAGATAAAAGCAAAAAGAATCAAAATGGTTTATATATGATTGTAAGCGTGTCTTCTAAGAGATGTGGGAGTTATAGGATGTACCTCGAAGGTGATAGTCCCCATCAAATAGTTATGATTGTGTGTGAGTTAAAATGATTTTCTCATATCTCAAATCGTTATAACATGTAGACACTTATGCAATCTTGCGATGTTTTTTACACACAACACGCAATATTCTTTGCTACTTTTGATACATGTACAGGTACAATATGATTTGGCCATCACAAGGAATACATGTGTTAATGTATGCTCACTAAACTGTCTTAACTTGGTTTTGAAATATAAAATTGGTTAGACTTATTTAGTGTGTGTGTGTGTGTGTGTTTTGGATCTAAATGCTTGACATGTTTCTTGATTGAGAGATGATTTTGAGAGCTTAAAATGTTGTTTGGATCTTTGGTTGAGTATCATGCTTGATTGCATTCATTTATGTGTTTTTCTCTTCTTTGAAACCTGTTTTTAAGTAATCTCGATAGCTTATCGATACCTCTCGACAGCTAGGCTATCTATCGAGACCCTTCAGCTTCTTTTTATCGCATTCTCGATAGCTCTCGATAGCTACTTCGATCCATCGAGAAACTTTCTGACCTCTCGATACCTACTCGATCCATCAAGAATCCTGTGGACACCTCTCGTTCGCTCTTCGATACCTCTTCGATAGCTAAAACACGCATTTTAAATATCGATAGCTCTCGATCGATCGAGGATTATGAAGATTCTATATATAGGCGCCTCACGATTTCAGATTCATTTCTCTCGATCTCTCTTGACTGATTTGAGTCTTTTCACCTCCCAAACACCTCTCACTCACTCATAACTTCATTTCCAAGAGTTCTTCGACCTTGATCTTGTTCTTCTTCACTAGTAAGGTCCTTAATCCCTCTCTTCATCATGCATTTCATATTTCTAACCTAACTTTTGGGATTTTTGATAAACTTTGGGTTTTTTCGAAATTAATGAAGTTTTTGCTAAATTTTTGGGATGGACTTTGTATTTTTGATCCTAAATGTTCATGCATTGCATCACATTTGCATTATAACTATATTTTCATGCATTTTAGATGTGTGCTATATATGTTGAACTGTTTATATGCTGTTAGGATTGGATTAGGCTGAGCCCATGATGCATTTATATTTGCATGTCACATGTTCATGCATTCTCATGCATATGTACCTTCAATTCTATATATTTTGATATATTTGTTGTTGGTGCTTTTCTGATTGTCTCCTCTCTCTCTCTCTCTCTCTCTCTCTCTCTCTCTCGTTCTCTCCCTCTTATGTTAGTTGCATCATGGCACCTAAACGTAAGTCCATTCCGTCCCGGAACCCTCTTCGTTCCGGGGCATTTTCTTCTTCTTCTCCTTTTGACCCCACTCTCTCTCACGTCTAGTTCTGTGATGAGAAGGCCAAATCGGACTTCTTGGAGAACTTTTCATGACAAGGCATTCATTTAGAAGGCCAAGTCGTTCTATCAGATTTTTCTGATACTGACCTATTCACTGTTATCCACAGTAGGGGTTGGGAGTCACTTTGTGGCATCCCCGTCACGTGCCCTTCCGTGATCATACAGGAATTCTACTTCAATATGAACGGATTTGATTACTCTATACCCTAGTTTATCACTCGCTTTTAGGGTATATGCATGGTAGTTACTCCGGATTTTGTATCCGAGGTACTACACGTTCCTAGGGTAGCGCATCTTAACTACCCTAGTTGTGATCGTCTTAAGACTGTGTCCAAAGACGAACTCTCATCTCTATTCTGTGAGACACCATCTTCTTGGGGTGGGCGTCAAAACACCCCTTGCTCGGCCTTTGCTAAAGGTCCGAAATTCCTTAATATGGTGATGACATTTATTCTTCATCCTTTGTCTCACTATAATACTATCACAGAGACTCGTGCTGGATTTTTGTTATCCCTCTTAGAGGATATCTCTATAGACTTCCCTTCTCACTTCATACTCTTCCTTATAAATGTCTATAAGGATATGGCGACCCATGATAAGCTAATTTTTCTTTCGGCTATCACACGGCTCTTTTGCCATTTTTTTGTCTTCTATCCTGAGTCTCCCCACTTCACATATATGTGTGCCATAGATGCAGCTACCGTTCGACGGAGTGCGGCACAGCTGAGACCGAGGCAACCCCAAACACAAATAGCAGCTCCTTCGGCTTCTACTGCTCCATCCACCTCCACTCCTTCGTCTTCAGCGGGTGGAGTGACACTTGAGGCCATCATGGCACAGCTTGTGCGCATGGATGCTCACCTTGACACTCTTAGTGATGAGTTGTGTCAGGTGAGCACCCGTATTGGTCGTATGGCATGATGACAGGCTGTCATGGGTGGCTTCACTATGGCTTCCTTTCCTTCTCACGAGGCATCTGAGGATGAGAGTGACGATGGTTCTGGCAGTGATGATGCTGATGAGGACGATGATGATGGCTCGCCTAGTGATGATGAGATGTCTACTTGATTTACTTGCCCTTTGTCACTCGTGACAAAAAGGGGGAGTAGTTTTGAGATGAGAGTAGTCATACTCATAGGGAGAGGGTTAGTATAGGAGATGGGGGGAGTGTTTATATGAGGGATGTAGTGAGGATTTTTGTATCTTTTCTTTTCTTTCTCTTTTAGATACATTATCTCTTGTACATTGGTCTTGTGACCATTTTGACATACATTGTACTTATATTTGATTTTTATATATATTGATGTATGTTATTCACCTATCTCTCCATGTGTTGTTTCTTTTCTTTCTTTATACACATGTTTCTTATTTATTGTATGCAATCTATTATTTCTGTTTCACACTAAGATGCCATGATGAGTTTTGTTTAAAGAGTTTCAGAAATACAGGTTGTCAAAGTCTTCTTGCCACAAACTCTCTTCTAGCAAAGTTTTTCAAGAGTTTGTGTTAGGATAGATTTTATTGTATTCAACAAGTGAGTATAAGTTGAGTGATTTATGATTTCTCTCATATGTTCATTTGTTTGTTGTGGTTTTGTCACGGATTGCCAAAGGGAGAGATTGTTAGGACATATGTGGTTCAATGTTAGGAACATATGTCACTATTTTATGTAATTGGCTAATCCTTTGACAAAACGCACTTTACTTGTATTTGGGTAGATTTAGGATGTGTTTAATACTTTGAGGAACAAGGTTTCAAGTTCAAGTGTTAAAGCCATGCAAGTCTGTCCAAGAATCAAGTGTGAAAGTGCTGGATTTTAAAGCTCGACAGCTAGCATCTATCGAGGTTTAAAAGCTGTTTCAGCCCGTGGCTCGACAGCTAGCTTGATAGATGGCTATCTATCGAGGTTTATGAAACTCAATTCTTCAGAGCTATTTTTCATCCAATCTGTGGGTGTATGTTTGGGCTTTCTTTTCTCACAACCCTAAACATATGTAAAAATTATTTTAAGGGCCGTCAAAGGTTGCACGAGTGTGAAGCAAAGTTTTGTTCATGCAAATTGTGAACGGAGACAGAATTTGTCCTAGTTCATATTTTTCTTGAAGAAGCTGCTGTGTTCATACACCACAGGGTTTTGTGACTAAGGAGCTTCTTGATCTTCATCGTGTGATGAACTGAAGAACTTTGCAGCCAACATCTTTCTCAAGTTGGTGATTAAGTCGCATACTGGGATCCGCGCATCTATTGGTTAGTCATGTACTGAGAGCCGTGCATTGAAATGAGAGATTGTCACTATAGAACAAGTCCAATTGGGTATTGGGGTAAGGGTTCAACTGTAGGTTGGTATAAGGTACTGGGATTCCTTTACTTGTAATCGCTTGTTATGGTAATAGTGAATTCTCGGGAGTGGTGACCTTAAAATCACTCGGTGGGGGTTTTGCCGTATTGGTTTTCCCCATTCGAAAACAAATCACCTGTGTCAAATTTAATTTCCATTGCATTTAGTTTAATTGGTGATTTGTTTATGCTGCCACGCATATTGTATGTTACTCTGATTAATTAATCAACTTGGCTAATTAATTAGTTAATTCATCACAAGGGGTCAATACATTCTTGGCCTATCAATTGAAAACAGATTACACGCATATTGTGACCGGAGACAAAGTTTGCTTTAGTTCATCATACTCTCTGTAGAAGCTACTGCGTCTTTACGCCAAAGGTTTTGTGACCAAGGAGCTTCCTGATCTTCATTGTTGATGAAATGAAGAACTTTGCAGCCAACATTCTTCCTCAAATTGGTGTGTTAGTCACGTGCTGGGATCCGTGCATCATTGGTTAGTCACGTACTAGGATTTGTGCATTGAACGGAGAGATTGCCGCTACAATACAAGTCAAATTGGGTATTGGGGTAAGGGTTCAACTGTAGGTTGGTATTGGGTACTGGGATTCCTTATACTTGAAACCGCTTGTAATTGATAACAATGGATTCTCGGGAGGGGTGACCTTAAATTCACCTAATGGGGTTTTACCTTAGTGGTTTTCCCCATTCGTAAACAAATCACCTGTGTCAAACTTATTTTTCGCTGCATATAGTTATTTGGTGATTTGTTTGTGCTACCATGCTATTGCATGTTAACTTGACTTAATTAATTAACTTGGGTAATTAATTAATTAATTTGCCAAAGGGGTTAATCCATTTTGGCCTTATCAAGTGGTATTAGAGCAGGCATACTCTGATTAGGTTTAATCTTTGCTGTATGATCCATTGACCCCCGTTTGTCATGGATAGATGACAGTCTCTTATTATACCTCATTTATTTGATGGAACTAACTATGCATATTGGAAAGTACGCACGAGAGATTTCTTGCAGTCTTTAGATGAAAAGGTGTGGCAAGCTATGGAGATTGGCTGGACCAAGCGAAAGGAAGCACCAGCTGATTGGAATGATGCAAAGATCAAAAGAGCAAACTTCAACAGCAGAGCATTGAATGCCATTTTCAGTGCAATCACACATTAGGAGTTCAAGAAAATATCCTCAACTAAAACTACGAAGGAAGCATGGACCATTCTCCAGACAACCTATGAAGGGACTAAGGCTGTCAAGGATTCAAAGCTCCAAAGGCTCACTACTAGCTTTGAGGAGATAAAGATGGAGGAGGTTGACTCATTTGATGAGTTCTATGCCAAGCTGAAGGACATAGTCAACTCAGCCTTCAATCTTGGGGAAACTATTCCTAAACCCAAGGTCATAAGAAAGGTGCTAAGGTTTCTTCCTGAGAGATTTCATGCCAAGATCACTGTCATTGAAGAATCAAAGGATATTGACTCTATTCCTTTGACAAAGCTGATTTGTAACTTGCAAACCTATGAATTGGGTTTGACTAAACTTGGGAAAGGAACCAAAAGTAAGAGCATGGCATTGAAGGCCAAAAGTAATGAGACTTATGATTCTTGATGAAGAAGATTCCAAGATGAAGTCCTACATTACTAGGCGGTTCAAGAAATTCATGAAGAATGCCAATGTGAAAAGTTTTGACAATGACCGTAAGCAATTCAGTTCTTCACAATTCAAAAGTAATAGGCCAAGAATGTATTAACCCCTTGTGATGATTTAACCAATTAATTAGCCAAGTTGATTAATTAATCGGATTAACATACAATATGCGTGGCAGCACAAACAAATCACCAATTAATCTAAATATGCAGCGAAAATTAAATTAACACGGTGATTTGTTTTCGAATGAGGAAAACCTACACAGTAAAAACCCCACCGGGTGATTTTAAGGTCACCACTCCCGAGAATCCACTATTATTACAACAAGCGGTTACAAGTAAATGAATCCCAGTACCTTATACCAACCTACAGTTGAACCTTTACCCCAATACCCAATTGGACTTGTTCTATAATGACAATCTCTCATTTTCAATGTACGGCTCCTAATACGTGACTAACCAATAGATGCGCGGATGCCATTACGCAACTTAATCACCAACTTGAGAAAGATCTTGGCTGCAAAGTTCTTCAGTTCATCACACGATGAAGATCAAGAAGCTCATTGGTCACAAAACCCTACGGTGTACAAATATAGCAGCTTCTTCAAGAGAAAGATGAACTAGGGCAAATTCTGTCTCCGGCCACAATTTGCATGAAAAAAACTTTGCTTCACACTCGTGCAACCTTAGACAACCCTCAAAATAATCCTTATATATGTTTAGGGTTGTGAGAAAAGAAAGCCTAAACATATACCACGGATTAGATGAAAAACAGCTCTGAAAACAAAGTTTCATAAACCTCGATAGATAGCCATCTATCGAGCTAGCTGTCAAGCCACGGGCTGAAACAGCTTTTAAACCTTGATAGATGCTAGCTGTCGAGCTTTAAAATCCAGCACTCTCTCACTTGATTCTTGGATAGACTTGCATGGCTTTAACACTTGAACTTGAAACCTTGTCCCTTGAAGCATTAAACACATCCTAGATCTACCCAATTACAAGTAAAGTGCGTTTTGTCAAATGATTAGCCAATTACATAAAATAGTGACATATGTTACTAACATTGAATCACATATGTCCTAACAAAAAGTCAAGACAGAGGGAAGAAGGATGCTAAGGATGGCGGTCAGTATACTATTCCCTTTGGACCAAAGTGCTTTGAATGTCAAGGTTTTGGACACATGAAACAAGAATGTCTAACATACCTCAAGTCGATTGGGAAAAACAAGGCTCTTGCTGCTACCTTGAGTGATACCGAGCTTGAGACTGAGTTAGATGACAGTGACGATGAAAGAATCTTGAGTGCTTTCACTGCCACAGTGGATCCTACTGAGGGGGTTGTAGAAGCAGTGGATGAAGAAGAGGACTTGGTGGAATCCAAATTTGAGAAAATGGACGATCAAGATGACATCCATACAACCTATGCTAAGTTGTACAAGGTTTCTGAGAAGCACGAGAAACTCTATAGGCTGGCCACTAAGAAGCTGAGTGATGTGGAGCTAGATCGAGATGAGCTTTCTACCAAGGTTGCTGAAGCCAATAAACCATTAGAGCACTACGGTTTGAGAACAATTTCTTGGCTAAAAGGACCAAGAAGCTTGAAGCGGAGTTGTTTTAAGTCAGAGCTCAATTGGAGAGGACTTCCAGTGCAAAGCTCAATGAGATGCTAAGCTTTCAGAAAATCGGTTTGGGGTATGATTTCTCTTCTCCTAATATTGCCTCCTCGAGTACAACTGTGTTTGTCTCACCTGCTAATAATGTTAATTCTGAGAACAATGAATGTAAAATTGAAATAGCTAGTGAGAACATAGATAAAGGCAAATCTATTCTAGGAGCACCCCTTAAGGTTGAAAATAAAGAGACTAGAAACCCTAGGACTAAGAAGAAAAACAACAAAAAGTCTTAACAAAAGAAGCCGCATTTTTGTCATCACTGCGGAGCTTCAGGGCATACTCGTCCAAATTGCTATAAGTGGTTAGCCATTCAACAAAGCAATAGCATGCTCTCGTCTAGAAATCATAATCAGTTTCCATCCTCTCTTACTCCTCTTGGAGATCTTCTCAAGGCCCTCATGTTCCTTTTGAACTTGAATAGTTTCAATTCTTCCCCCTCACTTCAAGATCAAAGGTTCGCGCAAAGGAAAGGGTCTTCCAAGGTGTGGAAGGAAAAAGGCTCAAAGTGATTTAGCCACTTTTTTTTTCTCTCTCTCTCTCTCCCTTTATGTTTATGCATTACTTGTTTGTTTTGCTTTCTTGTTTTGAGTCAGTATAGTTTTATGCTTTGTGTTTCTCTTTCATGTTTTTGTTTGGTTGTTTTTTAGTTTTTGCTTTATTTGTTTTTCATAAAAATAAAAAAATAATTGAAAAATCAGGAAAATACAAAAACAGTGTGTGTATGTGTATATTGGTACTTGTGTACCTTAGATGGCCATTGAAACAAAGTTTTCTAAACTTTGTATCTCATGTAGCTTAGATGAGCATCTCAATGCACAATTAAGCAAGTGAGCTTTGTAGCTCATGTTTGTGACGAGTATGATTAAGATTGTCTTTTATATCTCATACTTGTATCACTCTTTTTGACGGGAAGAACTAAAAAATCCTAAGAGAAAAGTATAAATAACCATCTCACCACTAAAGCCCGCCAATCATGAATAACATCTGTATGCTTAGGCACAGCAAAATTTGGGATGTTTTAGCTTACATAAACGGGTATTTCTTCTTTCCCTTATATGCCCATGCATGCTATGCTTAAAAGAAAATTATACAAAGAAAAATAAAAGCAAAAAGAAACAAAATGCTTCTAAAATGGTTGCAAGCGTGTTTCTATGAGATGTGGGAGTTATAAGATGTACCTCGAAAGTGATAGTCCCCATCAAACAGTTATGATTGTGTGTGTGAGTGTATTTGATTTTCTCATGTCTCAAATCTTCATAATATGAGACACTTATGCACTCTTGCTATGTTTCACACACAACACGCAGATTCTTTGGTACTTTTGATACATGTGCAGGTACAATGTGATTTGGCCATCACAAGGAATACATGTGTTAATATATGCTCACTAAACTGTCTTAACTTGTTTTAAAAATATAAAATTGGTTAGACTGGTTTAGTGTGTGTGTGTGAGTGTTTTGGATCTATGAATGCTTTGCATATTTGTTGAGAGGTGTTTTGAGAGCTTAACATGTTGATTGGATCTTTCGTTGAGTAGCTTGTTTGTTGCATTCATCTTTATGTGTTTTTCCCCTTCTTGAAAAACCTTATTTTTTCAAGCTTGACAGCTTCTCGATAGATCCTCAACAGATTCATTTCTATTGAGCTTTCTTTCTTCAGCCTCAATAGAAACCTCGACTGATCCTTGATCCATTGAAGAAATTTTCTTTGCTCTCTGTCTGCTCGATAGCTTCTCGACAGCTTTTTGATCCATCAAGATTTCTGGGTTTCTTCTCGATGGAATCTCGACAGCTTCTTCAATCCATCGAGCCAAAATTCCTTCCTCTCTATCTACTCAATAAATGTTCGACAGATCCTCAATCCATCGAGCTCTTTGTTTAGCCATCGATAGATCCTCGATAGCACCTCGACAGATTTATTTCTATCGAGATTTAGTGCTTGACAGATCCTCGATAGAATCTTTGATCCATCGAGCTCTATATAGCTGAGGCGCGAACCAGATCTCACTTTTCTCATTCTCTCTCGATAGATTTCTCTCCTCTCTTGCCCCAAACACTTTTCTTTCACTCAAACCCTCTACCCACATGATTTTCGACCTAGATCAAGCCTCAATCACTTGGTATGTGTTCTTAAACCCTCCTTTTCATGAATTCATGCACTTTTAGACCTAGGTTTTGGGTTTTTTTTTTTAAATTTTTGGGTTTTTGAGATTTTTCGTGAAATTGTTGGGTTGGGTGTTGTTGATTTGATGTTATATGCTCATGCATTGCATTCTCATTGCATTTTAACAATGTTTCATGCATTTTAGATGTGTGTTTGATTATTGTTGAATTTGTGCTAGTAGGTTTGGATTGGGTTTTTACCCATGATGCCTTTTAATTTTTGCACGTCATATGTTCATGTATTTTTCATGCATACGTTTCTTCTCCTTTTTTTTTATTTTTTATTTTTTTATTTATTTTTTGTTTGTTTGTGATGTGTTCTGTTTTCTCTCTCGGATAGACTGAACTATGGCACACAAAGCACATAAATCCACTCCGGGTCGGAATGCTCTTCAAGGTTCCAGTTCTTCTTCTTCTGATCCTGTTCCCCCTCTCCACGTTCGGTTCTAGGATGAGAAGGCCCGAAAGGACTTCTCGAAGAACTTCCAGAAATGTGGCGTTCATTCAAAACGCTAGGTTATTCTGTCGGATTTTGCTGACACTCCGCTACCTGATGTCATTCGGACTCGGGGATGGGAATCTCTCTGTGAGAAACCCGTGCGGTGTCCCGTCGTGTTTATACAGGAGTTTTACTCTAATATACACGGCATCGATACCTCTGTGCCTCAGTTTGTTACTACATTCTAAGGTACACGTATCGTAGTTACTCTGGATCTTATATCCGAGGTACTATATGTTCCAAGGGTAGCGCATCCTAACTACCCTAGCTGTGAGCATCTTCAGACTGTGTCCAAAGACGAGTTTCTATCTCACTTCTATGAGACATCTTCCACATGGGGTGGTAAGTTAAACACCCCATGCTTGGGCTTTGAAAAAGGTCCGAGGTTCCTTAACATGGTGATAACATTTACTCTTACTCCTTTGTCTCACTATAACTCTATCACTGCCTCATGCTCATTTTCTTTTGTCTCTTCTTGAGGACCTCTCTATCGACTTCCCTTCTCACGTCATCCCTTCTATCCTCGATGTATATCTCGATACAGCTACACGTGATAAGCTCATTTTCCCTTCGGCTATCACGCGTATCCTCCGACACTTCTCCATCCCAATTCCTCCCTCTCCTTTCTTCACCACCATGGGCGCCATTAGCGCCAGTTCTGTTTGGTGGAGCAAGGCCCAGCTTCAACCAAAGCGGCCATAGACGAAGACGACCGATCATGCAGATCCTGTAGCTCCCTTTTCTTTGGCTCCTTCCTCCTCTGCTCCTTCTTCGGTAGCTGGTGTGACCTTGGAGGCCATCATGGTGCAACTTCAGTGCAAGGATGCTCGTCTTGACTCTCTTAACAATAAGATGTGTCAGATGAACACCCGTGTCGGTTGCATCGCCCGTTGACAAGCTCGCCTTGGTGGTTTCTCTCCCTCTCCATCTCCTTCTCCAGAGGCTTCGGCTAATGAGGATGACGATGCTGGTGATGATGAGGATGAGGATGCTAGCTCTTCCAGTGATGACGAGATGACGACCTCTTCGTGACTTGCCCTTTGTCATTCATAACAAAAAAATGGAGTAATTTTGGGTTTGAGAGTAGTCTTGAACTTAGGGGGAGAGTTAGTATAGGACATTTTTTATAGGGGGAGTGTTTATACTTTCTGAGGGATGTAGTAAGGTTCTTATGTACTTTTCTTTTCTTTCTTTTTAGTTACATTATCCTCTTGTATACCGGTCTTATGATCACATTTATTATGACATACATTGTACTTATCTTTTCATATATATATGATAATGTATGTTTTTCTTCACCTATCTCTACATGTGTTGTTTCTTTTCTATCTTTATACACATGTTTTTTTATGTATGCAATCTTTATTTCTGTTTCACACATAATGCCCTGATGAGTTTTGTTTAAGTGTTTCAGAAAGACAGGTTGTTAAAGTCTACCATGCCATGAACTCTCTTCCTACAAAGTTTTTCAAGAGTTTGTGTTAGGGTTAGATCTGTTTTGTAATTCAACAAGTGGTTACGAGTTTAGTGATTTAAGACTTCTCTCATGATCCATTTGTTTGTTGTGGTTTTGTCACGGATTCCCAAAAGGGGAGATTGTTAGGGACATATGTGATGTAATTGGCTAATCCTTTGACAAAATGCATTTTACTTGCAATTGGGTAGATCTAGGATGAGTTTAGTATTTCAAGAAACAAGTGTTCAAGTTTAGTATTGAAGTCATGCAAGTCTGATAAAGAAACAAGTGAAGAAGTGTTGTTCATTAAAGCACGACAACAGTCTCGATAGAATCCTTTTTATTGAGATTTAATGTTGAAGCTCGACACAAGCTCGACACAAGCTATATCTGTCGAGAATTACGAAATCAAGTTTTCCAGATCTGATTACATGCATATCCTTGAGTATTTGTGTAGGGTTTCTTTTCTCACAACCCTAGACATATATAAGGATTATTTTAAGAGTCATCACAAGGATGCAAGGTGTTGAAAACAGAATACATTCATATTGTGACCAGAGACAGAATTTGCTTTAGTTCATCATACTTTCTGTAGAAGCTACTGCGTCTTTACACCCAGGGTTTTGTGAACAAGGAGCTTCCTGATTTTCATTGTTGATGAACTGAAGAACTTTGCAGCCAACATTCTTCCTCAAGTTGGTGTGTTAGTCACGTACTAGGATCCGTGCATCATTGGTTAGTCACGAACTGGGATTCGTGCATTGAACGAAGAGATTACCACTACAATACAAGTCCAATTGGGTATTGGGGTAAGGGTTAAATGGTAGGTTGGTATTGGATACTGGGATTCCTTATACTTGTAATCCCTTGTGATTGATAATAGTGGATTCTCAGGAGTGGTGACCTTAAATTCACCCGGTGAGGTTTTGCCTCAGTGGTTTTCCCCATTCGTAAACAAATCACCTGTGTCAAACATTTTTTCTGCTGCATTTAGTTATTTGGTGATTTGTTTGTGCTACCACGCTATTGCATGTTAAATTGACTTAATTAATTAACTTGGGTAATTAATTAATTAATTTGCCAAAGGGGTCAATCCATTTTTGCCCTATCAATTATAATTTGAGATTACTATATTTTTCAATCACAACAATATTAAGGGGTGTAATAAAAAATTAATGCATAACACTCATCACACCCAAAGCTATTTTTGTGATTGAAAAATGTAGTAATCTCAAATTATAATGGATACAAATCTTTAACCTTTACCCAAAAAAATAGAAAAGCCTCTAAGCACACACACGAGTGCGTGCTCAAAGGCTAGTATGTATGTATGTATGTGTGTGTATATATATATATATATATATATATATAAAGAGTTTTTCAAATATATTTTGGAGTCTAATAGAAATTATGAAATCAAGAAATAAAGGGTTACATAAGCTAGGAACATGACAATGATATTAATCTAGTCCTAGTGGCTTATGGGAATATAGTGTGGTTGAGGGACAAATATATAAAATTTTAAGTAATGGGACCTTATATGTAATTCTCTAATCTTCAAGGGTCAATTGCAATGTGTTAATGGAAATTATTGCAATATGTAGAAGTTCAAATATTTTCTTGATATGGTTGAGAAAATTAAGGAATAATTTTAAAAGAGTTTCAAGCTAAGTCAATAACATTCAAAAAGATATTGATTGATCTTACAACTGAAGATTAGGATCCCACGTCCTATCTCTCTCCTGGGTTTTACAAAAGTCTTTAAAAGATTAAAATTTTTTATTATCATATCAGCGGTTGGCCATCAGAGCTACTGAGTGATATTGTAGTCATCTAAAAACTCAAAAAGAAATAGAGAGAGACGTGAATACCTTGGGAGGCAACAAGCTTGGGTTGCTAAGAGAGGTATGAAATTTTGTTCTATTCAAAACCCATGGTTGTGTGGTACAACGATCTTTAAATAAAAATAAAAATTTTATTTCATATTGCTTCCGCATAAATTGAATACCTTGCAACCATCTTTGAGGTAAGCGTTCCCATAGTAACCTTTCTTGCACTCACAACCGGGACAGAGTTATAGTTGGACGTGGGGGGTCAATAGCCCCCCTCCCCCAAATTTTTTTTTTTTAAAAAAATACTAGTATATATGTATTAATTTTATCAATTTGTTTCAATAAATTTGCACTTTGCCCCCTCAAAAATATTATTCATTTTTTTAAAGGCTATAAAAAAAATTTATTGATCTAAAATCTGAAATAAATTTAACAAGCTCAAAAATATTAGACAACAACAAAATTTACTAATAGAAAACTTAAGCCCAAACGACACCCAAAACAAACCCACGCATGACACCCAAAAAAAAAAAAAAAAATCCTAAGCCCATTCTAACGACTAGCTTAGGGGAGCACCCACACACATCTGACAACACCCATGACACCCAAAAAAAAAAAAAAAAGAAAGGAAAAAAACCCTAACTTTCTAAGTGAGACTTGGGAATGGGAGGGGTTGGGCAGCAGCAGCACAACAAGCATAGGCACAGCACAACACAGCAATAGCAGAAGCAAGAAATAGATTAGCACCACGCCACCACCAGTCCACTGCCCCAAATTTGATATTATATCTAATCTCTCTTTTTTTCTTTTTCTTTTTTTTATGGGAATATGAATATCTTATCTCTCTCTCATGTCTGAATCTCTAGTGCAAAAAAAAATTGTTAAACTTTTGTTGGTTGATTAACTTGATTTTATAATCTGCGTTGTGAAGAAAATAGAAAGAGAGGTAGAGATGAGAGAACTCTCTACACAGTCTACACTCACCAAAAATAGGAGAAAGTGAAGTAGAGTTCTCTCTTTAATAAAGTTGAAATAATATATTTTTCTAAATAGTTGTAACTAACACAGTAACACATCACCAATGTGCTGTGCATTGCATTTGATATTGTTAAATTTTGTCTGTATTGTGCTTGTCTCTTAGTGCTTGCCTGTTAAGTGTCTTTTAAAAAATTAAAGTTGAGATTATTTGCAACTTTGAAATTTATTAGTTAGCTGTTGAGTGGTTGTGTGCATAGTGCTTGTTTGTTGTTTGTAATGAGTGCTTGTTAATGTATTGTAATGTATTAAAAAACAATGATTTTGTGTATTTGTTTTTGTTGATGGTTTGTTAATGCTAAATGAATGCTTATTTGGAGTTAAAAAAAAATTATTTATACTTTTGCCCCCGCTAACTCAATGTCCTGGCTCGGTCCCTGCTCGTAATGGTACCCAGTCCCATTCTTGGGATCAGAACATGTGCTATTCCCTCTACATGTTAGCATAACCAGTAAAGATAAAATCAAGGTCGTTAGAGATGATATTCAGGCTAAGATTGTAGCCAACACCAGATTGTAGTCCATACCAACAGATTAGTATTATATTAGATAGGTGTAATCATGATTGTAAAGTTTATCTTTATATTTTCCTTTTACTTGTAATTATCACATCTTGTAGTGATAAATATCACTTGTATATTAATACTTCTATATATACAAGCATGGACAGCTAATATGTTTAAGCTACCATTTTCCGCAAACATCATTTCTTTCATGGTACCAGAGCTACGGCTCAGTTGCACTATTGATCCTTCAACGGCCTCATCATCATCCTCTATTTTATTTCCATCTTCAATGCACCAAACCTTACTCCACTTGTTTCAATCAAACTCGACAGCTCGAATTATCTGTTATGGGTATCTCAGTTCCTTCCAATCCTTCGAAGTCATGATCTCATGGGAATCGTAGATGGCACAGACCCCTGTCTACCAAAGTTTCACCTAGATGACAAAGGAATGGGGACCAACCATCAACCCAGATTTTGTTATCTGGTAGAAGAAAGACTAGAATTTGTTGAGCTGGTTAAATGCCCCCTTGACTAAGAATGTATTTTCTTATGTATATGGACTCAATACTTCTCAAAAAATGTGTAATCTGCTTACTTCTTGGTTTGTATCCCAGTCGAGATCACGAGTAGCACATCTGAAGAAACAGTTTCAGTCCTTGCGTCAAGGGACCAAAACCTGTGCAGAGTTTGTGCAACCTGCCAAACCTTGATTTGATCAGCTAGCCATGGTTCGTAAATCAGTTGATGATGATGACTTAACATCTTATATAAACAATAGTTTAAACCCTGTTTTTCATCTATTTGTTACTTCATATTCTTTTGCAATTAGGGATAAGCCACTAACATTTGATGAATTTCAGACTGAATTATTATTATTTTTATACAGGATAGAAATTTACTCTAGCCTAATCTAAGTGTATATGTGTGTGAAGCTCCCTCATAGTTTAATAATTTCAGACTGAATTATTAAACTATGAGATGTTGGTGAACTCTAGCCAAACTTCAACTGATACAAATGTTGGAGGTTTTGTTCTGTATTCTTAGAAACCTAAGAACAACTCCAACAAGAAAAACAAGTACAATGGCTCAAACAAGAACAATCAACAGTTCTCACAGCAGTACAAAAACTCCCAGTCTAATCAGTAGAAAAATTCCTTTCAATCCAATCAACAAGGGTCATCACCTGGTGGGTTCTCATCCAACAGTAGACCTCTGTGTCAAATTTGTGGCATGCATGGACATCAAGCCTTGGATCACTTCCATAGGATGAACTTCTCTTATCGAGGCCGTCACCCACCTGCCCAGTTAGCAGCAATGGCTGCAAAGAGTCATGCAAATGGTGATCAAACCTAGTATGTAGACAGTGGAGATAACAACCACATAACTAGTGATCTCAGCAACCTCGAATTTAGTGAACCTTACCAAGGTGACAATGATGTAACAGTAGGCAATGGCACAGGTCTGTATATCTCACACACTGATTTCTCTACATTTCAAACAACTTCAAACTCAAATTTGAAATTATCCAATATTCTTCATTTCCCAAAGGTTGCCACTAATCTTTTATCCATCCAAAGATTTTGTACAGATAATAACTGCTGGTTTAAGCTAAAAGCTAATAATTTTGTGATGAAGGACAATCTCACAAGGCAGATGCTTTTGCAAGGGCCAAGCAGAGATAGGTTGTATCAATTCAACTTCTTCCACTCTCCAGAAATAAAGCTCGAAGGCTCACTGCTTTCATCGGTGTTCTTGCAAACTCCTCAATGTGGCATCATCGCTTACATACATAATTTGCTTTGGTCTGAGCAACATCACAAGTCTCGTTACCAATTGCCCAACCAAGAACCACGGGAAGGGTTCTGTTGCTTTGTAGACTGATAAGATAATCTGAGGAGAAATTGAACTTGTCTGTACGGATAATAAAAGTAAAACGGCATGGATTGAAATCCCAAAATTGTGTGTGCTTTTCAATAAAGCTAAATGCTTGAAAACTAATATTATTCAATCCTTCAGGAATCTGCATCTCTCAACACCCAATCCCAGAACAAGCCCCATTGACTATATTGAGTATGTTTTTACATCTTGACAGAACCAGTGGAGAACGGTTGATTGTTTAGATTACCATTAAGGTATGCGTAAGTGTCACAACCAACTACGACGAACATGTTTCAGGTGACAGAAACTGTGAGGCATACCTGACTTGTTGCAACAGTTAATGGAGTTAACATCAAGATGTCCATCTCGCCATGAACAGAAATGTTTGTAACAATGAGGTTTCCAGGCTTTGGTTGAGGTTGACTAGACGAGGTGTCACAATTGGTAGAAAAATCTTTAGCTATATCTTTCAGGTAAAAACCTTCATTTATGCCAAAGGGATATGGAATTTGTACATCTCAACAGCTTTCGGGGCAGTTAGGTAGAGCTAATGGAAATTCTGTTGCTGCGTTTGCCATGAATATCACATACCAACCCAGGTGATTAGCATAAGCATCCTATGGAATTGGAAAGTGGAAACCCATAGATAGCCACGATATTTCCAAGAATAGTGTCTTAGTGTGTGTAAAGAGCTTCATAAATGCTGGACTTTTTATAAGCAACGGGAAGAAGACCAGTTCAATGCATACAACATAGTCTTTGTGATTAATTAAAGAGGAAACTACAATGTTGATCCCTCAAGTTTACTTTGTGTGCACAATTGGTTCATCAAGTTTCAAGTGAGTGCAATTGATCCCTCAAGTTTTAAAAATGAGTAGTATTAGTCTTTTTACTAACTGTCATTAGTAGTGTTACTTAGGTGGCTAACGGTACGAGTGGCAATTCGTGTTTGCATGTCGGGTTCGTGTCGTGTCAACTTATGAGTATCCAAATTTTAACCAACCCACAACCTACTCATGCTCTCTCTGTAGCACCCTTACCCCTTCCTTTCTCTCCAAAATCCCACTATTACTTAGCTATCCTGCAGATCTTGCCGTATAGTATCACCACTGTTTCTGCTATTATACCCGTCCCCATCCTCTTCACTTCGTTTTGTATTTTTCCACCTAACTCCATCCCTCATCTACCCTATTCTTCATCTAGTTATTTTTCAAACCAGTCTTCTTCTTTGGTGATCCTACAATGGAGGTCTCAGACCTCATTGCTCGCACCAAGAATAGCACATGGATTGATGCTTGCCTAGTGCTCCTTCCAAACCAAGATGATAGTAACTCCCCTTCCTGGGTTCTACTAGGGAAGCTTATCACATATAAATCTGTAGGAACATCCATAGTCTTCGATGTGGTAAACAGAGCATGGAGACCAACTTTTTAGATTCGGGTGAGCCGCCTTGATAACAATGTCTTCACTTTCCACTTCCAACATGAAGCGGATATGAAAAACGCCTTCCGAAGAAGGCCATGGTCCATTAGAGGAGGACACCTAGTCTTAAAGCAGTGGAATCCCTCCCTCACATGGCAAGAGACTAACTTCAAATCCTCTGCATTCTGGGAACAGGTTCATGGTCTCCCTGAGCTATGGAGATCCCCAAACAACCTATGCTTGCTGGGCGAAAAAGTTGGAAAGGTCATCGAGGTTGACTTAGCCGGAGAAGGTGGAAGAGCCTCGAAAAGGTTTATTCGCATGCAAATCGAAATCGACCTCTCCCCACCTTTCATACTAGGTATTTTCCTGCCTAGAAACAACCTCCCCCACCTATGGATTAGTCTGAGATATAAGAAATTGGCTGATGTGTGCTATCGTTGTGGGTTGGTTGGTCATGAGTCTCATGTATGTCATGGTAGTTTGTTTTTCATTCGAAATCCTTTTGGCCATGAGTTCATTGCCTCAGGGCCATGGCTAAAAGTAGAGAACACCACCACCCCGTCGAAGTTATTCCACAAACCTGACCACTTGGTTCCATCAGCACCCCCCAAAGATGACACCTTAAACGCAGCTGATTATGTCACAACCTTGCCAGCACAACAGGATACATCATCATTTCAAGTCACACCACACATTCCCTATCAAAACATTGTACCTCAGGAGCGTTGTACTAGCAGGATTGAGTCGTACCAAACCGCTACCCCGGAGGTAGGTACACTCGAGGGGACCACTAAGAACCAGCTGGCGATCTCACCCTTACACGTAGACAACCCCTCACTTAACCCTTCAAATCCACAAATAGACCCAAAGGCCCAAATCAGCCCCCCTCCCCCCCTCCCCCAACAATGCCTACAACAATGACCTAAGCCCTCCTTTCCCCCTTGGCTATGGCCCACCTGTGCTCAGCCCAAATTCAATCCCACAGACCAACAACGAAACAGAGCCTAATAGTCATATTAACCTAATTCATTCCTCTCTCCAGGTAGTCACATCTCAACCTTCATTGCTACCACATCTATCCGAGAACTATGACAGCATACAACCATCACCAATCTCGATACCACAAACCCTTCCGGAAGATGCATCAAACCCAACCCCCACACACAAAAGAAAGGTATCGAAACAAGAGCTTGAAAGAGTCAAGATCATCGTTCACGCTCCCGAAGCGGTCTTCTTTGATTTTGGAACATGCACTTTCATCCCCAAATCAAGAGGAAACCTTTTCACTCTCGAGGAAAACCTTAATCCATCACCAAGTATAGTATAGGTAGCCTAGCACCCCAAGGAAAGGCCATTTCAACAAGCCAGTGCTACCTAGTACACCAAGGTGAGTCCTGCGAAATTGGTAGCTCCTATGATGATGCTTCTATCAAAAACTTTTCATACTCTGATGCTTCTGTTATGGCTGAGGAGGCAAGCCTTATCAAGTCCCCAACCTCCCCATGAAAGTCCTAGGCTGGAATTGTCATGGCATCTATAACGCCGCGACAGTCAGAGCCCTTAAGGCTCAAATAAAAGGGAATAGCCCAGATATTATTTTTCTTAGTGAAACTAAAGCTACTGAAACTAGAATGAAAGAAGTTTTGTTATCTTTAAAGTTTTCTGATGTGTGTTGTTGAGGCTAAAGGTACAACAGGTGGTATTTGTGTTATGTGGAAAGCTGGTTTTTCGATAAGCCAAGTGGAATTTAACAAAAATCCCATCGCGATCAAAGTGTCTGATGCACTCTGTGATTGGGTCATGGTTGGTTTCTATGACCCTCCCTACCCTGCCAAGAAGCAAAAGGCTTGGGAGAATCTCATGGCCTTTCTTAACTCCTGCCTTTGCCCATGGGTCTGCATAGGTGACTTTAACTTCACTACTAATGACAAGGAGATTCTTGGAGGAAAAAGAAGTGGAGAATCCTCAGCCATCAATTATCTAAAAGAGTTAATCTTCGAATTCGGTGCTATAGACCTGGGATTCTTTGGTAATTCTTACACATGGGCCAGAGGGAGATGGGGAAGCTCCGCTATCCAAGAGAAGGTTGGATAGAGGCATTGCCAGTATCTCGTGGCACCTTGCTTTCCCCAGAGCAACTGTGTCTCACCTGGGAGCCTTCAAATCTGACCACACCCCAATCCTATTAGATACTAATCTAGAAGATAGCTTCGCCCATAGACCATTCAGATTCGAAGCCGCCTGGATCAGGGATAATGGATGCAACTCTATTGTGCAGAAGGCTTGGAATGTGCAAGCTAGAGGTCCAGCTTTTATTAAACTCTTCAAAAAGCAAACTAACACTAGGGATGCACTCTGAAAGTGGAATAAAGAAGTGTTTGGGCATTGCCAAGCAAGAATAAATCTTCTTATGGAAAAGATCACTGAAGTTCAAAGAAAACCTATTTCGGAGCATAATGGCAAAATTAAGGAGGAGTTACATTTAGAATTATCATAATGGCTTTTCAGAAGTGAAATCATGTGGAAGCAAAAATCCCGCGAGCTTTAGTTGAAGGAAGGAGATAGAAATACAAAATTCTTCCACCTCTCTACGATCATAAGGAGGAGGAGGAACCACATTGATGCTATCAAGTCATAGGAAGGCCAATAGGTCACGAGCTCAACTCAAATCAAGCTGATCCTTCTCTCATCCTTCAAAAATTTGTATACTAAAGAATATGTGTCCTTTCCTGAGCACCTCGACAATCTCATGACTAACTGTATCACCAAGGAGGATAATGACTTGCTAAAGAAAATTCCATCTAGAGAAGAGATTAAAGAAACTCTCTTTCAAATGCAAGACCTCAGAGCTCCGGGCCCTGATGGCTTCCCTGCTCTATTTTATAAGGAATTCTGGCCAACGGTCGAGGACACAGTCACAAATGCAGTCTTATCTTTCTTCACAGATGGATGCTTGCCCAGAAAAGCCAATAGCTCTCTCATTGTGCTAATCCCAAAGACGGCCAACCCAACATCAGTAAACAACTTCCGCCCTATAAGCCTCTTCAATGTCGTATATAAGGTAATCTCCAAGATCCTTGTTGCAAAGCTACGACCTATTCTGCACAAAATCATTTCTCCGTGCCAATCTGCATTCATACTAAGAAGATGGATCGCTGAAAACCAGGTTACAGTCCATGAGCTCCTGCACAGTTTCAAAATGAGGAAGGCCAAATCAAGTTTTATGGCCCTCAAAATCGATCTCTAGAAAGCTTATGACAGATTTAATTGGAAGTTCATCCATGCTATTCTCAAAAACCCGAGGTTCAATCCTATGTTCATCAATTGGATTCTGACTTGCATTAACTTTGTATCCTTTGAAGTCCTAGTCAATGGTGGCAAGACAGATCGGTTTAATCCAAGTAGGGGTTTAAGGCAAAGCGATCCACTCTCACCATACTTGTTCATTCTAGGACAGGAAGTATTATCAAGATCTTTGGAGAGAGAGCTTGGGGCGGGTAATATCAGTAGTACTAAACCTTGTGCTAGAGGGCCTGCCACAACGCAGGTCATGTACGCAAATGACATAATTCTTTTCTCTAAAGCAACAAGGAATGATGCCCAAGATTATCTTATTGCTTGGAAAAGTATTGCTTATGGTCAGGGCAGAGCATCAACAAATTCAAATCCGGTATTTTCTTTTCAAAGCACACTAGTCCATGTAGTAGAAGAGCCATAAAGCAAATCCTTGATATGAAAAGCCTCAAAAAAGATGCTGTGTACCTCGGAGCTCCCATGTTTATGTCCAAATCTCTGTCTAAAGATTTCAAGTTTTTGATAGACAAAGTGGAAGCAAAACTCACGGGTTGGAGAAGTAGATGCCTCTCCTAGGCAAGTAGATGCACACTTATAAATTTGGTAACCCAGGCCATTCCCACCTACTCTCTATCTGCCTTCAATATTCCTGTCAAGAACTGTGATAAGCTGGATCCTTTCTCTAGAAAATTTTGGTGGAAACCTAAGGAGAAAGAAGGTAGTTTTATTGCATGGAAAGAGTGGGACAAACTTTGTAGGCCCAAATGTGAAAGAGGCCTAGGATTCAAAAAAACAAAGGAAGTGAATGATGAACTTCTAGCCCAATTTGCTTGGATGGTTGTTTCAGGCAATCAAAGCATATGTATGGAGGTATTGCGATCAAAGTACAAGGTTAGTTTTGACTGGCTTAGAGTAGACCCAAATAAATCTGCCTCCCCTACTTGGAAAGCGATAGAAAGAGCGAAGCTTTTGATTTAAAAAGGAGTGTGTTTCCTTCTGGGAGATGGCAAAACCATCAATGTATGTGTGGACCCTTGGGTTCCTTAGATAGATGGCTTTAAGCCTAGGCCGAGAATTGATGATTACCTCCAGCTACCCATCACCCCTTAGACCATACCTTAAAAGCATGGAATGAAGAAATGGTAAATGAAGTCTTTGATGCTGAAGTTGCGGCAGCCATCCTCACCATTCCAATCCCTCACTCCCCTATGCAAGACAAGCTCATTTGGCTGCTCGATGTCAAGGGAATTTTCTCCGTCAAATCCGTTCATAGAGTGGCGTTCTCCCATGCTATCTATGGGAATCAAGACTTATCCCATTGGAAGAATCTTTGGAAGGCAAGGCTGCCGAAACGTGTTAAAATGTTGTTATGGAGAATCGGGGCCAATGCCATCCCGACGAGAGAGAATCTCCAGCGAAGAATCCAACACATTGATCCATCTTGCATTTTCTGTTGTGTAGAAGTTGAGAGTTGTGTTCATCTGTTCTTTGAGTGTCACTTCGCAAGAGCCCTATGGATAACATCAGGTTGGGGTCTAAGGATCAATGTAGCATTGCTAAATTCAGGGGAGGACATTCTAAAGCTGATCCTAAATCCACCAAACGCCCCTATACCAGCATAGGAGCGCTGGACTATTTCCCTTAATATGGCCCTCATTGTTGATGAGATTTGGAAAGCAAGAAATCTTCAGCTCTTTCAACAGGAGCAAGCTAATCTGAATAAGGCTAGTATGAACATGCAAGCGAGGTTTCAAGAATTTTCCAAGGTGTTTTCCCTGACCACCCACCTCGCCCTGGCTGCTGGCCCCTCTATCTGGGCTCCTCCCCCTCCAGACCACATTAAAATTAATGTGGATGCTACCTTAGACTCCTCTAAATCAGCCTTAGCAGTTGTAGCCCGAAACCACTTAGGAGAAGTGCTCTTCTTATAGGGAAAAGTCCATCATCTTTGTTCTCCCATGATAGCAGTGTTAGGATATGTGCCCTTTAAATCCTATTGTATGATGCTATGTGTGATATTATGTATGACATTATGTATGACTTAATATTGTAATTAATAAAGTTGTTTTATTATTACCTAAATTAATGGTAACATGAATATTTGGACATTATCATATAGTCTATGAGATGCATAGTATGTGATTTATGTGAAAAGTCACAGAAGATATAAATCACAAGTTATTTGTAAACTCAGAATTTAAGTTCATAGTCGGTGATAAAATTGGGCGTTTCATCTGCGAAGACTATAACATATTAACTAAGATGATTTGTCTTGATCATGGAAGTGGAGACTTCTAGTTGATATGTTGATATGTTTTAAGAGTTAAGACATATTGAACTGGACCGCTGTGGGATTTATTATTTTCCTAACGATTGTCAAATGAATAATAAATCTTACGACTTCTATTTACATGAACTCTTAATCCTGAGAGAATAATGGACCTGATCATGAAGTGTAGGTTACTTTGATATATCAGGAATGAGATCTAAAGTCACGATCAAAACCTCAGTATGTTGGGCAGCCACATTTAGTGTTGATGGAACATATATTTTCAAGATGAAATTCATAGTCTCTTAACGGAGATATAAAATATTCCCTTGAGATAAGTTTAATGGGTTTGGTTATTCAGAATGTTAGGCCTAACTACTTTAGTAAATAGTTACTAAAGTATATATTTATGAAATTGGATTTCATAAATATATGATGAATAACTTAAAGGATTAAACCGGGTACTCAAGGATTAAGATGTAGTAATCTACAAAGTGTCAGTCTACATTCATGACTTTGTATTACTATGAATATTTTATGAAGGGGTTGCATGTACAATAAAGTCTTGGGATATAATTTATTAATAAGGCCTAGAGTGCAATTATATTTATATAGTGGTATTAAATATAATTAATGGTAACTTTGGACTTGTGAAGAGTTAACAGAAAAGGCCAAGGCCCATTGGAGCTAGTGTCTTATTTGTTTCCTTTTGGTCTCACTCTAAGCCACATAATAATAAAGCCCAATTGGAAAGGCCCAAAAGGCTAGCCCAATTAGATAATCAGTTATAAGGAGAGAAACATACAAAATTTTGTAAGAGAATGAAATGGTTTGTATGTGAGTGTTGAACACTCTCTAATTCTCTTTTGAACACATTCATATAAACTGATTGAGAGACCACACTTCTTGGGCGTAAGTGGAATTGGAGTGAAGATTAAAAGTGTTCCCAAGTACTTCTAATCTTTGTTTTGAAATTCACCACACTAAGGTACACTCTCTTATTCCTATATTCTGAAATTTACATAGTACATGTTATCAATTGCGAATGAAGTAGATCGGTTAATTTTTCGCTGCGTATGTTTTGTATGCGATACAAACATGTATTTTTCCATCAAGCAGAAGCCTCGACACTACTTTAGGCAGTCCAACTCGCCTCCCAATAGCGATGGAGATCAATCATTTTCGAGGGAGATGCAAAAATCTACTTTGACGCCTTGAATCATCCAGATCACACCCCAAATTGGGCTCTAAACACACTTATCTGCAAAATCATTTTCATGTCTTGTCCTTTCTATTGGATTCGGAGGGATAGCAATTATGCAGCCCATGAATCTGCAAAATTTGCTTTGAACTCTAGGTACCCTTTTTGTTTTTCTAATGGCAATCTCCCCCCATCTTAGAGTCAATCTGTAAGGGAGATGCCTCCTATTGTTCTTCTGTTTAGTTTGTTTGAATGAATATGCAGTTTATCAAAAAAAAAAAAAAAAAAAAAGGCTCATGAGTATCCAATTATATGGGTCAACACTAACTCGACATATTTATTAAACGGGTCAAGATTCCTCAACCCTAACACAATCTATTTATTAAACGGGTCAGCCGTGTCAACCTGTTTATCAGATTTTATCAAAATGAAAAAAAAAATATATTATGAAAAAACAAGAAAATAAATATTTTTAATATAAAATTTAGAACTAACGAGTAACTGTATCACAAATAATCATTCAAAATTAAAGCATATCTCAATATCACAAATAATCAATCACAATATGTCAAAAAAATAAAAAAATAAACCACAACAACTATTAAGTTTATATACTTAGGGTTTGAAGGGTATATTGGAAAATTTTCATTTAATTAAATATGTCAAACGGGTTCCATATGTTGAACACTAACCCAACTCATTTATTAAACGGGTTAGTTGTGTCAACCCAAATATGACACAAACCCATTAAACCTCAACCCATAACCTGCTAATTTCGTGTCGTGTTGTGTCGGGTTCACGGGTTATGTCCAATTTTGCCACCCCTAACTAACGGAACAATAACTTAACATTTTTTTTAATAATGTGACATTTTTAATTAAAAAATTACAATAATTAGTTTATGATCAAGTCTACTAGTTTAAATCAAATCTAAAATCACAACCCAGCTCCAAATAATTTGCATGCATGAACTACATTTGGACCTGATCCCCCCACCAAGAGGTACGTAGGCAATCTCCCTTGAGATTCGGTCCACATTTTGATCCACTACTTGACCATCTACATTTTTATCTACATGCATCATACATTCACCACGGTTAAATACTGATTGCAAAGTTAGGTGTCTCTTTCATACATTGACATTCGCTTTTCAAGCTCTGCCAATGAGGGGCATTTTGTTGACACCTCATTTTGCAACCTGCATTTAACCTCACATGAAGGGTAAAAAGGTAATTTTGCCTTGAAAATATGCATCTTGATTCTGGCCATTAGATCCTTAATCTCATTTCACCAAAATGATCTTGATGTCGTAACGATCAAATCGACTGGTCATAAGCCCTAATCGGACCACCAAATTGAAAGTTATCATCAAATCAAGTTTTAATGGCTGAGATGCATTATCACAAATTGAGTCCGACTATATGTGATTATGAACAATTGATTTCAATTGGTTATAAGTATAATCAATTTGAGATCAATGATGTGTCATAATTTGATTGATTAGGACTACATTTTATGGTGAGGTTTTATACACCTAATTAATTAGATAGTTAAACATTAATTATTCAGTGAGTAATTTGTACAATTATCTTTTAATTAGGGTAAATTTGGAACCAATTAAGTTTGAAATGGGAGTGATTGGAGTCATTTAATGTTAATTGGGAGCTAATTTGGGACCGATTAATGTTAATTGTGCTGAAATCATTTTCTAACAAATGACCTCTGCTCACCATTTCATCTATATCTCTCAGAATATTTTGAATCTATGAATGAGGTTAATTTTTTCAGAAACTAGACATCTAGGGCTTCAATTTGAGCACAAGAACGAGACAATTCCAATCAGAATTGAGTCAGTTATGATTATTTGAAATTAGCTTTACAGGCTGTTACAGCAACTACGAGAAAACCGAATTTTGGCTTGCTCCTCACTCCCACCAATCTTTCCATTTAATGCACCAGATTTCCCCCAAGGCTAAAATGAGGTCTAGTTTAATGATTCTTTGTCAACCCTCATTAAATGACATTCCATTCATATTTCCTCCACCACTACTATATAAACACCCCCTCTCCTTCATTCCAAAGACACACAAAAACCCCTTCTCTTCTGCTTTCTTGAGTTCTAGTGAAGTTGAATAGTCTTGTCATATCTTGGTCTTCCTGATACTCAAGATATTGAGTGAGACTCACTGTTCCTCTCCTAACTCTTCTTTTCTTCCACCCTTAGGACCTCTACCAAGAGTCTCCTCCTCCACCGTATGAATATTGCATGAAGGTATAATCCCTTTCCTTAACTTTATTTTTGTGTTGTCATGATGAGAATTTAGGATTAAAACATGATAGTAACTATTTAAATTCTCTTGAATATGTTTGAATGTACTTAAATGTTCTTATGTGTTCTTCATATGTTCTTAGTTGTTCATCACATGTTCATGCATAACACTAGTTTCGATCTTAAATCCACATCAAAAACATGAAAAAAGATATTTGTTTAATAATTTTTTTAAATTCTTGAATCTAGGATATCACCATCCACACATATTCATTAGAATTTATTTTTCAATCCAAGTGTAATGCTTAATAAATTGAATTAGGGTTTATCACATGCACACACATTAAATTCAACATGTAAATTGATTGACATATTGGATGATATGATATGAATATTGGCCACCATAGTCTAGAAGACCGGTTTTACCGGGCAAGGTGGGTGCCTAACACCTTCCCACTTTGTAACATAGCCTCCGAACTTAGATCAAGGGTTAGTAAATCAAATGCTTATCCATGTAATTTTCAATTTTTAGATTGTAACTAGGAAACAAAGTCATGTACTTTATCTTAGATTGTATCTAGGACCAAAGCCATGTAATTTTCCTATGATCAATGTAAATTCAATTTCACATTAATAAAATGAGGAATTTTTCAATTATGATTTTCTTATTTTTCCAATAATTAAATAAGTGGCGACTCCATTGTAAAACCCTTAATCTAAAGGGAAAAATATAACTAGTCGAACCTCCATTTTGAGAGGCAATAACACGACTCTACCCATTCACGTGGGTTTGGCCTAACACTCCTAAAAAAGGGGGCCGGGGGCGTGGTCTCTCACAGACATTCAGCCCCGCCGAGAGCCATGAGTTTGTTATGTTGGAACGTATGGGGGCTTGGGAACCAATGCACCGTTTAGGAGCTTGCAAAGTTTGTGTGGGCGCAAGATCCCTCTGTCCTGTTCCTGGTTGAGACGTGGGCGGATGAAGCTAGGCTGAGGAAACTTTGTGATGAATTATAGTTTGATGAGCTGTGGGTGGTAGGTCGTGTTACAAAAGCAGGCGGTTTAGCTCTCCTTTGGAAAAGTTCAGTAGACATTGATGTTGACTCGGCTTCTCTTAACCATATTGATGCTATCATTAATAAGGGTAAGGAGGATGCATGGAGGTTCACGGGTATATATGGATTCCCGGAAGCTTGTAGGAAACATGAGACATGGGAATTGCTACGTGGTTTGAAGCAAAAGTTCAGCCTACCTTGGATGTGCGTCGGTGACTTTAATGAAATTCTAAGGGGGCATGAGAAACTTGGAGGAGCTCCAAGGAGGAAATCAAAGATGAGGGGTTTCCGTGATATGGTGGATGAGTGTGAGCTGGTAGACTTGGGTTATGTTGGGCATAAATTCACATGGCGAGGCAGACGTTCAGGAGGTGTAGTGCTAGAAAGGTTAGACCGGGCTTTCGCTAATACTTCTTGGCTGGAACTAAACCCAGCAACTTGGGTGCAACATTTTAAAGCCCATTCTTCTGATCATAACCTGATTATCATTAACCCGGAAGGTATCACAGCTTGCCGGAATAAGCCATTCCGGTTTGAGCAAATGTGGTTGAAGGAGGACAGATCTAGGGACACGGTCAAAGCAACGTGGGAAGCTAATTCGGACATCAATACCATGCCCATGGTGTCACAAAAAATCAAGAATTGTGGGGCAAGCTTAATGGAATGGAGTAGACACTCTTTTGGCAGTATAAGACGTCAATTGAAGGAAAAAACTAAGGAGCTGATCAAGGCTGAATAGGCAGCAGCTACTGGGTCCGATACAACCACTGTGAGTGCCGTACAATTGGAGGTAAATGAGCTCTTGGAAAAGGAGAGCTTGATGTGGCAACAGAGGGCAAGATCTCTTTTTCTCAAGTCGAGTGATCGTAACACTCGTTATTTCCATAACAGGGCTTCGGACAGCCAAGTTGCGGAGATTGTGATTAGCTTCTATGAGTCCTTGTTCACTTCATCGCATCCTACTGACATACACAAGGTCTTAGAAGCAGTTAAACCTAAGGTAACAGTGGATATGAACCAAGAGCTTATTAAAGATTTCACTAGGGACGAAGTTGATCTTGCATTAAAGCACATGGAACCTTTAACGGCACCGGGCCCGAATGGTATGCCTCCTATTTTTTTCCAATCCTTTTGGTCAGTGGTGGGTGATGATGTTACTTATGTTGTGCTTGACTGTCTTAATAATTGTCGAATCCCACATGATCTTAATCATACTTTTGTGACCCTCATCCCTAAAGTGAAGAGCCTTGAGTTTATTTCTGAATTTAGACCAATTAGTTTATGTAATGTCATTTACAAATTGATGCCTAAAGTTCTTGCCAACTGTTTAAAGAAGGTGCTGCCCTTCCTTGTTTCTGAAAATCAAAGTGCCTTCCAGGCTGGAAAGGTTATTACTGATAATATTTTGATGGCCTTTGAGACTCTCCACTATATAAAGCACCACCAATCAGGTAAAACGGTTTTATGGCTCTTAAACTCGATATGAGTAAGGCTTATGATCGAGTGGAATGGGGCTTTATGGAAGGATTATTAAGGAAGATGGGATTTCATGAGAAATGGGTTGCTTTGATGATGGAGTGTATTACCACTGTTTCTTACTCCATTTTAATTAATGGGGAACCTACAAGTACCATTCATCCTACTAGAGGTATAAGACAGGGTGATCCTCTCTCACCTTACCTCTTTATCCTTTGCACTGAAGGTCTCCATGGTTTAATGAAACAAGCTGTGCTATCTGGGAATATTAGGGGCATTTCCATTTGTAGAAATGGCCTAAGACTAACCCACCTGTTTTTTGCAGATGATAGTCTCTTATTTTGCAGGGCCTCTATCCAAGAATGTCAGCATATTCTAAACATCCTCTTGACTTATGAGAGGGAATCTGGGCAGCAGCTAAATAGAGATAAAACAACTCTATTTTTTTAGCAAAAATGTTCCACAAGGGATGCAAGATGCTATTATTTCATTGCTGGATGTTCCTGAGATCAAGCAAATGAAAAGTATTTGGGTCTCCCCTCCTTTGTGGGTCGAAGCAAGAAGGCTAGCCTTCTTTATATAAAAGAGCGAGTGTGGTCCAAAATTAGAGGTTGGAAGGGGAAACTTCTTTCTCAAGCTAGTAGGGAGATTCTTTTGAAGGCAGTGATCCAAGCCATCCTAGCATATTCTATGAGTTGCTTCAAACTCCCCAATGCTTTATGCAATGAGATTGAGATTATGATCCGTAAATTTTGCTGGGGACAAAGGGGTGAAAGAAGGAAGGTGCATTGGGTAAAATGGAGTAAGCTTTGTAGGCCAAAAAATGAAGGTGGTATGGGTTTTCGGGAGCTACAAAAATTTAATGGTGCTTTGTTAGCCAAACAAGTGTGGAGATTGGCAACAAAGGAGGACACTTTATTTTGTAGATTCTTTAAAGCAAAAATTTTCCCACATGGATCAATTTTTGATGCCAAGGTTAAAAATGGATCCTATGCTTGGAGGAGCATAATAAAAGGGCGTAAAGTCATTATGAGGGCTATGAGGTGGAGGATTGGTGATGGGTCTTCAGTCCAGATTTACCAAGATAGTTGGTTACCAATAGCCGAGAATGGTAGAGTCAGCTCTCCCATTTCGGACAATAATCCAGATGCTTTGGTTGCTTCGTTGATTGATCAAGACCAGTGCAGTTGGAGAGAAGCTAAGGTTGACAGAATATTCTTGCCAAGGGAAGCGTCTATTATTAAAGCTATTCCACTAAGCTTTTCTAGTAGTTGTGACAAGATATTCTGGCTAAGGAATCATGATGGGGTATATACTGTTAAGTCAGGTTATAAATTGCTCATGGAATTGGAGAATGTGAGTGAAATAGATCCTAACTCAGTTTCTACCGGAGTGATGAAGAGCACATGGAATAGAATTTGGCAAGTGGAGGTACCAAACCGAATCCGTCTGCTCATGTGACGGGCTGGGAACGATTCCTTACCTACAAGAGCTAACCTGTTCCGTTGTAAGCTGTTGACAGAGAACACATGCCTCCAGTGCAAGACGGGTCCTGAGGATGCACTACATGCTCTCTGGACGTGTCCTCAATTAGCCACGGTATGGCAGGTTTATTTTGCTGATTTGATTGAAGCCACTAACTCTGTTTCTAGCTTTCTGGATGTTATTCAGCTTGCACAGCAGGACTCGTCCCGTTTTGCTTTATTTGCTTGGACGTCATCCTTGATTTGGATGTGTAGGAATAAGTTACGCATGAAGGAAGACACGGCTCCATTAGCTAAAATCGGTTCCATGGCTCGTGAGGCTCTCCAAGAATACAATCAACTTCGGCCCACTCATGAGAAGCTCCCACGAACAACTAGATCCGTAAGGTGGCGTCCTCCACCGGCTGGTCTGCTCAAAGTTAACTTTGATGGGGCCCTTTTTGCTGAAGAAAACATTGCTGGTCTGGGTATTATAATCCATAATGAAAGTGGCGGATTGGTTATGGCTGCTCTAACACAACAGATTCCACTGCCTGCTTCGGTAGAGATGGTGGAAGTGCTAGCAGCGCACTGAGCTCTCTAGTTTGCAAAGGAGTTGGGTTTTCACAGGTTGATAGTTGAAGGTGACTCAGAAATCATTATTAACTCCATCAATGGCGACAATATGGCTCAGTCTAAGTTTGGGCATATTTTACAGGACATTAAGTTTCTTTGTTCTTTTTTTAGTTGTATTTCTTTTCACCATATTAGGAGGCAAGGTAACTGTCTGGCCCATAAACTTGCCAGAAGAGCCGTGCCTAATTTGTTGGATGTTTGGATGGAGTATGTTCCTCCAGACACGATTGATGTATACAATTTTGACCTTCAGTTCATTACTTAATAATATTCCCTAAGGTTAGGGGTTTCTCAAAAAAAAAAAAAATATATATATATATATAGAGAGAGAGAGAGAGAATATCTATATACCCATCTCATATATATTTATTCACATGTGAGTTTTGGATTTCCACATGTATATAATAATTATTTTAGCCTAAAAGTTACTCTTGATTGTCTATATTTAATTACATCTACAAGTAACTCAAAATTTTATATAATCACGTAATTAACTCAATCAAAGACAGATGTGTAATTTTGTATAATTCACAATCCCCAAGGGCAAAAATATATTCTTAAAATTCTAACTCAAATAGGTTTTGCAACACGATTTGGAGACTAATCCAAAGTGACCATGTGATGGGTGATTCAACACTAGTTTGCTTTTCATATTTGATGTGGGCAATGATTAGGTCTATCGGTTCAGTACAGTAGACCCAAGCCAAGCCCATTTTATCTACATATAAGAGGAAATTATAATAGGAGGGGTCATAAATAAGAAATCTATTAATGATCACTTCTTAGCTAAATACATGGATTTATTTAGAGAACTAGATATTGACTGCCCTCTAGACTTAGAGGGGTTGATAACACCTTGTGTGAGTGACGCTGAAAACTTAGAATTATATAAAATTCCAGCCCGCGGGAGATTAAGAATGGTGGGGCATGGAAGTCTTGATGGTTTCTTACTGTTGTTTTACAAGAAGTATTTGAAAGGGGGGGGGGGGGGGGAGTGTTTGGCCTATTAGCATGTGTAATGTGGTGTGTGATTATCAAGCTTAATGTAATATGACTAAGGAGTCAAATTGCCCCTAATCAATCAGCATGTATCCCTGGGAGTGAATTTGCAAAGAATGAAGTAGTGCTCCAAAAATTTCTTCATATCTTCAGGAGGAGAAACCTAAAGGACGGTATGCTAGGAGAAAATGGGCAAATGCCCCTTTCAAAAAAAAAAAAAAAAAATCTAGCATTTTGCCCCCTTTCCCAAACTAATTAGGGAAATGCCCCTCTTTTGAAACTCGATTTTCTCAAAATCGAGTTAAGCCTTATAGTGGCATTTTTAAGGAGTCTATAGTGACATTTTAAGGACCTATAATGGCGTTTTGTAACTCGATCTCCATGAAGTCGAGTTACATGCAATTTTTTTCTTTTTTTTACTTATAACTCGACTTTATGGAGATTGAGTTACAAAACGTCACTATAGACTCCTTAAAAATGCCACTATAAGGCTTAACTCGATTTTGAGAAAATCGAGTTTCAAAATAGGGGCATTTCCCTAATTAGTTTGAGAAAAAGGACAAAATGCTGGATTGTTTTTTTAGAAATGGCAAAGGCCAATTTTGTCCCGGTATGCTAGCTATTAAGTTAGACTACCAAAAGGCCTCTGATAGAGTCAAATAGAGATTTCTAATTAAGGCTAGTTTTGTGCAACCTTGGATTCAGTGAAAAGTTCAATCATTGGATCACAGAATGTGTCTCCACAACCTCTGTTGAGATCTTGATTATTATTGGTGGTAAGTCTAGACAGCTAGACTAGTACGGGATTTAGGCAAGGGAATCCTATCACTAGTGGAAGTTTAAAGCCAGATATTTAAATCTCTTTACACTATGACAACTCTAGGTAACATGATTGCTCACCTATGCAGGGCCTTTAGTGGGATCTACCTCAACAACTGAAAGTAGAATATCAAGTAGTATGACTTAGATGATATTGAATACTACCAAAATGTGAAGAGTCTTGTAATTTAATTTGTACTTGATGTTTTCAATAAAAACGTTCAAGATTCAAATTTTTCTCTCCTAATTATCAAATTGTCAAAAAAAAGAAAAAAAAATACCACAAAAACATTTCAGTTGGAATGCATGTTCCTTTCAACGACGGATAGATGTAAAAAAATGGTTGTTATGGTTAAATGTGTTAGGGTTTATGCCCTTAAATCCAATTTATTAACATGTTATAAATAATTAAATTGTTTAATTATATGAGATTATTTGTAAATGAACTAAATAGACATTATCATAGTTCTTGAGATGCATTGTATGTGATTTATGTGATTTAGTTACAGAAGATATAAATCACAAGTTCATTGTAAACTCAAAATGTAGTTCGTAGTTGGTGATGAAATTGGGCGTTTCATTTGTGAAGACTATAACACATCAACTAAGATGATTTGTCTTGATCATGGAAGTGGAGACTTCTAGTTGATGTGCTGATGTGTTTCAAGAGTGTAAGACATATTGAACTAGACCATTGTAAGATTAATTATTCAATTAACAACGTTATCTAAATAATAAATCTCACAACTTCTAACTTCAGACTCTCAATTCTGAGAGGATAGTGAACCCGATCATAAAATGTAAGTTACTTTGATATATCAAGATTGTGATCTAATTTAACGGTTAAAACCTCAGTATTTTGGGTAACCGCACGTAGTGTTGAGGGAACACATATTCTCAAGGTGGAATCCATAATCTCTTTCTATAGATATACGAAATATCCCCTTGAGATAAGTTTAATGAGAACTGGTTATTCAAGGCCGACTATTTTAGTAAAGAGTTACTAAAGTTTATATTTAATGAAATTAGATTTCATAAATATGAATAACTAAAAGATTAAACTGGAGACTTAAGGAATAAAATAGTTGTTTACAAAGTAACATTTTATTATGACTTTGTTCACCATGAATATTTCATGGAGGGGTCAAATGATATCATATTAGAGTCTTAGGATATAATTTATTAATAAGACCTAGAGTGCAATTATATTTTCATAGTAGTATTTGTTATATAATTAATGGTAACTTTGGACTTGTCAAGAGTTGACAGATATGTTTGAAAGCCCATTGGAGCTAGAGCTTTATTAGGCCCTTTGGTCCCATCCCAAGCCACACACTTAAGCCCAGTTGGGCTAGCTCAAAAGGCTAACTCAATTAAATAATTAGTTATTTATTTAATAAGAGTTATTAAATAAATTAAACTGCTTAGGCAATTAAAAATGTACGTATGATTAAAAGAAGAGAAAATAGTTTTTCTTTGTAATATCTTTTGAATACACTTTTTTTTTTGGAAAATAAATGTACTTAAGAACTGATTGTAAGACCACTCATCTTAGGCATTATGTGGAATTGGGATGAAGATTGAAGGTTTTCTCAAGTCCTGTTTTTGAATTTTACTGCATTAAGGTACGCTTTCTCTTTTTTATTCTAGAATTCAAGGTTATATGTTATCTCTCATAAATGAAGTAAATCCTTGTATGACTTCCGCTGCGTGTTTTGTATGAAAAGCAAAACCAATTTTTCTAACAAAATGATGGTAACACTAGTGTTTGAAATGATGATATTGGCATACGAAAGAGTCATGGGTGGTTGTATGGTGGCAACACCAATAGCCAGAACAATGATATAAACTGTGGACATTGATATTGGTGGGTGGTCAAAAATTGGTTTGAGGGTCACAAATACCCCCTAAAAAGCAAATGAACACATGATGGTAGCTTTTGAGGAAACTCTAAATAGATTGAACTCACAAATGGGAGCCTCAAATGGGAAGATGGCCCCTAAAATCAAAATCTATGCAAAAATAAAAGTAGGAAAATGATTTGTCATAATAGAAAATGGTCTTTGAAAAATGGCCAATGTTGGTCAATGTTGATCAAAACTGACATGACGGTTAGACAAGTATGTACTGAGTCACCCATGGGATGTTACTAAGTAAATCCTAGCTATATAAGTGATTAGGAAAAAAAGTCTTAATTGTAACCTAATTACTCTTTTTGGTATGTAGCGTATATGTGACTTGTATTTTTCTTTGGATTGTGAAAAATGGTATTAGAGTTAACTTGGTAATGTCATATAGCTCGAGTGCACCTTAGCACAACACAAGTCCTAACAAGAATGTTTAAGATTTTAATGTGGGAGATTGTGATATCCTAAATTGTGTGGGATTTGATTGGGGTGGATTGGATTGTATATGTGTATTGCGCAGCCTTATGCTAAGTCCACACCCGATGTTCACTAGCTAGGTAGATTATGGCTATATAAACATTTTTTGTTTTAATATATTTTCAATGCTGTTTGGCATGTCATATAACTTGACAAACTAGAAACAATATAACCAGATTTTAATTATTTTCAATTCAGGAAAACTTTTGGTATTAAAAAAAAAAAAAAAAAAAAAAAACAACTTCAAAATTGAACAAGATATATCATATACTGTGATACTATGTTCCAAAGCAAATAATAATAATAAAACAAACAAAGAAAAGAAAAATCAAACTTTTTTTAAGGAGAAAACTTAATAATTACATTGGGGCTAGTTTTATATATACTTTAGGTTAAAAATCCTACCCACCCTAAAGACTTATTAGTTGTTTTTTACTCAAATAATCCCCAAGAGAAGACGACATATAGATTTTAAGAAGAGGAGGTTTGAAGATTCCTAAGTTTATCGAGGTAAGCATCTTATAAATCTCATGTAAAATCGTTAGACCCCAGGAAAACTGATTTTAGCTTCTTCATTTTCACACCTTTTTAGTAGTTATATTGATTATAATGGATTTTAGGTTATGTTGGAGTGTTCTTGAGAAGTTGCAAGGGTTTTTGAGTAGGCATTGATAGATATAAGCACTACTTTTCTAGTACTCATTTTTTGGTTTGTTTGTTTGTTTTTTGCTAATTTTTTTTTTAACCAATTGAGAGTCTAAAGTCTAAACAACATTCCGGGATAGACGACAAATGCACCGTCATTTTGTTGGGCCAATTATAAACAATAGGTGTAGATTTACCAAAACGATAAAATAATAATAATAATAAATAATAGCTATAGTTCCGGTAAAAACTGATTTTTCATTTGGTTCTTTTATGGCACAGTACCTCTAAAAATGAGTTTTTAAATTTTGGTGTATTTTTCATTAAAAAAAGGCAAAATTGAGATACAATTTCTTAAATAAGCTGTTTTATGAAATTTCCTAAATAAATTTGGAAGTTCAAATATATTTTAAAATATAATTTAGGTGAACAAATTATAATATATGGGTTGATATGCTATTGAGACTTCCAAGTTTAGCTTGGAGCTTTAGGGTTTGTTTATTTTATTTATGTAATTAGATACAGTTTTTTAAATTTTTTTTCTGGATACCATTATAATTTATATAACTTGTTTATTAATGAAAATAAGTTCATTCAAGCATACCCTATCAAAATTTTCAAGGTATACAGGACCAGGGTTGCGTGAAGCGAGTGACGGATATCTTGTTCGATCAAGAAGGAATAGTATAGGTGGGCTTTAGTTTGGGTCCTAAGTCCTAACTCAACATGGGCGTTTGCTGTGGTGTATCTTTATTTATATTGGACTTAAAGCAGGTTCAGTTTGTGACCTTTGGTTACAAATTTGGGATTGCGCTGTATTGGACAGTTTCGGCTTCTTTAAAATATGGGCCAAGATCGTTAAAACATTTTGCCATGTCTACCAATTACAAACAAAAGCGCTAATTTTATCTTTATCCCAATATGTGGGCATTATTATAAAGTATATTTTATTCTTCTTTTTAGTATCTAGTCATGTTTTCAAGCAGATAACGTTGAAAATGAGGCTAATGATATTCCAAAAGTATTTAAAGAGTTTGTGAACCTTATATAACTTCGAGGAATCTACACAGTATCGTGAGATTACAATATTATGAGCAGGAGGTAATGCATTCCAAAAAGTTTGAAATTTCTCCGCTTTGATTGATTCCAGAGTTTACCTCTATGAGTATTGTGTTTGTCGTTTGGTTGAAAGGAGCAGTGATGGTATATTCTACTTAAGTCTATTTTGACTCTTTGAGTTCACATCTCTGAATCTATGGTGGGCTTGTAAGTTTCGAAGAATTAGCTTTTTGTTAATGAATTAATATAATTTTTAGAATTATGTTATTTTTTTTGTTTAACAAAAATAGACTAATTATTGTGCAGTTTTGTTTTATTGTTGAATAAAAAACTAATAAAAAATAAGCTCTATAGAAAATCCAAACATACTTTTAACAGTGCAAAAAGCAAATTAGCACTAATCAGTATTTTAGTCGATTCTAGTGATTACATTTTCTTTTCTTTTTTTTTTATGAATAAGAATTCTTTCGAATGCTTATGTGTGCTCGGATTAGATGCAGTAAAATATAGGTATTACATCATTTCCTTATTAAATTTAAACTTTTTTTGTATTCACTAAATTTAGTCAATGAACTTTTTTTTTTTTTAATTATTTATGTTGAATCAATAAAGTTTCAATTATCCATGAACTTGGAGAAGGGAGACTATAGTTTGTTACACACTTATTATTGCACATTCTGTATACACTCTTTTAAAAACATGATTTCATAAAAAAACAAGATCTTAACAGTGCAAAAAGCAAATTAGTACTAATAAGTATTTTAGTCAATTCTAGTGATACATTTATTTATTTTTTTTTTTTTATGAATAAGAATTTTTCCGAATGCTTATGACATGCTTGGATTTGATGCCTAAAATATAGATATTACATCACATCCTTATTAAATTTAAACTCTTTTTGTATTCACTAAATTTAGTCAATGAACTTTTTTTTTTATGTTGAATCAATAAAGTTTCAATTACCAACTTTGAGAATGAAGACAATAGTTTGTTACACACTTATTATTTCACATTCTGTACACATTCCTTTGAAAACATGATTTTATAAAAAAAACAAGTTTTTACTGAAATCAAACATGATTTTAATTCACATGGCAGTGTGTATATGACAAGTATGCAATGACAAGCAGGGGTGGCGACACCTTAAGGCCAGGGTGGTTCTAGGACCACCCTGACCTGAAATTTCTTTTTTTATATATAATAATTTAAAATTTGTTATTTGTCTATCCTTTAAAAAAAATTAGAAACACACTCAGTTTTTTTTTATACCAATAAAATTAAATTTTGCTCTATAATTTGTTCTACCTTCAGTAGATGAATAATTGCTTAGTTATGTACATTAAAAGAGATATAACTTATAGCATTAATAATAAGACTATCATGCACCAATTTCAAAATATGAAAAATCGTAAAAGACAATTGTAAACTTTATATATTTGCATGTTTTTTTATTGTTATTTTTTTTATTAGATGATATAATTTATACTTCTTAAGAAACACCATAAAAAAATTCCTGGAGCGGGAACAAGTATGTTATAATCATTACCCTACAATAAATATACTTACCAATTGTGAGTATAATTGCTAGTGATGATTTATTAGGAACACATGCCTCCCCATCCGAATGGTACCCTTTCATGCACGAACAATGATAACTTCCGAGTTTATTGACGCAATATTGGTGGGGGTGGCTTGTGCAGTTACTGAGTTCTTTAGCATCGCACTCATCAATGTCTGTAATTGTAAAATAATAATTAAACAAAAAAAAGTACTATTTTTAAGTATCGTAAAAGAAGTACTATTGCAATCAAAAGCATTAAAATGAAACGTGAAACGTATTGCCACATGATATATATAGACTGTATGTTAGAAACTCGTTATGGTGTTTCTTTCCTTAATTTTTGTTGTAGAGATTTGTAAGTAAATTGAATATATATATACCTTGGCAACCCTGTTTGAGGTATGGGTTCCCTTCATAACCGTCTTTGCACTTGCAACGGTACCCAGACCCGTTGTTGAGATCAGAACATGTAGTATTCGCTCCACATATGTAATTCGCTTTGTTCTGAGCAACTTTACATGTCTCGTTACCAATTGTCCAATCCAGAACCATCGGAAAGGTTAAATTGTTTCGCAGACTAGTAAGATAACCTGAGGAAAAACGGAACTTGTCTTCTTGGACAATAAAGGCAAAGCTGCATGGATTGAAATCCCAAACATTTGTGTGGTTGTGGTTAAAGCTATATGCTGTGAAATTAACATTTTTCAATCCTTCAGGAATCTGAATCTCGCAACACCCAATTCCGGAGCACGTCCCATTGACTACATTGCTTATGTTTCGACATATGGACAGGCAGCCGATGGAGAAGGGTTGATCGTTCAGATAACCGTCAAGGTATGCGTAAGTGTCACACCCAACAGCCACGAACATGTTTTTGGTGGCAGAAACTGTGAAACTGGGAAGGTCAAGTGTTGGTGTGTTTGTTGGCAAAGACCTACCTGACTTTTCGTAACAGTCAATGGAGTTATACATCTGGATGTCAATCTCACCTTCCATGGAAATGCTTGTAACATTGAGGTTTCCAATCATTGGTTGAGGTTGGCCGTAAGCGCTGGTAGTACAACTGATAAAATAATGCCTAGAAATAGCAGCATCATTGACCTTCAGTTGTGCCATATGGATATGGAATTTTAACATTTCCACATATGTCGGGGCATTTAGGCAGGGCTATTGGAAACGCTATTGCTGCGGCTGCCATTGTTGCTGATAATATCACACCAACCCAGATGACTTGCATAAGCATCCCAAGGAAACCCATAGCCCCACTATTTTCCTAGAAGAGTGTCTAAGATTAATTGATGTTTTGGTGTATGGAAACTTCGTAGAGATGCTGGACTATTTAAAGCAGACGAAAAGATAAGGCCCGTCTATTACGCTAGACTAGAAGTGAATGTTTATGGTGGATTTGTGTTTACGTACACTTTACAGCTTGATCAAGTGCTTGGGGCATGGGTAGACTTTCACTTGTCTGTTTCTTGAATCATTACTGTCACACAGCTTTTTTTAAATAAAAAAAAAAAATTATCGCTTCACATTTTTAAATTTAGGGCTATGCTAACAGAGCTTTTAAGGCACTTTTTAAAAATTTATTTTAAAAAAATTTTGAAATCATTTTTATAAAAAATAAAAAAATTTGTTAAAACATTAATTACTTTTATTTTATTTTTATGAAAAATAAAAAAAATTGTTAAAAAATTAATTACATTTTTTTTTAAATAAAAATTTTCTTAAAATAAATTCATAAAGAATGCCATAAGTGACTTTGTTAGTATTTTCCTAAAATATATTAGGAAAAAGATGACAGCTCATGTGCTTCACCATTTGAGACAGAGTCTTCAATGGTCATATTGTGTTGGAAAAGATGTCACCAGTTCACACTTGACATTGACAAGAGTAATATCTCCTGTATTCCTTTTTTCGTAGGAGACTTGAAAATAATATCTAGCTTTCACGGTGAGAATGAGTGGCCTTAATGGAGTAGCCCTTCTCGACCACTTATTTTCTGTTCACTTGTCTTTTCCCTCTTACAGAGTCACATGGCCTTCATTTACTTTGTTTTCAAACGGGTCGTCTGCATCTTTTAATTATTGTGGTTCCATGGTTTGGTTTCATCTGAATTATTCTTTCACATTTAAGTCAACAATTGTGACTATGTGGGTGTTGTGTTTTTTAAGTGGTACTCGAGTGTACTTAACTTGAGTAACGAGTTGCAAAAAGTTGCACCGGTCTGGAATTTGATTTTCTTAAATTCGAGTTTAATATCAAACTCAAGTTTTAAAAAATTATTAAATATTTTTCAAACAGTAATATAACATTAATAATTTTAAAAAATAATAATAACAATAAAATACTAATAATTTCAAAAAATAGTGATATTTAACTATTTTTGCCTGAAAATTGGTGTTAAGCGTGTTTTTTTTTCCCGACTGAGAGGGTGAAAATTGGGAAGTTTAAAGGAAACAACAGAGAAACTTCATCACATTCAAATGCCCACTTCACCATCCCAACGTCATATTAAAATACAAACTATTGCTATCTTCACGGATTCTACTAGCCAACCCCACTCATATAGCGTTTTCAGTGTCAGAATCTTTAAAATAAATATCCCATAAGAGCTTGTTTGGATGGGTTGAGTTTTGAGTGATATCACTCAATTTTCTGTATTTATCGTTCAAATTATGTGTCTCATTTGTTTGGATGAGTTTTAGATCATTGTTTTCATCAATCAATTCTCTGATTTTTTAGTGATGAGTTATGAAAACTGAAAACACATTTTAGTTGTTTTCAGTTTCCAAAACTCAGTTTTCAATAGCATTTTTGTAATTAAACCCACATACCCAGCCGCAATGTTTGACAAACAGATTTTTTTTTTTGGTGAAACCCAGCCGCAACTTTTGAAGTTGAAAATTGGGTCTGAGTTAAGGTGCCAAACAAGAAATTTGGAAAATTAAGGGATTTTAAGTGATGAGTAATGAAAATTAAGTTTTGAAAATTGAGTTATGGCAAATTACAAACCAAACAAGCCCTAAAGCATTTGTTTTTTTCATTTCGAAAGACTTGTATATTATGCCGTAGCCTTCAGCCGTGATGTTTCAAAGATTCTGACACTATGCTGTAGGACAAGAAGATAGCAATAAATTTTTTTGTATGACGTTGGGTACATGACGTTGGGACGGTGAGGTGGGCATTTTTTGTTTGGCTGAGTTGTACGTTCACATCAATAACTATGAGATTGAGTGTGATGCACAAATCATAAGATCTGATCTTTTTTATTCTTTTGCTCTCGCCCACACATTTGAAGTTTTTCTGTTATTTCCGCCAAACTTCCCAGTTTTCACACTCTCGGTCATCTTCTCACTGAAAATTTGTTGGTTCATATGATAATAAATTGTTATTTATGGTTTCTTGATGATATAAATAGGCTTATCATAGTAAAAATTCATGGAATTTTGAAGAGATGAAATGTTTTATTCATAATTTTAATTTCACATTACATAGAAAAAAATAAATTAAAAAAAGTTTCAAATTATCCAAACTTTCAATTTTTTTTTTTTTTGAAAATACTTTCAAAGAATGATTTTTTTTTAAATATATATATATTTATATATATATATATATGAAACCTCTTATTTCTTTCTAAAAATCTCATGGGACTTTTAATTTTCAATTTCAGATATCAAGAGACAAAGAAGTTGCGTAATTTTTTACGTTACTAAACTTTTCCTTTTTACTCTTTTGCTCTTGCCACACATTTGATTTGAATGTGAATTGTGTGATTTAACTACATGAAGTTTTTCTGTTATTTTCCTTAAACTTCCTCAGTTTTTGCAGAAGTCCTTGCCCATTAATATGTAATAAGTAATCAATTTTGTAATATTTTTATTACTTTTAATTTATTTATCAAGTTAAAATTTATTAGAGATAATAGAAATATTACAAATTTGATTACAAACAGACAATGACAACTGCATAAAAATAAAAATGTTATATAAATATGACAAAATAAAATAGTCACATCTATCTACATTGATAACATATAATGACAAATGATAATGAATTGTCTTGTAATAATTTTGAAATATGAAAACTTATAGAATGACGTTGTAAAACTTAATGTATTTGCATTTTTTTTGTGTTGATAACTTGATATATTTAAATTATCTTTTTATTAATTTTTTTTTTAATTAAAATTTCTTAATGATCATCTTAAAAAAAATTCCTAGAGCCACCACTAAATAGAGTGGATGGTGTTAATGAAGCGTCAAGATAGATAAACAACTAAAATATCAAGAAATTTTAATACTTTAATAAAATAGACAATATAATAAATAATGGTTATGTAAAATTAAAAAAAAAAAAAAAAAAGTTAAGTTCTTATCTAAAATAAAAATATATTTTTGGACAAGCTAATAGAAATGTTCTCAGCAATAAATTCATATTTATTCATTTTTAAAGAAAATAATAAAATCTAGTAAATACATTATTATACATGCAGGTACATCCGCGTGAGAAGACAAAAAGAAGGGATTTCATTGACCTCACAATTGATGAATTGAATGAAGCTAGGAAGTGAAGGTGCATGGTGTGGAGTCGACTTCATGGTTATTTCAAAGATTCTCCGACAAAATGCTATAGAATCCAATCCACGAAGATAGCAATAATTTATATAACGGCATTTCTTGTCTGGCTGACCTGCTTTAATCAGTCATCAATGAGATTGAGCGTGATGCACAAGTAATCCGGTCTGATATTTTTTACTCTTTTGCTCTCGCCTACATATTTGAAGTTTCTCTGTTCTTTCTTTCAAACTACCCAGTTTTTCAAAAAGCAAAACGCTTGTGACAGGAAATGGCATAGCTCATTCATTGAGCTATTGAGTCTTTGACAAAACCGTGTGCTGGAATTCAAAGTTTTGTTTTTTTTTTTATAAGAAATACTGCTTAGAGGGTGTTTGGTTTGTGTTTTCAAACAACCATTTTCAGTTTTTAAATAACATTTTATGTATTTTCACACTTTTTCACTCACGCGTATTTTTACAAATATTTTCAAACAATAATTTTCAATTTTTAAACACATATACCAAACGGGCTCTTAGTGATCAAATTGTTTGGTTTTGCACTTCACCGTCTACATTTACGTCATTCTCAGCCGTGAAGTATGACAATTTTTATTGAAAGATAATAGATATATTACAAATTTAATTACAAACAGATTATCTGTATAAAAATAAAAATGTTATATAAACATAACAAAATAAAATTGTCACATTTATCTACATTATTAACATATAATGACAAATGATAAATAATTGTTTTGTAATAATTTGAAATATGAAAATTTGTAAAATGACATTATAAAACTTAATGTATTTGCATTTTTTTTTTTGACAACACGATATATTCAAATTATCTTTTTATTAAATTTTGTTTAATTAAAATTTCTTAATGATCATCTTAAAAAAAATTTCTAGAGCTACCACTAAATAAAGTGAATGGTGTTAATGATGCGTGAAAATAGATAAACAACTAAAATATCAAGAAATTTTAATATTTTAATAAAATAGACAATATAATAAATAATGGTTATGTAAATTTTTTTTTATAAAAAAGGTAAGTTCTTATCTAAAATAAAAATAAATTTTTGGACAAGCTAATAGAAATGTTCTCAGCAATAAATTCATATTTATTCATTTATAAAGAAAATAATAAAATCTAGTAAATACATTATTATACATGCAGGTACATCCGCAAAGACAAAAAGAAAGGATTTCATTGACCTCACAATTGATGAATTGAATGAAGCTAGGAAGTGAAGGTGCATGGTGTGGAGTCGACTTCATGGTTATTTCAAAGATTCTCTGACAAAATGCTATAGAATCCAATCCACGATGATCGCAATAATTTGTATAACGGCATTTCTTGTTTGGCTGACCTGTTTTAATCAGTCATCAATGAGATTGAGCGTGATGCTCAAGTACTCAGATCTGATTTTTTTGACTCTTTTGCTCTCGCCTACATATTTGAAGTTTCTCCGTTCTTTCTTTCAAACTACCCGGTTTTTTAAAAAGCAAAACACTTGTGACAGGAAATGACATAGTTCATTCATTGAGCTCTTGAGTCTTTGACAAAACCGTGTGCTGGAATTCAAAGTTGTTTTTTTTTTTGTAAGAAATCTTTTACTGTTTAGTGACCAAATTGTTTGGATTTGCGCTTTACCGTCTACGTTTCAGTCATTCTCAGCCGTGAAGTATGACAATTTTTATTGAAAGAACAAGGAAATTACTAATAGATAGTGATTTTTTAGTTTGAGTTACATTGTTTGGGTGTTTTTGATATATATGTAGGTGAAAAAATGTGTAAAAATGTGTGTAATGTTATTTGAAATGTGTGAAAATGTGTTAGAACTAACTTGCCAAACACCTTCCAATTCTTTGAGCCTCCCTAGAAACTGAGTATTCTAAAATTACTATTAAATATTTATAAATTTAGGTGTCTAAAATATGATTTGTGTTATTTAATCATCATAATAAATTATTGTTTTGTGATTTGGTGACACGTTAATATGTTATAAGTAATCAAATTTGTAAAATTTTTCTATTATCTATAATTTTTTAATAATGTTAATTAAGTTTATTTCTTGTCACATTAGTTTGTGATACCATGGCAGTTTGTAAAATTTTATGGTATCTTTAACGATTTTTAGTTTTAAAGTGTTAGTACATTTATGATTACAAATTTTCTTTTAATTAATTATTGCAATGTTTATTAGATAGAATTCTATTTCATCCATTTACTATTCTAGCTCAATATAACGATATTTTCTTCAAATTCAGTTATTTTCATGCATGCATAGCTTAGGAACCAATAAAACATGAAAATTGTTAATGAAGTCACTCTATGTATTGCTTACTATATATATATATTGGTTATTAGTTACCCATATATGATTAGTTATTCTATTCTACCTTTTGTATTTTTTAACATTTAATTGTTATTTGCATATAATCACGAACTCAATGTATTAAATTTGCCTCTAATTAGTACATAAAATTCTTGTTTAAGTCATGTATTGCATGGGCATAATACTAGTATATATTTTATATTAGATAAATATGATTAAAATGTATAAAAGCAAAAGGAAAAACATAAATAATTAAATAATAAAAAAACCGAAATTGCACCAACCAAATCACATAATGGGTCTAAAAGTATAGACTTGCTTGCTATACGGAGAAAGAGAAAGAGAACAGAGATCGACTGAACTAAATACAGACCAGCAAAAAACAATTCCCTTCACTCCATCGTTTGTGAACAAATCCTTGGAAGTTAAGAGTTCAGTACCACCAATATCTACATTCTTAAAATGTTTTACATATTTAAGCATGCCCAAGTTGAAGACAAATTAGCTATGTAGTAGGGGAATTGTACATATTATTAATTATTCTTAGTCACTTTTACCCAGTTCAACAAAGCTTTGAGTTGAACAGCTAACTAAATTCAAATACAAGAATCATGAACGTAAGCTATTTTGTCCTTCACCAATCTGTTAAGAAAATTATTGGACTAGCTTTGGCCCTAATGTAGCAGAAAATGCTATAGTAAATGTTGTTAACCCAGCTAGTTATGACCAAATGAAACAAGTAACATCTGTTGAGGTCCAAAAAATCACAGCACCCAAGCCCAAAGAAATAAGCACAAAGGGCCATGGAAAATGAAAAGAGATGGTAAGCCCAAAACACTTGAAGCCCAAAAACATAAAGAAAAAAAAAGATAAGCCCGGAAGCTTATGAGAAAAGAAAGAAGAAAAGAAAAGAAGCCTAAATCAGAAGAATACCAACGTAAAAAGAAAGTTGAGTCGGGATCCTCAGAAGTTGCCAAAGGCTCGGGATCCCCGAAAGTGTAGCACACTCGAAAGAGGATTAAGACAGCTCAAAGGAAAAGCCAAAAGAACACAAGATACAGGGGATGGATATGTCTTTTTCAGGTACCAGAGGTCCAGTAAGAAAAGAAGAAAACCTGGAGTGACTTCTCATAGCGCAAGTGGACGGTACCTCGGGGAACCAAAATGAAGGGGTATAAAAGGGAGTAGCAGTAGAGGACTTTTCGAACCAGCAAAGTGGGATTCCGCCCATTTGGGAAAAAAGATAAAGAGGAAGGACGGCCAAAAGCTGGACCGTGAAGAACGTGACATCAGTGCACTCCGAAATAGATAGTCAGCCATGGACTTTCGAAGAAACAACACTAAAAGGAAGAAAAGAATTAAGAACGGGACAAACTGAACCTTCTGGGCGATGGGCACAAAACAGGCTCTGGTACCCAGGGGGCAAAACAGGGGAATCAATAGTCCTGCAGGACTCCAGAATAACACTATAAAAAGGGGGGAAGGATTGTGAAGAGGGAGATGGAGTAATAGAAAATCACAACAAAATTATTGAGAAAACTCTGTCAAAAACTCAAAGAAAGTAGGGAAATATCTCCCGGTATCCCAGAAACAGCCATTATAGCACATACTTGGATTCAAAATGATTCAAACTTTGCAAGTCTTAGAGGCTTGGATAGCCATCAAAGTCTGTAATTTTTGAGCTTATTTGAACCTTGTATCATGTCTTAGTGAGCACATTGTAACCATAATTAAGAAAAACTAATGAAGTATTTCTTATTAATTTGAGGATCCTTAACCATTACTTTGTACATTTACTATCTGCTTTGCATTACTTTTGCTACTTTGATTGTTATTCAATACAAATATTCTCGTTTGCTAGTTTATGTGTATTGTAGGAAGCTTGTCTTGTGCACCACTTGGTTTTTTAAACAGCCCCTTTAGCTGCGGTGAACCAAGCCCAGTCCACCAAACTACAACTATTTGGCCCAGGATCCTTGGGCCTGTGTGCTAAAGAAAAAGGCACTCTCACAACATCATAGCATTAGGTCTTTTAAGTTGAAATTATTTTGTATTTCAAAGTTGTTTCTGTGTTAAACTACTTCCAAATGTCCTGATTTTCTATACTTATGCAATTTGGATTGTATGTTGGAAGAATTGTGGTTGGATTTGTATCTAATTAAGATAAAATGGTGCTTTTCTTTTGTCTTTTCTTTGAATTTTTCTGATTTTTTTTTCTTTCATCTTCCCATTTTAAAATCTTGCATAAAACAAATATGATCTAACCTCTCTCATAAAAATAACATTTAATTGTTTGCAGACTTGAGCAACTAAAATTATGACCTTTTTTATTTCAAAATGGTAGCAACAGTCAGTTGCACCCTATTTTGTTTATAGTTAGGACATTTTGGGCCTACAAATGAATATGAATTGGATGCCTCATTTGCTCGATCACTTTAGAAGTTTAAGATGTTTAATTTTCTCTATTCAACTTCACTGCTGACTCTTTTGTGTTTTTACATTTTATAATAATTATCTTCAAATCTAACACATGGTATCTTTTCTTTTCATTCACGATTCCTTAATGTGATATCTTATAATTGGAACTATTTTTGGCTTTAACACGAGAAAATTTTAAAGATTCAAATAGCAAATAAATTGCCAAATCATTTTTCTCAAACTTTGTATATTATGTTTAGAATACTTCAATTTCATATTAATCTGATAAGTTTTTTTAATGTTCCTGCTGCTTGTCTTATGTCTTATGTCTTATGTCTTATGTCTTATGTCTTTATATTAACGAATGATAAGCATTTCTATTTGTCTTTGTTTGACCTTTAGTTTGATAGTTGCATCCAATAGCAGGCTTATGCATGGAGTTTCTGACCATGGAGTGGGACTCTGCACCTTAAAGATTGCTTTTTTGGAACAGGAACAGAGAAACACTTTCTATATTGCTGCTTTTTAAGGATTGTGATGTGCCAATAAATTCTTTTTCTACTAGAGTCTTAATTGTCTTTCAAGATCTGGGTGATTAGGTGCTGACATTGTTCCTTTATCAATAGAGGTAAACATCGCATCCCCTTCTACGCATGTAAAACAATATTTTTGTGGCTAATCCAAGTATATGAGAAGCTAACATCATGAAACTCACTGATCAAAATGTTCTACCTATATCATACATTTTTTAAAAAAAATTCACCATCTCCAACATGCAATTTCTTGGGGTTTGCAACATCCTTTGAAAGTCTCTTTGTCACATTCTAGAGTTGGTCATGATAAATTCCTATTAGCCATTACTTTTAGTTGTAGAGAAATTATGATTAATCGACATCGAAATCATTTGACTAGGGCAAATAAAATTTGAGCTGACAATGGTTTTTTCTATTCATGTCTCCCTCATTAGGTGCATCTACTAGGCCTGTTTAGTTGCCCATAAATTGGAATCGTTCATATTTGTATAATACTACATTCACAAATCCGACATCTTGGATGATGCTTTAGAATTTGAAGTTGTCATTGTAGTGGATAGAATGACACATTTGTGGAAAATTTATGAAATGTCACCCCTTCAATTTTTTCATTGAAGTAAGTTTCCTAAGCCTTTTGTTGTAAAATTAGTAGTGCATTTAACATTTTCTTTATTTTTGTACGCTTCTGTGCTTTGATTGGAAAGTTGTGCTAATGAAGTTCCTTATCAGTTTATATTGTACTTGGTCTATGCTTGTTTTTTAATATATTTTGCTAATAAAGTTTTAATTTTTTTCACATCGTTTGTAGTCATATTTGATTTTCTTTAGTTATGAAGAGTGTTTGAATTAAAAGATTCTAGCATGTGTTGGATAGAATTCATGATAAATATAATGTTTAATGAAAGTCACTTATAGGTTCTTGCATTGATCGATGTTTTCAAAAACATATTGGATCATCATCCTCAAGCCGTCCATATTGCTTTCTTTTCAATTCATTATGATTATTCTTTTTAATATATATATATATATATAAACACATATATATTTATATATTTTGTGTTGAAATAATTGGTACCTTTCATTATTGCTTTATCTCCTGAGTATAAGAAATTCATGGATTTAAGCCAAATATTCTTACTATTTATATATATATATATATATATATATATATATATATATATATATAGGTCAAATCTTTCTTCCCATTGTTTTGGACTAGTGGTAAAGGGAGGGAAGTGCATACTAATTGCAAGTCTCCATTAACAAGAGAAAATATATATTGATTCTTTTTATTTCCTTCTTATTGAATAATTTTTTTAGGTATGAATTCTCTTATTTTGTAGATAATATTTTCAAGTGGAGATTAGGAGTTGTACACTGGAGATTTGTTTTGCCTTTGTGTATAAAGATCTTGGGAATTTCTAAATATTTATGTGAAAGCTATTTTGGTAGTTGTTGTATCTTTATTTACTTTTGCTTGAATAGAAGTTTTTAAAGTTTGCGAGAGAGAGAGTGTTTATAACTTACATATGTTGTATGAATTTAGTAATAAAATTATTTATAAAAATAGTTAAATCATTAAATTATTATCCCTAAAGTTTGTTATGAGTTTCTTCCTTTATATTTTTTGGGAAAATTGTATTCTCTTGATAATTTTCCTCCTTTTGACTCTTATATTTTAACTTTTTGTGCTCATGTAGAATATGAGTATCATCTGCTTGTCTAGATTTTTTGTAAATCTAGATATTTTGCAATAATTGATATACAATTGTTTAATTTCCATAGATCTAAATGTTGTTGAATTGTTCTTAAAAAAAAAAAAAAAAAGAGTAATCATTGAACTGCCGAATTACCTTTTAAATGGGAAAAATCTTTTACTTTGAACTGGGATTTTTATTTTTCTGGTCTTAAGTTTTGGTAACATTAGGGATTTTCAACCTTGATTTTAATAGCCAGATTTCAACATGGATGGTTTAAAATCTGAAAGTTTAGAGTATACGGTAATTATAATTTTTTTTGTAAGTGGGATTATGAGATTTCTGGGTTAATTACTACATTTAAAATAAATAAATTAACAGATTGATAACTAATGTATTGTTATACACTTTCCAACAGATTGTTAGACACTGTTATCAACTTCTTTACAACGATTACTCCAGACTCTTTTTTGTGGTCTCTCTATCACTTTTTTCCCTACATTTTTAAAAAAACATTTGAATGTCCTTTTGTTTAGACAGATTTATAATGTTCACTTGGCGTTTTTGCAAGAAACGTTGGTGTATAAAACTGGCAGGCTAGGACGACCATACTATTCCTCTATTTACTTATATTTTTAATTACGTTTTGTCGATCAATGTGTGTGTATTTTTGTTGGTTTTGCTTTGCTAAAAAATGTCAGTTCTCAAAAAAAAAAAAAAAAGTGTAGTTTGCTTTGGTTTAATTATTTATAAAAAAATAATATATATATATATATATATCTTTTAGGGCTTTACAATTTATATTTCAATCTATGAGGTACAAAATTTAATTGTTCTATAAAATGAATGGATGTACTACATTACCCGGATTAATTTTAGTGTAAATTATTGTATTGCTATGTCAAGTTTGTGGTATTTTAAATATGTAGAATGTTGCCTAAGGCCTTGTAGTTGAATTAGCACCTCCCCATGTACAAAGTGCTTGGGGGTCTAAGAGGGAAAGGGTTCGAGCTGCAGAGTTAGCAACATGTTGTAATTATTTCTCAAAAAAAAATGTAGAATGTTCCCGCACGTCGTGCGAGTTAAATGCTAGTTTGTATAATGTGAGACAAAAAAAAAATAAATAAATAAAATCTAGCTTTTTAAAAAAAAAGAAGAAGATGAAACTTAATTGAAATGAAGCTAATACAAAAGGTAGTGTAAGACACGTAAACGATAAATAATTTAAGCAAAAAACTAACTTATAATATGTTGCCAAGCTCACACAAAAATTGTTCCATTTTTGAAAAGAGGAAATTCCCTGGTTATTTTGAAAAAGAGAAGTTTATATTGAATAAGTAAATTTAAGGTTATTTTGAAAAAGAGAAGTCTATATTGAATAAGGAAATTTATTTTCAAAGAGGTGAAATGTTCCCTTCAAAAAAGAAAAACAAAAAGAGGTGAAAAGTTCAAAGGAATTTTGTATAATTAATTTTTATTTTCATAGAACAAAAAATTCAAAGAAAAGACCACTGATTTTTTGAACATTTTTCCAAAAAAAAAAAAAAAAATCTCATGAGCTTTTGAAAAGTATTCTTTAAATGAAAAGGGCCTCATAGGTTTCTGGGAAACGTATAAATATTTGTAAGGTAACTTAAAATTTTGATATTTGAATTTTTGGAATAGGTTTAAGTTGAAACTATTTTGAAATATGCATGCATCAATCAAATATTTGCATGGAAAATAAGTGGCATTTTTTAATTACATATGACTACCCTCTCTTGTTTTGTTTTGTTTTGTTTTTTTTTTTTTTGTTTTTTTTTTTTTTTTTTTTTATAAATTGTTTTTATTAATTTTATAGATTTTTCATGTGAGAAATTTTATTTTATTTTATTGGCGTAAATGCACTTTTGGTCCCTACATTTTGGGCCAATTCGCATTTTAGTCCCTAAATTGATTTCGTTCCTATTAACGTCCCTATTTTTTAAAAATCGTTTTTATTTTAGTCCCTGCCGTCATCCAAGTAACGGAACCCTATTACGTGGCAGACGGAGTGCCCTAGTTGCTGACATGGTGCTGACGTGGCACTGACATGGCATTAAAATATTATTAAAAAAAATTATTTGGCTTTTTCAATGCCACATCAGCATTCTAATTTTTTACTTTCATATTATTATTATTATTATTTTTGGCCTTAAATCTAATATTATTATTATATTTTTGTTTTACTTTCATTATTTTTTTCCGTAAGAACATAACATCCTGTTCTTCATGTTCTTCCCAAATTCAAGAAATAAACCCAGCAACCAATCCAATCTCTAGCAAACCCAAATCCAAATCTAGCAACCAAATCTAATTTCCATCAATTCCAGAAAAACAAGAAATAAAACCCAGAATCTAGAGCAAACCCATAACAAGAGCAAACCCAGAACAGTGCAGGTGAACCCAGAATTGTTCTTCATGTTCTACAGAAAAGAAGATGCAAACTTGCCCAGAAAATTAATCAAACCCATGAACCCAGAAAAATCATCAACAACCCGAAACCAGAAAAATCAAACTTCATGTTCTCACAGTCAAACCCACCAATCAATCAACAAACCCACGCCCACAAAGTCACCAAACCCACTACCACCATCGTTGATCAAAA